>OY757936.1:63844587-64267087 GCA_963585895.1 Sepioteuthis lessoniana
ACCACCTATGATTTAAATAGTATCACAACATTTTGCCTGGTTGATTTATTGTGTTTTATGACATATCAACCTTTTTAGGTTATTTAATGCAAAATCCTGTTTATAAATGTAAATTAAGAATAAATGATTTGTAAATGAATATTTGTAAGTAACATTTTAAACAGACCAAAGCTCAACTGTCTGCCCAGAGTTAAATGCTTTCAAGTGTTGCTACCTAATACTAATAGTTTTATTTGCACAGAAAAATGGTTTCAAGTACTGCTATTTAACATTAATAATTCTATTCAACATTACTCATTAATTTGCACAGAGTTAAATGATTTCAATCTTGCTATGTAACACTAACAATTCAATTTAATATCAGTCATTCGTTTGGTTAATTAGTTGAACAGTTTCATTTGACCCATGGATGGGACCCTAACAGGCACTATCATACAGGATCAGTGTGGACCTAAAAGTAAAGGCAATGAAGGAGTAGTTCATATTCTCAAAAACTCCAGAATTGAAGCCTCACCATCAGATGCGGTTTAGTATCATACCCAGGACACTAGTTCTATTTGACCTATAGATGAGACCCAAACAGGTACTACCACTCCAGGCCAGAGTGGCTCAAAGAGTTATAGCAATAAAAGAGTATTCCTCATTTCTTATAAATCCAGGACTAAAGCCTTGCCATCAGATGGTTTAGTGTCCTATCCAGGACACTCACTGAGGGTGGAGGGTCTGAACCCTCTATAGAGATGCAGTCAGCATATTCTACAACCCCAGCCAAATGGGCTGAGTACCACTACTATTCTTCTAAAAAGATAGCTTTGACATTGAATAATTCACAAAAGTTGATATGCCATTAAAACAAAGAAACCAAACCACTTGTAAAACACATAACATTGTAGTAGAATGATCATAAAAAAAAAGAATTAATACAAAATAAGATACGAGGATCATTAAATATGTTTCCAGACTTTTTTCGTATGAGCACTTTTATTGATAGTACACACATGAAACTCTAGTCCCCTTCAAAGTAATCTCCTCCAGCTGAAATGCACTTATTGTATTGTTCCAACAACTTCTGGAAGGCCCCATGGAAGTCCTCTTGTGTGAGCATGTCAATGACCTTCATCACAGCCTCTTTCATCTCCTCAATTGTCTCATAACGACAGCCTCTAAACTTAGGGAATAACCAAAAGTCACAGGGAGCAAGGTCTGGATTCTAGGGAGGCTGAGGAACTGTCTTGATGCCCATCTTAGTCAAATAGTCTGTGACAAGGATGGAGTTGTGGACTGGTGCATTGTCCTGGTGGAAATGCCACTGAGCCGATTTGAAGAGTGCTGGCCTTTTTCGAGGCAATCTTTTCCTGAACTCCCTTAAAACCTCAACATAGTAATCCTAACCCTAACCCTAACCTGCAGTTACATATGCATTTTAAATGCAGTATGACTTAAATTGTTCATTACTAAAATGGCGTTCAAGTTATTTTTTACTACATTGTTTTAAAACTGCTATCTAATCCATCTATTTTTAAGCTTACCTTTTTTGAATATAAGTAACCTAACATAAAAAAATCAACTAAAAGTCTGTCTATTAAGAAATAAAGAAAAATATTACTTTTACAGGAGTAATTGATTTTAATGACATGTCAACCCATTTAGGTTCATTTTATGGTGAGAAGTTAGGAAATTACTTTCATTGTAACTTTTTGTAATTACCAACCTCTCCATATGAGTAGGATGTGACACAAGGTTGATTATCTAAGTGGAGTTTAACAGGTTTGAATTCAGAGTTTTCCTTCTCCAAGACCGGATGACATACCAAGTTTAAGGAGACCATTTTGTCATATTATTCACTCATCCCTGAAAGGGAAAATACTAGGACGCATACCTTTCTCAAAGTTATTAGCACAATATGAAATACAAACAGCCTCTTCCAGGATTTGAACTCAGTTCACCATGTCCATTTCCTATGAGAATAACTATTACACTACAAGTACCTCCATTTTTGATTACATTTTAATGAAGTTATTCATTAAGCGTAATTTTCTAGACAGTTATATGAAATCAAGTTTTTCTATCCAATGCAGATAATTTGCACACAGTTGTATGGTTTCAAATATTCTTATCTAATAATTTATACACAATTGTATAGTTACAAATCATTATTTCTATTTAATAATAGTCATTTGTTTGAACACAAGTACATGGTTTCAAATAGCTAATTATAATCCTTAGTAAACGATTATAGCTTCAAGTAACTATTCTAAATATAAATAATTTACATAGTTATATTGTTACATAATGAATACGTCACCTATTAATTTTGTAAAGTGTAGAATTCAAAATATATGAATTCAAAAGTTAACTGGTTATTCGTTAGAACAAGAGTAATGGAAAACAACCAGTGAAATGATAAACAAGACTTGACCCCCTGGCTGACATTTTTAGCAGTTCTCTGGTTGGTTCAGTCATGAGAATGAGTCAGAGTGATAGAGTTAGTCCAGGGTGCCGTAATGAAGAGACACCTAAAATGGCTATTTCTCCAGCCCTGTGGTTGACATGGGGAATTTGGGTGAATAAAGACATAAAAAAATCAAACAAATTTTTGTGTCCATTTGTAAGAAGAGAAATAGATAGGGAGACCAAGATAAACCTAAGACCAACTAGAGAAGTTGCAGATAGAAGACCAGAGAATCTGTCCAGATAGATAAGGATAAGAAAAAGACTAAGATGTATACAATAATATGGCATCAAGTATTCTGATTGAATAGGAATAATTTTTCAAACAGATCTATTTGATCCATAGATGGGACCTGAATAGATACAACAACTCTGGTTCAGAATAAACCGGGGAGTAATGAAGAGGTATTCCACACTACCTAGATCTCCAGGAATAAAGCCTCACCATCAGATGCAGATTAGTGTCATATCCAGGACAACCCTTTTTTATACAGTAGCATACTCAAAGCTCTAACAGAGTAGTATTAGAATTACAGTTGAACATGTCAACCCTGGTTTACTTTTTGATTTTTGAATATTATTTTTGAGCCCTGTTGGCTGGGGCTGTAGAATATGCTGATTGCATCTCTGCAAATGAATAGGATCTTCCCTGCCAATAAGTCTCCGAGATATGACACTAAACAACCTTATGGTTGGGCTCAAATCCTGACTCTTTGGGGAATGTGGAGTATCCCTTTATTACCATAACTCCCAGGTCCTCTCTAACTAGGAGTGGTGGTAATTGTTAGTGTCCCATCTACAGGTCAAAAACAACTATTTAATCATTTACAACACTGGAAACCATTTAACAGCATGCAAACAAATAATTAATATTAAATTGAACTATTTGTGTAGGATTACAATACTTGAAACCATTCAACTGTGTGCAAACAATTGAGCTCAGGCTCATTTAAAAATAATGTAACCAATAAACTATTCACTTACAAATCATATATAAAGTATATATTTATAAAAATTTAGCTTCAAATAACCAACAAGATTTAGTATGCCATAAAACAACCAAATGAAATCAAACGTTATTATTTCAGTAACACTTTTTTCTTCCTTATTTTAATGGGTAAGAGTCTGGTTGTTTATCCATTTTTCAAATTTCTATTCTTCAGCTCTCAACATTGTATCATCTTGTAACCATTGTGTACATAACACACAGTCTTGAATTCCCCAGACACACCCTTTGAGTAAATAAAGTAGCATCATTTTGGACTTAAAGAAAGTTTGTCATTTTAAACCAAGTAATGACAAAATGGCATACACATTAGTCACAGAAACCACTTTGGTATATTTCTGATGTTACATTCTGTTTCAAAAGGAACAATGTGCAGTGGATTTCTTCTTCACAGGAGAAAGCCATAGACCCTACCTTTCCAAAGGGCTAAAAGTGGTTCCACTAAAACCCCAAGTTACATGACTTTACTCTCTCAGTCCCAGTTGACATTTCAGATCTAATTAAATCTTTCAAATCACACATGAGTGCCAATTTAATTCCAAGACTTGCTTCAGCACTGATGAACTTTGACTTGTCACCTGTTAATTACATCTTCACAAAAGTCTGACACATCTGCCATCCAGAGTGCCAATGGTAGTGGTGCCATTATGTTGCAATATAAAAAGAAGGAATTTATTGTGGATTACCCCTTTTATATATATATATATATATATATATATATATATATATATATATATATATATAAGTTAAGATAGTGTAGAAACAGAATCAATGGTACTTAGTAACTGTTAATTACTTGGTCTGATGATCATATAGGTGAGAAACTGACTGTCACCAAGCACTGTTGACTCTGTGGCTGTGCTATCCTAACTTAGATATATTTGCTTTTTCACAAATACTTGGCACTCTTTATTTATAAATGTAGCCAAATTCATTAATTATATGTGTATACTTGTGTATATCTAAATTTTTTCTAGTTGATCAAACAACAATTGACTTTCTTGGTTTATCTTTTATTTTGTTAATCATTTATGTTTACATTATCATTTAAGCATTTATTTATAATGTATTATAGTTTGACCAGCACAATGGTTAGAGTGTTTGCCAATGGTCCAGGAGGCATGGGTTCAGTCCCAAGTTGAGTTATACCTGAGACTCAGAAAAAATGGTACTTGATGCCTCCTTGTTTAACACTCAGTATTATAAGGTACAGATCAAGGGTAAGTGGAGCATTTAAAAAAAAAGGAGTAGCACCCTGCCCTACTCCTCAGTGTAGTAGCTATTGAAAAGGGAGTCTTTGGGTTGCCCTTAACTAGGGTCAGCCAACTTACTTATATGATTAATCATGTTTTATTAACTTAGTTTCCTGTCAAGAAATAAAGGTCTGAAATCATGAACAAAACACTGTTTTCCAGAAAGTGTATATATATATATATATATATATATATGTGTATATATATATATATATATATAAAAGAAATAAAGAGATGGGTAAAATTAAAGGTTATATATATATATATATATATATATATATATATATATGTAAATATACAAATATGAAAAACAAGGTATTCAGAGGATAATGTTATTTACATTTGCCAACACTAAATGTTTTGGTTTTTATAATGAACCATAATCAGGGCAATGTTAATATGTGAGTTTGTATCTTCTGAATTATATTCAATTTTAAAAGGAAATGAAATAATGAGAAAACTCTTAGCATTCTGTTACCATTAATAGCATTGTTTTTCAAAACCGGTTCATATAACTTGGATAGTTTTCATGATGGGTAGTAAGTGACTGTACATCTGCTGCTTTGTGAGGTGCTGCCTCCAGGACTTGTTCAATATTGCTCACAGCATTCTTGTGTAATTGCCATCAAACTTTTTCTGCATACGTTTAGTTAGCATCCATGTAGTGCATCCATACAGCAGTATCGGCACAGCCACTGCTTGGAAAAAAGTGCCATGTAACTTAATAAGTGTTTGAAATTTATCTTAAAGTGTAATGTATTTGCAAACATTTCCTCTTTAATTGTGTAGCTGTTTGTAATTTAGGAAGAGTTATGATTAGAAGTATTACTGAAAAACATGCATAGATATAAGAAAAAGTAAGCAGGACAAAATAGATAGAGAGAAAGGAAGGGAGGGAGACACACACACACACACACATATATATTCTCTATACTTGTACAGCTACAAAAACAAGAGCATTGCCATCAAAAGTTCTTCATCAAAGTCAAGATCCCCCCAGCAAAACCACACACTATCAGGAGGTTTTGTTGGTTTTCTCTCACAGCATAGGATCCCCAGATGCATGTAAACCTCCACACAAACTAGCAGCCTGCTTTTTGTTCTGATCTAGATATTCTTAGTTTAGTCAGGCAAGCCAAACTCAAGTTGATGATAAAGCCTCAACATTTGATTTTAGTAGAAAATATTTATACTTTATAGGCTTTTATAAATTTAGAAAATTCTCACCCTACCCTCTGGTTCTACACTTTCTCTTTTCTTTTTATATATATATGTCTTTTTCCAACTTTTTCTTCATTCCATTCTTTTTCAGTTACTTAATTCAAACAAAGATTTTCCTCTCTCTTTTCTTCATCAGCTCGACAAATAAGATTCCATCATCTTATTCTAACATTTTGAATCTTCTTCCTTCGAGTTTAGCCTTTCTTTTTAATATCTGTTCCTCTTTCCACAAATCTGTTGCTTGCTACTTTCTTTCTTTCATTCCTATCTTCCTTCCTTCCATTGTTTTCTTTCTTTTAATCCTTCTTTCTTTTTGTTGCTTTCCTTTCTTTCTTCTTTCCCTTTCATTTTTCCACAGTGCTTTCCTTCTTTTTTTCCACTTTTTTCTTTCTTTGATTCTTTTCATTCATTCACTACTTTGTTTCCTATATTCCTTCCTTCTTCTGTTCCTTCTTTCATCCCAAACTTCCTTCCACAGTATTCTTTCCTATATTTCTTCTTTTCTACCTTTCTTTCTTCCACTGTTTCTCTGATTTTCCTTCTTTTCTTTGGGGATTTTCTTTCTTTCTTTCATCCTTTTTATCTTTCCTTCTTTTAACCCTTTCTTGTGTAGCCTTCCTTCTTTCCTCCTTTACTTCCTTCCACAATTTTCCTTCATTCATCCCTTCCTTCCTTCTGCTACTTTTCTTCTTTCATTCTTTTCTTTCTTTCAACTGTTTTCTTTCTTTTATTCCTTCCTTTCTTCTGTGACTTTCCTTCTTTCATCCCTTTCTTCCTTTCACTGTTTCTTCTTTCTTTTGCTATCCTTCTCTTACCTTCTCCAACCTTTTCCTTCCTTCCTTCTGCTTTCTCCAGTCTCTTTCACTCTTTCCATCCTTTTCCTTCCTTCCTGGCCTTTCTTCCTTCTTTTTTCTTTCTCATTTAAACCCCTAGTTTTGTTCCTGCTTTTGGATCACAGTGAATTAACATCAGAAAATTTATAAGAGCATCAAACTTTTACAATAAGACGATTTTTCTCTTCCACAAGAGACGGTATTGATTTCTGACTGCAAGTTAGTCACTCTTCGTGCTTATCTATTTATATTAATGCCCCCACCTCACTTCTTATTTTTCCCTGTAGCATAGTTTATATCTTGGAGATCAAAGATAATTTCTACAGGCTTGGCCTCTCAATCATATTTGCTTCCTATCAAATGTTTCTTTCAGGTTCTCAGATTAACATTATTTCCAGATGCTCCAGAAAGAAATCCAAACCAAATTTGACGTTTGTTTGAAAACTTTGTGTTAAACTTGTTTCTCTCTGTTCATCTCTTGACAACGTATAAACGTCCCACCATCAATAACCATTCTTAGATTTCTTATTGTATTATCAATTCTCTGAGAAGATTTAAAAAAGAAAAATACTAAAAAACAAAACACAACAAACAAAAAACAAAAACAAAAAAACCTTACAAGTTTTATTTGGATGTCATGCTTTAACCCTATCAAAGAGTTAAATTTACTTGACATAAAAGACAAAGAACGCAAAAAAAGATTTTTTTAAAAGGGTTTTTGATCAGCCAAAGTCAAAAGATATTGTAATAGAATTATCTAAAGGAAACTGATTATTATAATATATATATATCTATATATAAGGGTCATTCAATAAATAAAAGGAATTTTGCTTAATAGGAAGCACTGTATACAGTTACACCTTTTTCCAGGAAATCAATAGCGATTGTTCCTTTCATGTCTCAGAAGACTATCAGCATGACTGTCTTTACTGATGGCTGTGCCAGGAATTTTACATTACCGGAGAGTCAGTGTGTTTTCACTCCATAGACTGCCTTTTTGACTTAGGTTTGTAGAGACAAACTCATGTTTAGCTAATTCATAAACATTTTTTTGACAAAAAACATACTTTTCCACACACATGACACATTTTTCTATGAATTTCACATAGCTTACACTTCTCAGCCATCAAATATTTGGTGACAGACCTTTATTCAAGCCTGGGGCATTCTGTTTGATTTGCTATTCTTTTGAATAGTCGTAAAATGAATATTTCTGAACGATTAAAATAATTTTTGCCATAAACCAATTCTAAACAATGCTGAGTTTAGGTCTATGAAAAGAAAAATTATTTTGCTCTTCTAAAAAATATTTCCTTCAGTGAATAATCATAGTATGTATATAATAGGACTTGTTGAGTGTGGGTCATAGTTATCTTTCGATGGCTTTTTTATTCTCTTCTATAGAAGCCACTCTTATAGAGGAGCAGCAGTAGTTCCCCGATCGAACTGTCGATCCTGAGCGAAAAGTCTTCAGACTCACGTCCAGGACCCATTTGGGTATTGAGTTTGGTCGTCCATTGTTTTATTCAAATACCTTTACGTACATCATGCTGCTTCCCATGTGTACATAAAAAAAAAAAAAAAAAAAAAAAAAAAAAGGGTGGGGGAATTTGTTTTAAGTTTTAACTTAGTTAAAGTCCAACATTAAGGTACTTAAGACTTTCACTAGTACTGACTTATACTTTTTTGCTGTATAGGGACTTTTCCTGGGTTTTTCATTTTTTTTTTTTTTTTTTTCCTACAGTTGGGGACCTAGCAGGCTTCAGGATTTATAGAGCTTTTTTTTTTTTTTTCTCTTGGGGGGGGGCTGTGGTAGCATTAGGCGTTCTAGGCTTTTTCTTCTAAACTACTGTTAGGGCTTTCTTTACGAATTTTTAAATTATTCGATAGAAGATATTCAAAAACATTCTGCCTTGTTCGCTGACATGTGGATAGGCTTAATATCAAATTGGCTTTATAGTAGAGTAAGCGTGCCTTTACATTTAAAACGCATAGTTTAAGCATTATTTCACAAACAAAATACAGCATAACATTTTGTAAAATTCAGCATTTTAAATTGGAATTAAAGACATACTGACCAATATTGACATATTTCTTCCACTCGGCTCCTGAGTTCAAATGCTTCTTCTTCGTTTGGACTTTTATTTACTACTGATATTTTAGGTAGCTTTGGGGGTGGCGGTCTACTGGGGTGGAGGGGAGAATTCGTTTTTGTTGTTTTTTTTTTTTTTTTTTTTTTTTTTCTGGCAGCAACACCCCACAAGACACCAACTGTACGGCCACCTGCCCCCTATCACGAAAACTATTCAAGTTAGGCGAACCAGACATGCAGGACATTGCTGGAGAAGCAGAGATGAACTCATAAGAGATGTACTCTTATGGATCCCCACACACGGCCGCGCAAAAGCAGGAAGACCAGCACGAACATACATTCAGCAGCTATGTGAGGATACAGGTTGTTGTCCTGAAGACCTGCCTAGGACGATGAGCGATAGGGAGGAGTGGCGAAAGAGGGTCAGGGATATCCGTGCTGTCAGCACGATATGATGATGATGATGTATATAATATCTTGATTTTGTTAGCAATTACTGAAAACACAGTAAATGTGCTTTCGGAAGATTGTGTCGATAGTTGCATGAAAGCTGAAATAACAGCCAACAGATTTAAAGATAAATTCTTTTAATTTACCTTGTACATATTTACTGAATGACCCTTGTTATATATATATATATATATATAATCTGAGGAAAATCCAAAGGGGTAGGAGTATTTAGTTAGAGTACTCAATGTCAACAGCTATTGACTGTATAATTTGGGATTAAAAATACATCATAACTCACATGCAGAGCAAAAATAATTTTTTAAAGATAAAAAGGAAAACTTCAATTCTTTGATGTCATTATAAATCTATAATCATAAATTTATTTCAGGTCTATGATGACCCTCTTCAGATGGTGAAAGAAAACTACTGTTTAGTATTTGAATATCATCTATGTGTGTGTATATATATATATATATATATATATATATATATATTCTCACATCCTCATGTCAGATTCATGATAATTAGGAGTCTGAAATGAGGATGTGAGAAAACATTCATCATATATACTTGCTGATCATGCGACTTTCTGGGTCTTAAATTTTAACCTAATATTAGATGGTTATACTATACATGAGATACAAGCTAGTGTGTGTATCCTGCTCTCATCACCAGTATTTGAACACTTTTCTGATTTAAGAAAAAATGTCCATATATCAATTTGTTCATTTCACCATAAATAGTTCCAAATAATTATTTATTTGTTTGAGAAATTGTTTTTTGTTAAATCCATTCAAATATTAAATATTTAAATAAAAAATAGATGTGTTTCATCTAATGGCTGTATTTTTATAATAAAAAAAGGCATGTCAAACCTTGAAAGGTAATTTAATCCAGAAGGTTTTTCTCTGTTTTTTTTCCAATCAATTATATCGTTTCAAGTAACTATTCATGCTTAAAAATTATTTGTTGCACGAAGTCATATTGTTTCAAGTATTCCTGTCTATTACTAATAATTTGCAAGCAATTACATAGTTTTAAGTAACTAATAATAATAATAATCCTTTGTAAACAATTATAGCTTGAAGTAACCCTCCTTAATACAAAGGACTTGTATCCAGTTATATTCTTTAAAGTATTCGTATCTGATACAAATAATTTACATACAATTATATGATTTCAAATAATACTTTTAAAACAGATCAATTTGACTCAAAGATGGGATCCTAACAGGTACTACCACATCAGCTCAGAGTGAACCAGGCTAATGGCAATTAAAAGATGACTCCACACTCTTATGAACTTCAGAACTGGAGCTTCACCACCATACCAAGGATTATATATATATATATATGTATATATATACTCACACAGTTATCTCTCGTGGTAATAGAAGAGTGAAGATTCAAGTTTTATTACAAGATCCAGCAAAATTCCCAAATTCTAAAATATACAAGCAACATTAGTCCCTATTTGTACCAAATGCTTTTTATCAATAATGCTTATTGCTCTTATATACTCATATGATAGTTTTAATATTATCATTATACTCCTTGTGCGTTTTTCACAACAATATTAGCTGATGGTCTTTCACTGGAGTCAAAGTGACAGCAAGTTTCCTCAGGTATCCAGGACTCTTCTCAGTATTCTGACTGATTTTAGTAATGCTATAGTTTGGATGTTCGATTCCTCCACTGATTTCTGACTCTTCCAGTCCCCTTAACAAGCTTTTGGGAACCATTCTGAGCCCATCAATTATAATTTGAATCATATTTTTATGTTCCATAACTTTTTTAGTTCTCTGGCAAGGTGGAAGTACTTGTCTCTCTTTTCATTTCCTTTGATTTTCACTCAGTGGTCTACCAGGACTGCAAAGTCCCCGATTTTGCAGGTTCTCTTTATTTTGATAATTATCACAATGCTGGTCTTCTTGCCAGGATTAGGTGATCTGTTTATAACTCAAAATCACAGAGAATTTTGTGTCTTATTCTCCAGGAGAGATTCTGGCTTGTACATATTTCATTTGGTAGTATGGTCAAATTTAAATTTCTTGCACAGTTTCCAGTGAATCAACTTCCCCACCCAATCATGTCTTGTCTTATTTTTATTTATGTATTTTTCTCTTTTGACAGTTTTTCACACCAGTGTCAGCAGATGGTTTCTCACTGGAATCTGAGTGACAACAAGTCTGCTCAAGTCTCCAGCACTCTTCTCAGTATTATGTCTGATCTCAACAATTCTATAGTTTAGATGGTCTTCACTCATCCTCTTAGATTCAAATCCTCCAGTCCCTGAACCAAACCTTTGGTGACTGTTTTGAGTGCACCAATTACAATTGGTATCACTGTCATGTTCATGTTCCATAGTTTTTTCAGTTCATTAACAAGGTCAAAGTATCTATCTCTCTTTTCATCTTATTTCAGTTTTAGCATGGGGTCAGCCAGAACGGCAAAGTCTACCATTCAGTACATTTTCTGGTCTTGACTATTACTAGGGCTGGTTGTCTGGCCAAGATTAGATAATCTGTTTGTATCTCAAAATCCAAGAGAATTTTGTGCATCTCATTTTCTGGGTTGTGCATATACCATTTGTTTGTATGGTCCTCCTTGTAAGTTTTTCACACCAGCATTAGATGATGGTGTTTCAATGAAGTTTGATTCACAGCAAGTCTTCTCAAGTCTTCAGGATTGTGACTGAGCGAAACAATACTGTAGTTTGGATGATCTCAGTTCATCTTTTGATTTTCAACTCTTCTCGTCCTCCTTTTCAAGCCTTTGGGGACCATTCCAAGCATGCAAGCTACAGTTGGTATTAGTTTCAACCTCATGCTCCACTGCTTTCTTAGTTCTCAGTTAAGGTCTGGGTATGTCTTTTTTTTTTCTTTTTTTAGCTTTCTTTGATTTTTACTCAGTGGTCACTAGGATAGCAAGATCCACTATATGGTAAATTTTCTTTTTTTTTTCTTAATTATCACATCTGGTCAGGATTATTATATTTACTCAACCCCTCCGCTCAGGCAGGATATGACACAAGGTCAATTTTAAGCGGGGTTTAACAGGTTTGAATTCAGAGTTTTCCTTCTCCTAGACTAGTTGCCTCACCAAGGCTGAAGAATCCAGTCTTCCCTACTATTTACCCATAGCTGGAGGGAGAGTAATTGGATTCATACCTTTCCCAAGGGTATTAGTGCTATGTGAAATGCCATCAGTCTCATCCAGGATTTGAACTCATGTCGCCAGGATTATTATTATTATTATCATTCTTTGTATTATGCTTATAAGATGCTTTTATAATTATCATTATGATGATGTTTTCTTGTAATTCTTATCTGCTTACAAGATACTTTTATTAAATTATCATTATCATTATTATCACCATGATGCTTTTATTGTATTATGCTTATATAATGCTTTTATATTATCATTATTATTAATGTGATCATTCTATGATGATGATGATGAAGCTTTTATGTTATTATGCATATAATTCCTATATGATGCTTTCATTATAACAACTATGTTTATAGTTTCCATCTACTAATTGTAAAGATTGAAGCAGAAATGATACTTTGGAAATGGGAAGTTAGAGAAAATTCCGGCTTTGAATTGTTTTAATTAAACTTCACTGAAACAATTCATCAATTGACTACATGAAATTTCAAAATTTCAACTTCTGAAAAACTATAAACATTCTAATCTGAACATGTCTTTTTGTAATGGAATATTCCACACGCCCGATCAGTCATGAGGAGTAACTATGTATACACTGAGCACAGCATTACACCTGTTTTTGCTTCAGGGATTAGTAGCGTGCCTCACTATTCCTTGTCTGTCTTATTGTATCTCTCTTGCAATAAAACCCACTTTCTATGAACAGGTTGATTTGTTCCTTTCCATTCAAGGACAACCTTGTCTGACTGTATCCCTTTTAAGCACAAAACACTTTTGTAAGTAGATAACTACTTTGCAACTAAATTTAAATGCCTGATTCATAGGTTGCATTTTGTAATATTCCCATTGAATAAATCAACTATAAAATATTGTTGTATTTCTCAATTAACCTTTTGTATGCATGGTTGAAATATTTGGGATTGAGCCTTATTTTACTATAGGCCTTAAGCCTAATATCTTTGGTTGAGAGCGATATACAGTAAATCTGAAATTTTGGGATCAATGAGATCATCATAGATGTGAAGAATAAAAAGCTTTAGGTAATAACCATTCATAACTTTTCTTTTAAAGGATTGATTTAAACAGCATGTCAACCTGTCTAGCATTATTTCATGCCAAATGGTTTAGGAATTGTGTACGTTATAAATTTATACATTTTTGTGCAGTTTCTTAAGGGTTTTTTTTTTTACAGTTATATGATATCAAGTATACCTTCCAAATAAATGGGACTCAGTTGTGTAGCCTCAAGCACTCCTATCTATACTAATAATTGGTAAACAATTGTACAGCTTCAAGCACTCCTATCTATACTAATAATTGGTACACAGTTGTACAGCTTCAAGCACTCCTACCAATACAAATAATTGGTACACAGTCCATAGGTTCAAGCACTCCTAATTATACTCCTACCTATACTAATAATTGGTACACAGTTGTATAGCTTCAAGCACTCCTATCTATACTAATAATTGGTAAACAGTTGTACAGCTTCAAGCACTCCTACCAATACAAATAATTAGTACACAGTCCTGTAGGTTCAAGCACTCCTAATTATACTCCTACCTATACTAATAATTGGTACACAGTTGTATAGCTTCAAGCACTCCTATCTATACTAATAATTGGTAAACAGTTGTACAGCTTCAAGCACTCCTACCAATACAAATAATTGGTACACAGTCCTATAGGTTCAAGCACTCCTAATTATACTCCTACCTATACTAATAATTGGTACACAGTTGTACAGCTTCAAGCACTCCTACCAATACAAATAATTGGTACACAGTCCTGTAGGTTCAAGCACTCCTAATTATACTCCTACCTATACTAATTATTGGTACACAAGTGTACAGCTTCAAGCACTCCTACCAATACAAATAATTGGTACACAGTCCTATAGGTTCAAGCACTCCTAATTATACTCCTACCTATACTAATAATTGGTACACAGTAGTATAGCTTCAAGCACTCCTACCAATACAAATAATTGGTACAAAGTCCTATAGGTTCAAGCACTCCTAATTATACTCCTACCTATACTAATAATTGGTACACAGTTGTATAGCTTCAAGCACTCCTACCAATACAAATAATTAGTACACAGTCCTATAGGTTCAAGCACTCCTAATTATACTCCTACCTATACAAATAATTGGTACACAGTTGTACAGCTTCAAGCACTCCTACCAATACAAATAATTGGTACACAGTCCTATAGGTTCAAGCACTCCTAATTATACTCCTACCTATACTAATAATTGGTACACAGTTGTATAGCTTCAAGCACTCCTATCTATACTAATAATTGGTACACAGTTGTACAGCTTCAAGCACTCCTACCAATACAAATAATTGGTACACAGTCCTATAGGTTCAAGCACTCCTAATTATACTCCTACCTATACAAATAATTGGTACACAGTTGTACAGCTTCAAGCACTCCTACCAGTACAAATAATTGGTACACAGTCCTATAGGTTCAAGCACTCCTAATTATACTCCTACTTATACTAATAATTGGTACACAGTAGTATAGCTTCAAGCACTCCTACCAATACAAATAATTGGTACAAAGTCCTATAGGTTCAAGCACTCCTAATTATACTCCTACCTATACTAATAATTGGTACACAGTTGTATAGCTTCAAGCACTCCTACCAATACAAATAATTAGTACACAGTCCTATAGGTTCAAGCACTCCTAATTATACTCCTACCTATACAAATAATTGGTACACAGTTGTACAGCTTCAAGCACTCCTACCAATACAAATAATTGGTACACAGTCCTATAGGTTCAAGCACTCCTAATTATACTCCTACCTATACAAATAATTGGTACACAGTTGTATAGCTTCAAGCACTCCTATCTATACTAATAATTGGTAAACAGTTGTACAGCTTCAAGCACTCCTACCAATACAAATAATTGGTACACAGTCCTATAGGTTCAAGCACTCCTAATTATACTCCTACCTATACAAATAATTGGTACACAGTTGTACAGCTTCAAGCACTCCTACCAATACAAATAATTGGTACACAGTCCTATAGGTTCAAGCACTCCTAATTATACTCCTACCTATACTAATAATTGGTACACAGTTGTATAGCTTCAAGCACTCTTATCTATACTAATAATTGGTAAACAGTTGTACAGCTTCAAGCACTCCTACCAAAACAAATAATTGGTACACAGTCCTGTAGGTTCAAGCACTCCTAATTATACTCCTACCTATACTAATAATTGGTACACAGTTGTATAGCTTCAAGCACTCCTACCAATACAAATAATTAGTACACAGTCCTATAGGTTCAAGCACTCCTAATTATACTCCTACCTATACAAATAATTGGTACACAGTTGTACAGCTTCAAGCACTCCTACCAATACAAATAATTGGTACACAGTCCTATAGGTTCAAGCACTCCTAATTATACTCCTACCTATACTAATAATTGGTACACAGTTGTATAGCTTCAAGCACTCCTATCTATACTAATAATTGGTACACAGTTGTACAGCTTCAAGCACTCCTACCAATACAAATAATTGGTACACAGTCCTATAGGTTCAAGCACTCCTAATTATACTCCTACCTATACAAATAATTGGTACACAGTTGTACAGCTTCAAGCACTCCTACCAATACAAATAATTGGTACACAGTCCTATAGGTTCAAGCACTCCTAATTATACTCCTACCTATACTAATAATTGGTACACAGTTGTATAGCTTCAAGCACTCCTATCTATACTAATAATTGGTAAACAGTTGTACAGCTTCAAGCACTCCTACCAAAACAAATAATTGGTACACAGTCCTGTAGGTTCAAGCACTCCTAATTATACTCCTACCTATACTAATAATTGGTACACAGTTGTATAGCTTCAAGCACTCCTACCAATACAAATAATTGGTACACAGTCCTATAGGTTCAAGCACTCCTAATTATACTCCTACCTATACAAATAATTGGTACACAGTTGTACAGCTTCAAGCACTCCTACCAATACAAATAAATGGTACACAGTCCTATAGGTTCAAGCACTCCTAATTATACTCCTACCTATACTAATAATTGGTACACAGTTGTATAGCTTCAAGCACTCCTATCTATACTAATAATTGGTAAACAGTTGTACAGCTTCAAGCACTCCTACCTATACAAATAATTGGTACACAGTTGTACAGCTTCAAGCACTCCTACCAATACAAATAATTGGTACACAGTCCTATAGGTTCAAGCACTCCTAATTATACTCCTACCAATACTAATAATTGGTAAACAGCTGTACAGCTTCAAGCACACCTATCTATACAAATAATTGGTACACAGTTGTACAGCTTCAAGCACTCCTACCAATACAAATAATTGGTACACAGTCCTATAGGTTCAAGCACTCCTAATTATACTCCTACCTATACTAATAATTGGTACACAGTTGTATAGCTTCAAGCACTCCCATCTATACTAATAATTGGTAAACAGTTGTACAGCTTCAAGCACTCCTACCAATACAAATAATTGGTACACAGTCCTGTAGGTTCAAGCACTCCTAATTATATTCCTAAGTATACTAATAATTGGTACACAGTTGTATAGCTTCAAGCACTCCTACCAATACAAATAATTGGTACACAGTCCTATAGGTTCAAGCACTCCTAATTATACTCCTACCTATACTAATAATTGGTAAACAGTTGTACAGCTTCAAGCACTCCTACCAATACAAATAATTGGTACACAGTCCTATAGGTTCAAGCACTCCTAATTATACTCCTACCTATACTAATAATTGGTACACAGTAGTATAGCTTCAAGCACTCCTACCAATACAAATAATTGGTACACAGTCCTATAGGTTCAAGCACTCCTAATTATACTCCTACCTATACTAATAATTGGTAAACAGTTGTACAACTTCAAGCACTCCTACCAATACGAATAATTGGTACACAGTCCTATAGGTTCAAGCACTCCTAATTATACTCCTACCTATAATAATAATTGGTACATAGTTGTATAGCTTCAAGCACTCCTACCAATACAAATAATTAGTACACAGTCCTGTAGGTTCAAGCATTCCTAATTATACTCCTACCAATACTAATAATTGGTACACAGTTGTATAGCTCAAGCACTCCTATCTTTACTAATAATTAAGCCAAAGTTTGAATGTGTTTTGTGCTCATTCTTTAATGAATTTTGAGGCTTCAGATACTGAATATCTGAAAGCCAAAGGAATTAGAATTTCAAAGAGCTAAGAGAAGGTATTTTACTAAGTCTAGGTCAAGAGTACAAATATAGAGTACTAGGGGAAATCAAACCTATTGAAGTCACAAGGGTCTGGAAGAGTAAATTACTGATCAAAAACAAAGATGTTCATTTCTTAATTAAGAGAAAGACAAATTAATAATCATTCTATTTCTTAATTAGTAGGCTGATTAATTAAATCTCAATTAGAAAATGAATTCAGATGGATATGTACTAAGCTTAATTTAGTACAAAGTAAGTTTAATACATTGGAGTTGGTTGATTGTGTTTTGTGGCATATCAAACCATGTAGGTTATTTGAATGCCAAATCTTATTATATATATTATTTGTAAATGAATAGTTTGTGGATAAAATTTTTTAATGAGCTTGAGTTCATTTGTTTGTGCATGGTTATATGGTTTCAAGCATTCCTATCTAATACTAATCACTCAATTTGATATTAATCTTTTGGTTGCACACAGTTAAATTGCTTCAATGATCATAGATGATGAAACAGTTCTATTTGATCCATAGAATGGATACAAACATGCACTACCACTCTGGATCATAGTGAATCTGGGAGTAATGGCAATGAAGTGTCCTCCACACTGCTCAGAGCTCCAGTATTGGAGCCCCACCATCAAATTGTTTTGAAATCAAGAACACTTCTGGGTGGGTTGAAGGTGCGTCTTATTCTTCTACAGAGATGCAGTCAGCATATTCTACAGCCCCAGCTAACTAGGCTACTTAGTATATTTGCAGGAATTCATAGCATAACAGTTACTGACATAGGAAATGGAATTGGGGGTGCAAGTTCAAATCCTGGATGAAACTGTTTGAATTTTACTTCATGCTAATGCTTTTGAGAAAGGCATGAATCCAACTATTCTTCTGCAAGCTATGGTAAATAAGGAAGAAGACTGTGTTCTTTAACCTCGGTTAGGCAAACTATCTAAGAGAAGGAAAATTCTTAATTCAAGCCAACTGTACTCTCATTGATAGATTGACCTAGTGTCACACCCAGTTTGTAATTGAGGCATTGGGTAAATACATACTTTGGCCCAAAACTATATAAATGAAATATGGGCATCTACTGGTAGATGGATGATAAACAAGTCATTTGTACCCCTCTCAAAAACTGGTCATTTATATTCAACAGGATCAGGTTTTTTTTTTCTATTGAAAATGAGAGATTACCCAGTAGTTTGTAAATGTTTACACTAAAAATGGTAGGGAGTGCTGCGCTTTTTCCATAGGTTGAATGCCAACTGTTGACTATAATTGGTATAATAAGTTATTCCCCTCCCTAGCTTAATGGACTGTTCCTAGCAACAGGAGCATAGACTTATATCTCCACCTACACAAAACTGGATTGGCAAATAAGACACTATTTAAACTGTTGTGTTTTATCCCTGAACACATCTCTTTCACTTGGCAACTTGGTACCATGCCCTTTCGGTTGACCACCTGCTATTAGTGTTGAGTGGTAATATTTTTCCATGTAAACTTGGCCTCAAGGGACCGTTCCCCATATTTTACCAAATTTGCAGGGTTGGGTTAGTTTCTTGGCATCTAAGGCACCCCATCAAAGGAATGCCAACAGGGTCAAGCATTTTTTGCACCTGCTGTGCATGAGTCTTGATTTGTGTGCAGTTCCCACTATAAAATGGCCTTGTGCCACATTCTGTTTCAGTGAGAAGCTGGATACATACCCTCACTCTTACTTAACTCAAGGCAGGTCTATCTGGCTTTCATGCCGGGTGGATAGTTGAAGACAGATCGCCTGGTTTCAGGGGGACTTCTACTCAGTCTATACTTGATTTGCAGAGTTGAGTTTATTGCTTGGCACCTAAGGCACAACTAAAGGGGAATGCCAATGGGACCAAGCATTTTTTGGTCTAGCTGTGTGTGAGTCTTGATTTGTGTGTGGCTTATCATAATAAAATGAACTTGTATTATATATCAACTTGGTGGGAAGTCAGTTAAATCTCCTCACTCTGACTTGCCTGGAGGAGTTATAGACATTGTACATCAGTCCATAATATTTGATACCAAACATTTAATGGGTTTGCCAGTAAAATATATTCCAAATATATATATATATTTTCCTTATCCTGCAAAGTGACAATGGAACCTCATGCTATGATATACCTCATAAGGATTGGTCTAATTGGAATCGTAATATTCTGTGAATTTGATTTTCTTAACATTAGCCTATAAATTGTAACAAAATCATCATTTCTTAATTAATAATATGCTAAATTGATAACTCTTAATTTGCATGATGAATTAACTTAGAATTCAAAATATACTAAAACACAATTTGTATGCATTTATTGTTATAAGGAAATGATTAACTCAGAAAAGTATGAAACGAAGATGTTGGCTGTGGAGACAACATGGAAACAGTATGTTTATTTTTTATTTTTAGATGAAGCTCTATCACTCAATAATATTAACTAGCAAAAGAATGTGGCACTGCCCAGGATAAAAATAAAATATCAAAGTACATTTTGTTTAACAAAAATCTATTCTATTTGCATTTTGTATGATTGAGACATGTCATTAATTTTCTTCCCAAAAGTTCAAGAAACCACAGTGTGTGTGTGTGTGGGGGGCTTATATGATTTCTGGATGAATTAGATGTTGCTTATCAATTCTAAGCAAAAATATTTCAATCATCTCCATGTTCCCAAAAACATCAATACATCTCTCTCCACATGTTTTTTCCACTTCAGAATGTGTTTCAAACACACCTTGAGGTCATGAGAGTTCATATGCCCATCAACATTTGCTAAGGAATCAGGAGATAGAATGTGTCTTCCCCAAAATGTTAGTCCCATATGCAAGAGAGGTGCTCCAGCAGATGCCTGTTTTATTTGCTTCCTCTATCAAATTAGACCTTCCTAATCCATTTTTAGCTAAAATGTTCCTTGTAATTCTGGAAGCAGAGAGAGTAGCCAGAGTTCTCATGAGTGATTTTTTGTTGTTGGTCACACAGCCAGGCACCAGGGTCACTGGTGGTGGGAAGTCACTACTTCATTACAATAAACTAGTTACTTATGACAAATTAGAGGATCTACAAAGAAGCCTTGATGAAACTTCAGTGAAAATCTCAGAGTGAAAAAAATACCAAAACTAAAGAGTCCAGTTTGCCTTACTCTTTACCAGTGGAAAAAACAGATTTGTGTCCTTTCCAAGAGCATTAGAAAAATGAAACACAAACTGATTTATTCAAGATTTGAACTCTGACTACCAAGTCTACATCCTATGACAATAACCATTATGCTATATGTGCCAGCTATCTAATATCTATTATCTGAAAATTTTAGTCTTTGCTAGTATCCTGTGATTACCAGACATTTTATTAGATTTTTTGAAACTTTTTTGTCATCTTACTATCATATAAATGACTTAGAGAAAATTGGAGATTTGATTACAGTAACATTTAATGGATTAAATTTTATGGAAAATTTTATCTAGGAACAATACACATTAGTTTGAATTAAATAACTGCTTGCAATAAGCCTAAGTAAACTTTTAGTAAAATATACTAGCTGAAGTACCTATCTACACCTAGTAATGGTCAAAATTTGGATTGTGGAAGGTTATTTTATTTTGCAGTTAATTAAAATCTTATACTGAACAGTTACAAATAGTAAGTGTTCCTATGAAAGTTAAATCCATATAACAAAAGAGAAAGCCATGTCACTATATTCATAGGTAAAGCATGGACTGCTATTGACAGCTGATTGACCATATAGAAATCTGATCTTTCTGATTAAAGAAAACAGAAATTTTTACACATTGCAGTTGTGTTTGTATTATCTTATGGTTGCAACATTTCCACTTTAACAAAATACCGGGAGAAAAAGCTAAAAGGGAAATGCACAAAGATGCTGCCTGCAAGCGGCACCCTAAAACACTGCAACTGTATGGCCACTTACTTCCCATCTCACAAAGCATCCAAGTAAGATGAATAAGACATGCAGGGAACAGCAGAAGTAGAGACAAACCCATAAACAATGTTCTCACATGTACATATCAGGGTTGACCAACCAGCAAAAAGTTACAATAACCAGCTGTGTGGACACTGGATGCCGTCTGGTGGACTTCACAACAAGCAATAGCCAATATGAACAGATGGCGAGAGAGAGTCAAGGGATTCTATGCTGTCAGCACACCATTATGATAATGACATGAGGTTAATACTATTCTTAGAAAAACAAGTTTTACACAGAAATATATTTTAATTTAAGCAAGTGACACAAGAGATTTATTAATTGAAAATTTTTGTTTTTTCATCCAGATAGTAAGGTTTAACTAAGCAACAATACTATGTAATTACTTTTCACCTCCAAATAAAAAAAACACACCAATAAATCTAATTATTAATAGGTAAATATGATTAATTATGGTAAGACAATTTGTTTGGTTTTTTGGTAATTTAAATCCTCTATAATTACTTAAGTTTTGTAGCAATATGGCTCCCCACTGATTACTGTTTATTGTAAGAAAACCCTTTTATTCACAAGAACCAAAACTTTTCTTCTTATATTAAAACCTCCTCCTTGGTCTAAGTATATTTACCAAATTTCATAGGTTTAATTTAAATGATTTGGCTATCTATAGAGGATAGACAAACAAACTCTGCTCAATTCTTTATATAGATATGCTTTAACAAAAGTTTGTTGATGCAAATAATTAGTAACATAAGCTGATATTAACTATGATTTTGAAAAGCATTATCATCATTCCAGAAGCTCCCCAGACATTTAAACTCATTCTTTATATAGTCTTTGTCATTATCACAGAATTTGTTCAGTTATGTGTAATGGTTATCATTGTAAGAATCAACTTGACAAGCTGAGTTCAAATCCAGGGTGAGGTTGTTTTCATTTGCTTCTAAGCTAATACTCTTTGGAAAAGGTATAGATCCATGGCCTAATGAATAGAGTGTTCGCCAATGGTCCAGGAGACTGGGGTTCAATCCCAGGTCAAGTCATACCAAAGACTCAAAAAATGGTTCTTGATGCCACCTTGTTTAGCACTACAAGGTAAGGATCAAGGGTAAAATGGAGCAATCCAGAGAATGGAGTAGTGCCCTTCCCAACACCTCAGCATAGTAGCTATTGAAAAGGGAGCTTTTGGGTCACCCTCAACTAAGGTCGCCAGCTTTACTTTTACTTTTTTTGGATAAATGGTAGGGTTGACTGGGTTCTTTAGTATTAGAAAATAAACCAGTCTAAGAGATGGAAAAATGCTGAATTCCAAACCTTAGAGTGTTGTTTGAAGAATCTGTGACACATTGGTGCATCATTATTCTGCTAAAAGCTCATTCCAAAAACGTAGCTTATTTTATACAAGCCATCACCACTATAGACACATTAATAGTGTAGGTCATTTGCTTAGAATTGACTTAGTTAATAGTAGTCATCAAATATGATGGATTATTATTATCATAACTAGGTTGAGTCAAAAGTTTTACAATATTTTGCTATGTGCTAATTTGTGATATGTATATCACATGACTGAAATAGTTCAAGCTGTGGGAGGTACCAACTGTGGTTGGTAGTATCATGGTACTTGGTATGCTGACATGTTATGTATTGCTTCTCTCTGTCTATGATTTGAAGATTGTTCAGATGAAAGTAGAACATAGTCTAATTTGGGAACTTTACAATTTCAAACTAGCTTATAATATCATGGAAACAATAAAAAAAACATTTGTTGTGCAAAATGTGAAGGGGCAGTTGATCAAAGTAGAGTAACCAGATGGTTCAAGAAATTTTCCTCAATGATCAGGCAGGATCAGGTAAGCCTATAATCATGGATTCCAAAGCTTTGCTCCAAGCCATAGAGGCAAATTCAGTGAATAGCTCTCAAATCATATCAGGCAAGCTTGGAATTTCACAATTCAATGTGTTTCATCACCTTCATGATCTTGGCAAAAGCATACAGAGCTGCTGAACTGTGCCTCCTGTTAGTAAAATCTTGCAAAACTTTCGACTCAACCAAGTAAAAAGGGAATTTTAGTAGTTTAAAAAGTATAAAAATGCAAACACTTCCATTTTCAGTATGCAAAAGTTAGTCAAATTTAAGCTAGACTTCTGCTCTAACATATGTCAACAATATTTATACCAATTTTATTTAAATCAAGTAGCAGAAAAAAATATCCCCAGTTTTGATCAAAAAGAATTCTGTCTACTTTTATATTTAGTGTCTGTTCTTTCCTGCAATATTTTCTATTAAATATTCTTTTTATGATTAGAAAAGTTTTATTCAGCTTTCAAGTAGGACAGAAAAATGCAAAAAAATAAAGTCCATTTTATTTTTCTTCATCCAATAGGAAAAAAAAAACATAAAAAAATGAAACCAGAAAAAATTGCTGTTTCTTTGTTTTAAAAAATCATTTAAAAAAACAATAAAAAAGATTGAAACATGTGCTTTTATACATGATTGTCTCTATACTCTTGTTCTTAGAACATTAAAAAAAACATTTTTTTCTTAAAAAAAACAAGAGAAAAAAATTAAAAACACACTTGTTAACTAAAACAGCCTGAATGCCCACCTCTGTGACAAAAGAATCAGTTTTTCATTTTCTTTCTGTTTGTGATCAAATATCTCCAGGGTACAAACTCATCACCAAACAAGAATGTTTGCTGTAAAACTCAAACTAAAATGCTATATATATATATATATATATATAAACAAAACACAAATAAATGACTCAATCTTCTTTTGTGTTATTGTTTTACTTTCTTATTCTCGTGTTTTGTTTTTTCTAATTTACTGATCATCTGCAAGTGAAAGTAGAGTTCACGACATAATCAGCAAAACAATATATAAAGCCATATTCACACCAGATTGTCGGCATTCACATGATTTGTGCAGACAATTTTATTTTCAACAAGTCTTGTTGGCTTACCATGAAATAAAATAAATAAAACAAAAAGAATGATTTGATTTCTAACTGGGAAATAATATTGTTAGTATCATAGTCCTCGATCTTCTAAGTGAAAACATAATGGAACAGCTGCAGAAGTATAAGAATGTTTATACACAATCACCAGGAAAAAAAAATGGTTTCTTGAGTAAACGATATGTTTTTCTTTTCTTTTTTTTTTGCCTTTGTTATGCTGGTACAAATATTTTTGAGAACAGATGGAGCTTGTGTCTGAAAATCTAAAATTTGACTTATTTTTATATCCAAGTTTAAGTATTTTAATCCTTCCAAATCCATAACATACATTCTACCATAACAAATAAGGGATTTTAATGGCATATCAACTCATCTAGGGTTATTTTATTCAGGGAATTATTTTTGTTGTAAGTTTATATTTACATTTTTTGCATAGTTGTTTCTTAAGAGTTTTTTTGCAGACACTTACATGATACCATGTATCTAATACAAATACTTTGCACACATTTGTATGGTTTCAAGTATTTCTGTCTATTACTTATACATATATGGTTTGAAGTAATTATTTCTATTTGATAATTATAACTTTTTTCACACAGCTTTACAGTATCAAGCAATTAATAATAATGATCCTTAGTTAAAAATTATAGTTTCAAGTAACTGTTCTTCACATAAATAATTTGCACAGTTTTATGGAATCAAGTATTCTTATCTAATATCAATAAATTTCAAACAGACTTATCAAAATGAAATAAAAACTGTTCTCAGAAAAATCTTCAGTGTTTTACAATTTTTACTAATGGGGACCCTAAGCATGTACTACCTCTCCAGGTCAGAGTGAACCAGGGATTAATAGCAGAGAAGAGATACTCTACACTCCCTACATCTCCATAACTGAAGCCTCACCAGCATATTCAGTTTAGTGTCAAACCCAAGACCCCCTTTTAGTAGTGGTGGTGGGGGGTTCCCACCCCTTTGTAGTGGATACAGTCAGCATATTCTAAACTCAGGACAGCAACAAAAACAAGGAAATTGGTCAGAATGAAACAATGTATAATAGTAATACATCATCTCATAGCAGATAAAAATTGTCATGTGACCCTGTTTTTATCAGTGATTTAAAAAAAATTTTGTAATGATTCTATGTATTAGCACACACTATTTCTATTCAGAAATTGAATTTCTAAATTTTAAAAAGGATGTATTCATAAAATACATCTTGTAGAACTAAAAGGAATCACTTTAAAAAAGTCATCGTTTTCTTTTTGTAGACACATTGCAATATTTTGAGATTTATTTTTTTTTAAATTCATATTCCTTTCTGAAAATGTGAAAAACCTATTTCAGCTGTTGTTGAAGCAACTCATTTAAAAAGAATTTAAAAATTACAGCCTTGTTGAAACTACACTGAATGGAAAATTCTGAAAGGGTTTTTCATGCTACAGAGAAGAAGAGTTTAGGAAACAACTTGATAAATGTTTCCATTTTTACATTGATATGATCATTGTCATTAAGGCATGCTGACAAAACAGAATTCCTTGACTCTCTCTATCCATCAGTCCCTAGCAGCCATCACTCTTAATAAGTCCTTGCTAGTTGATCTACACTGATGTGTCCAGTGTAGGAGTCCCTAGGAGAATGTCACAAATGAGTTTATCCTTACTTCTCCATCAGTGCCCAGCATGTCTTTCTCATCTTACTTTGATGGTTTATGAGATGGGAAGTAAGTGGCTGCACAAAAGCTGTTTTGTAAGATGCTGCACAAGGATGCTATATGCTTCAAAACAGCATATAACATTCTTGTGCAATTCTCATCTAGCTTTTTTCTCCTGGTATTTTGTTAGACTCTAAGTGGTGCAACAACACAATAATACTGACATGACTACAGCTTGGAAGAATTCTGATTTAAATTGAAATTGGATGCAAGAAAAGGGATCATGGAAATCTATAGCTGTGAACTGAGCCTAAATTCCAGCAGAGAAATTTGAAAAAAGAATGGCCTTTTAGAAAGGCATGAATGAGCTTCTCTCTACACTATGTGCCATTAACAGGTATCATGAAGAAATATCTTACAACTGGCATCGTTAATGGAGAATAGAGTGATGAAAGATTTCAACAAATCATTCTCCCATAATCATCTGATTTAGTAGCAACAAACTGCAACCTCTAAATAGCCAACAACTATGTCAGCTGGTGCTGTAAAATATGTTGATTGCATCTCTGCAGATGGTTAAGAATCTCTTCCACCAAGTGTTCTGGATTTGACACTAAACCATCTAATGATGAGGCTCCAGTCATGAAGCTTTGGGAAATGTGAAGTACCTCTTCATTACCATTACTCCCAGGTCAACTTTAAACAAGAGTTGTAGTACCTGTTAGAGTTTCATCTGTGGATCAAACAAAACTATTTAATCATTTACTATACTTGAAATTATTTAACTGTATACATAGAAATGATAAATATTAAACTGATTTGATAGTATTAGATAGCAATATTTGAAACCAATTAATTGAATGCAAATAAAATAATAGTGTTTATTAGAATTATTAGGGTTAGATTACAATATTTGAAATAATTTAGTGTCTTGGGTATGATATTAAACTGCATCTGATGGTGAGGCTCCACTCTTGGAGTTCAAGAAATGTGGAGTATTCTTTTATTGCCATTACTCACAGGTTCACTATGATAGGGTCACATCTATGGGTCAAATAGAACAGTTACTTAATACAAAACAGAATTATTCATGTTAAATAGCAATACTTGAAACCATTTAAAATTATTAGTGTTGGCAATATTTAAGCTTTTAAGTGTGTGCCAACAAATGATTAATATCAAATAGAATTATTAGTGTTAAATAGCAATACTTGAAACCATTCAATTGTGTGCAAATAAATGACTGAATTATTTTCACAATATTAGCTATATCTCATGTATTGAGCACTTTATTATGTTTTAGCTTAGGTTATTCTGTCAGTGTTTTTCTTTTGACTAGATATACGTGTTGCTTGATTATCTTCAAGTAGCACGTGTTTTTGGTCTTCTTTTTTTACTGAATTTTTTCCCAGATATCAGTTTGCAGAATTTGCAAATTGTACAATCTGGGCTTTTTCCCACCAACAGAATTATAGATTAGATATAAAGATTAATATATATATATATATATATATATATAATAAAAAGAGGAATGCAAAAAAAGAAAAGTTTTCATAAAATAGTGGTTGAAGCTATTTTAGTAGAACAGGTATGCTAAAAAAAATATAATTACTATGAAAAAATATAACTAGAAATCCATTACTTGAAATTTCACGTGATGTGCACAATCATCAGATATAAAAGTCTGATGTTGTGTACCCGACTTGTAACTTCAATTAACAGATTTTAGTGTTCAAACTTATAATATTTTGAAGTGTTATATATATATATATATATATAGTTTGAGTAAGAGCTGAAATTGAGAAAGTTCTTAGGAAAAATCCAAATGGTTTTTGAAGAGATTGATTCACAATATCCCAAATTCTGACAATCCATTGAATTTTAGATGGAGTGCATGCAAAAAATCTTGAGGGCACACTCTTAATTGTAGATTTCTTTAAGGCATTTGATGCCATGCACAGAGGGAAGATGGAGCAAATACATTTAGCCTATGTTCTCCCCAAAGAAATTATCGTAGTCATAATGATGCTTGAAAAAAACCCACAAAAGTGAAAGTTTGCTCACTAGACAATGATGAAGACTTCTTTGACATTGTCACAGGTATTCTGAAAGGGGGTAGGGATACACTAGCCCTATACCTGTTCATAATCTGCCTAGACTATGTACTTCCAACGTCAATAGATTTGATGATAGAGAATGGCTTCACACTGGAAAAGGCAAGAAGCAGACGAAACCCCACACAAACTATCATGGACGGAGACTACTCTGATGACATAACACTTCTGGCAAATATACCCGCTGTATAGTCTGGCCTCCATGTCAATGCAGACAAAACAGAGTACATGTACTTTAATCAAAATCAAAGAGGAGACATCTCCACCCTAAAAGGTGGTTCCCTGAAACTAGTGAACAAATTCCCCTACCTCAGAAGCAGTGGAAAATGACATCAATACGCAACTAGTGAATCCATTGTCAGTTATCGATAGGCTATCTGTCATGTGAAAGTCAGACCTATCCAATAAAATAAAATGCATTTTTTTCCAAGCAGTAGTCGTGTCCATACTACTATATGGATGCAGTAAGTGAACGCTAACTAAGAATAGAGAGGAAGCTTGGCAATTGCACAAGAATGCTATGAGCTATACTGAACAAATCTGAAGTAATATTTCACAAAACAGCAGCTGTACGGCCACCAACCTCCCATCTCTAAAACTATCAAAATCAGATAAACAAGACACGTGGGACACGGCTGGAAAAGTAAGGACAAACTCATAAGTGACGTTCTCCTGTGGACCCCATCACATGAATGAGCAGGTGTTGGACGACCAGCCACAACTTATCAATAACAGCTCTGTAAAGATATAGGATGTAGTCTGGAGGACTTGTCTCAACTGGTGTGAGAGAATCAGGGAAATCCATGTTAATGGCACAACACGATGATTATATATATATATATGATGGTCATTTAATAAATAAGGTGAACTTTGCAAAATGAATTCGCAATAGGAAGCACTGTTTACAGTTGTACCTTTTTCAAGGAAATCAATAGTGATGGATTCTTTCATGCTCCAGAAGATTATTGCATGACTGTCTTTACTAACTACTGAGACAGGAACTTTTTCTTTACCAGTCAGTCAGTTTTTCCATACCATGGACTGTCTTTTTGACTCAGGTTTGTTGTGATGAATCCATGTTTAACCCATTTGTAAACATTACTTTGACTAAAACAAGCTAATCCATACACATGGTACATTGTTCTGTAAATTTCACATAGTTTACATTTCTCAGCCAGCAAAAATTTGATGACAGACCTCTGTTCAAGCATGAAGAATTCTGTTTGATCAGCCACTATTTTGAAAAAATTTGAAACAAATATTTTTGCAGGATTAAAATAATTTTTGCTAATTACAAAAAATGCAGGAATTACATTCACGGAAAAAAAAACTTCTAACAAAAAAAAAGAACAAGTATTTTGTCTTTTTAAAAAAATTCCCTGACTGAATAACCCATATATATAAAAAAATATATATATATTCTTATTTTGTAAGCAATTAGTAACAACATTTAAAAGTGGTCTATTTTCCAAAGACAGCTGAATTAGTTGTTTGAAGATTGTAACAATAGTTGCACAAAAGATGAATACCAATAGTTTCAAACATAAACACTTTCAGTTTACTAAAGACACAGACACGCACATATATATATATATACCATGTACATATATAGAGAGAAATATATATACATAAAGGCACATACACATATATACATATACATAAATCCATATACACAATCATATACATGTTTAAACATTTGTTTATATAAATACACACATTCATATATATACACAAACATATACATATATATGTATAAACACACATATATATACATTTGTGAGTGTATATATATATATATATGTGTGTGTGTGTGTGTGTGTGTGTGTGTGTGTGTGTGCGTGTGTGTGTGTTTGATTAAATAGACAGATACTTCTTTTCTGCCTATGTTAACATTGATCTGTTCAAGTCATCACATGACTCTTTTGACTTATGGATGGAATAAATTCAAGAAGGCATCACATTTTTTCTAAGAATTTTTAACTCCACCTGGAGCCACCTTCAATAATGAGTCTAACAATGAAATGAAACTTATCATATATTATCTCAAATTCAATACCACTAACTTCATCATCCATAATAACTTTTCTCCCTCAACTTCTTACCCCAGTACGACCAATATAGTGTACTAGTTTAAATGGTCATAAGGAGAATGCTTCTCCAATAAAGTAGGTACCTAAAAAGGCCTACCTACAACAATTCTGTCAAGATATTTGACACTTTACCTATCTGACAATTTTTACACCTCTCAACACCTTAAAACACATTTTTGCAACTCCTCTAAACACAGAAAAATTCTAACCAAAAACATTTCCAAATTACACGAAGAAATAAACAAACAAAACTCCAAATTCTACAAGCTCTCTATGTAAACATTAATAAACCATTCTTAAACAAGATTAACCTTGAATATAGCAGTCATATTATAAAATACCTTTAACCTTTTTCCCATCAATTCTCCCTCTTCCTTAGAGTAAAATTCTTTTCTTCTGTAAATTCCCCTTCCGCTTGTTCTTGTCATTATTCCTGTGAAGATAGCTCCAACTGGGTTCAAAAGTACTGAGAAAAAATACAGTGCCCTCTTGAATTAATCCAAACAACTCACATGAAGACTTGAATGGACAGCAATAAAATAGGTTGAAACAAAGAGCCTGTTCTATTTCATCACACATGTTTAAAAAAGAAAATGTTTACATACATATATATATATACATATATATATATATATATACACAGACATATATATGTACATTTATGTGTGTGTGTGTATATATATATATATATATACATTAATCTTTCTGTACATGAAATTTAATATACATAGAAATATACATACATTTATACACACATGTATATATATATATATATATATAAATTTACATACATTTATAAGTACATATATATACACCCACACACAGATAAAAGTATTTATAATTATTCAAATACTACCAAAAATCAACATCAATGGTTATTGTACTAAATAGTGAATAATTCCAATGAATTTGCAATTTAAAGTATTTTGCTGAAAGGTTTGTTCATTCTTTCTGTCCTTCTTTTTTTGCCTTTAAAATAAAATTAAAAAGAAAAAACAAACCTTTTTATTTCATATGATTAGCAAGGGCAAAACATTAACAAAAGTCTATTTTTTCATATCTCCAAAGATTTACTGTTGTAATATTTAACTGGCAAAGTTTTCTTTGCATTCCATATGATTAACATCTGTTTGAATTGAAATGAAAAAAATACTAAATGAATGAGATTTGCTGTAGGCAGTGATAGAGTATTGCCCCATCTCCAACACAATATTCAGCTGCTTTTGATCAATGAAGGAATAACAAAAATTACAAGATGGTTACTTAAAGAAACTTGACCCAGTTAAATCTTTTGAAAATCAAAAATCAAAAAGGAAGATATTTTACACATATATATATTTCAGTTTTTAATATGGAGGAAATCTTCTGAAATAGCGAGTCAAAGGTTTGCGAGCTTACAGAACCTTTTTGTGTGACAAGCTAAGCTGAGACAAACACAATCTTCAAAGGCAGCAGACAAGATTTTAAACATTGGATCAATAAATGTCTGGGAATTTGCAAGAACTCAAAGATGCTCAAAAGATTTCCAAGAGGCAAAATAGCTAAAAACATATAAAAGGGTGTGACAATATTCTAATGTGCATGCATAAATGTGCTGATATTTGAAGAGTTCTGGAATTTTAAACTATAATCCTGTCAAATAGAAATCACGGGGTCAGCTTTGCTAGTATTATTACATCTATTATTGATTATTCTACATTTTCTTTTCACATAGTAAGACTTTTAAAAGATCATTCAAAATCAATATATTAATATCTACTATTTTTATTCACTTCATCAACTTGATCTTTTGGTTGGTTTAATGACATGTTAATCCTTGTTGGGTTATTTTGACGTTGGTGTCAGATTGATTGATTTTAATGGCATGACAACCTGTATTGAGTAATTTTATGCTTTGAGGTCAGAGAACTATGCTCATTGTAGGTTTTTGGTTTGGTTTAATGGCATATCAACCATTGTATGTTATTTAATGCCAAATCTTGTTTTTAAATATATTTCAAATATATATATGATTTGTAAACATATTTTGTTGATAACATTTTTAAATGAACTAGAACTCTTTTTTGCACACAGTTAAATGGTTTCAAGTATTGCTATATAACAGTTACATTTTAACATCAGTCATTTGTTTGCACACAGATTGCTCTATTTGACTCATAGATAAGACTCTATCAGGTGCTACCACTCTAGATCAGTGTGGACATGGGAGCAATGGCAATGAAGAGGGTAGTCCCCATTTCTCAAATCTCTAAGGCTTGCCATCAGATAGTTTAATGTCATATCCAGAACACTCATTGGAGGTGGGGGTGGCTTACCCATCTACAGAGGTGCAGTTGGTATATTCTACAATCCCAACTCGGCTATTCTTGTAGGTTTAGGTTTGGTTTGGTTTCTTTGTTTAATGGCATATCAATCTTTGTAGGTTATTTACTGCCAAAGCTATTCTCCTAGAATAACAGTAGTAATACTATTTAACCTATAACTGGGAGAATAAGGGGAGTATGAACTCACTTACTATGATTCCACAGTCCATTGCTTTAACCATTACACCACGAGGACACCCTCTCTTGTAGGTTTATATTTACATTTTATATATAGTTGTTTAAGTGTTTGTCTTTTGCATAAATTTATATGATATAGAATATTCCTATTTAATACTAACAACTTTTATATACAGTTATGGTTTCTTGCAATTATTTTTATATATTAATAATCATTTGTTTGTGCACAGTTATATGGTTTCAAGTAACTGATAATATTAATCCTTTGTAAACAATTATAGTTTCAAGTAAGTATTCTTAAAATAAATAATTTACAGTTGTATGGTATCAAATATTCCAAATGCAAATAATTTTCAAACATTTCTATTTAATCCATAGATGGGACCCTAACAGATACTATCATTCTAGGTCAGAATGGACCCGAGAATAATGGCAATGAATGGCTTCAATCAGTATTTTTTCTTACAAGCAAATATATGCTTTCAACTAATTTATGATAACAATCATTTGCAAACAATTATAGCCTAAAGTTACTATTCTTAATACAAATAATTTACACACAATTATATGGTTTCAAATGTTCCTATCTAATACTAATAATTTTTATACAGTTAAATAGTTTCAAGTATTCCTATTTAATACTAATACTTCACACAGTTATATGGTATCAATTATTTCAAGCAATTATAATTCTAAGTAAATAATAATACAAATAAAACCTCTGCAAACAAATATAGCTTTGAGTAACTATTCTTAACACAAATAATTTGTACACAGTTATATGGTTTCAAGTATTCCTATCCAATACTGATAATCTTCAAATAGATGTATTTGACCCATAGATAGGAACCTAACAGGTACAAATACTCTAAGGCTGAATAATAGAAATAAAAGAATCACTTTATACTTTCCATAGCTCTAGAACCAGAGCCTCAACACTGGATGAAGTTTAGAGTCATATTTTAAAAAAAAACTTTTTTTTTTGGATACAGTCAATATATTCTAAGTCCTGTCAACAGAGTAATCCAATGCTTGATTATTCTTTCCTATATATATATATATATATATATATAATTGGAAGAAAAACTCAACAGACCATCATTTGGTGATTATAAATTTACTTCAGTTGGTCACTCCATATAAGAAACCAATCTCTTCAGATAGCTATCACATAATAAAGAGAAAATAGTATTAAAAAATTCTTTCAATAGATTCTTACTTGTTAAAAAAAAGGAATAAATAAAGAAAGAAAGTGGAGGGGATAAAAAGATATGAACGAGAAGTTGGGTTCAAAACCAGATGTAATGTCAAGGTCTGGTGTCATGTACCTTATGTATAAAAAAATTTGTTAAAACTCATAGGACCTTCAGCAACCGAAATCTTTTAAAATAAGTTAACCTATTTTATTTCAAGAAAAATCTGTCTATTTATTTATATATCTATTAAGAAAAACATGGTGATAAATACTATTACTAAAATCAAACTTATCTTTAGTTAAACATTTTTTAAGGTTTTTATCTGATTTCTATTTAAGATTTAAATTTAGTTTTTATTTAATATTTTAATGTTTTTATATACTTTTTTGTTCTGGATACTGCTATTCTAATTACCATTAAAATCATTAATAATGATATCACTAATCGTAAAAATAGTTATCATTACGATTATTGCTTATTTATTATCATTATTATTAGTGTTGTTGTTACCATTATCAAACCACCAACAATACCAATAGTAATACTGATACCATTAATTTTATCCTACTATTGTTATCACTAATGTTTTCTATTATTAACCTTTATCATATGAGTTTAAATCTATTTTTATGATGACATATAAAAATTAGTTCATTACATTTATTTAATAGCTGGCTAGTAAATATATATCTAATGAGGCTTGTTTTTTCCTCCTGGCAGAAGTTACATTTATTGTTGAAGCTTCCAGGAGTAGAAGATTTTTTCATAAATCTCCCCTTTATTTGTGTAGTTATGTCCCTATCACCCAAACTCCAAAACCACCTTGATAGGGCTGTTTGGTTTCTAAGCAAAGGGTTGGAAAAAGAGTGTCTATAACTGTAGAACCTCTGTTTCCCATTTCCAGTCGAGATTCCAATATAAACCTTCCCTTCCTTACTATTTTCCATGGGTAAAATGTTTGCTTGGTAGACCATTTTCTCAGGATTACACATTCCTCCTAGGGAACAATCTTCTTTATTTCTACAATTACAACAATTTATTTATTCTCATATATATATATATATATATATATATATATATATATATAGAGAGAGAGAGAGAGAGAGAGAGAGAGAGAGATTTTTCTTTTTTTGTTGGTCCAAAGAGTAAATATTTTAAAATGTATAGGTGTACAAAGAAATTAATTTTTTATATTATTTATTTTACTCCTACCAACACATAAAATCAGAGGCTAAAAACAAGTGAAAAATTTGGTTTGTATGTAGCCTTGAAATTTGTTTGGATTGGTTTAGTTTTATGACATATCAACCATTGCTGGTTATTTAATACCAAATCCTGTTTTTACATACATATTAAATATGATTTGTAAACACATCTTGTAGATACACTCAGATCAAACAGTTCTATTTCTAGCAATGCAATTTAGCATAAGTCAACAAAGTTAAATGCTATGTATCACTAACAATTCAATTAAACATTAGTTATTTGTTTACACACAGCTAAGTGATCAAACATTTATATTTCAAACAATTCAATTTAGCATAAGTCATTTGTTTGTACACAGTTTAAATGTTAAACAGTTCTATGTGACCTATAGTTAAGGACCCTATTAGGTGCTACAACTCTGGGTAAGAGTGGACAGGGGAGCAATGGCAATAAAGGAGTACTCCGCATTCCCCAAAGCTCTAGCATTACGAGAGCCTCACCATCAGATTGTTTAATGTCATATCTAGGACACTTGTTGCATGGGTCTTACTCCTCTACAGAGATGCAATCGGCATAGATGCAATCTGCTGACATGAGCTGGTTGCCCTGTGAGTTATGTCATGACAAATGACAGATGTTGTAAAGGTAAGTTTGAAAGTATGTTTAACCAACTCCTCTGCAATGGACAGGATGTGACACAAGGTCAATTTTTAAGCAAAGTAAGTAAGTAAAGTTGATGACTTAACTCGAGGGTGACCCAAAGGCTCACTTTTCAATAGCTACTACACCAAGGTGTAGGGGAAGGTGCTACTCCATTCCCAGGATTGCTCCACTTTACTTTTGATCCTTACCTTTATTATGCTTAGTGCTAAGCAAGGCAGCATCAAGTTCCATTTTTTGAGTCTTTGGTATGACTCGACCGTGAATTGAACCCTGGTCTCCCAGACCATTGATGAACAGTGTACTCATTAGGCCAATGGCCTGGCAAATTCAGTCTTTTCCTTCTCCTAGAATTTCTATTGACTGGTAGCTGGGGGAAAAAGAGGTGGATTCATGCCTTTCTCAAGGACATAAATGCAAAGTGAAACACAAACAGCCTTATCCATGGTTTGAACTTGGCTTACCAATACCATAACCGTTATGCTAAGCTAATTTTAAGAAGTTTTTAAAATGATTAATGTCCATGGTTTTTCAGCTGACCTTAATAATCTCCTAAAGTTTGAAAAATGTTTACAGTAATTTGGTCCTGATGCATTTTATTATACATAAACAACAAAATTCAACTGAAAATTAAAAAGAAAACAAACATTTCTTTAAGATCTTTAATCAAACTCATATAATTGAAAGTTTGTTGCTTAAATATGTATTATACATATAATTTCCATGCGATTTTAGTTTATGTTTAAGGAGGATCTAAGCCTGCGGTTCCTAATATGTTGATCACAATTGGCTGGTGATCATAAAGGTAGTGCTGGTAGATCGCATGCCATGAAAAACCATTTTTTGTAGATATTAGCCAATCATCTATTGTCCCTTTTGGCATCAAAGAAAGATAGTGACCATAAATGTATCCTATTTTATAGTACCATAAGGGTTCATGCTGTGATACAAGGTACACAAACATATACTGGATACATAGAGTATACCCGGTAGATATATAAAGAAATATATTCTGTATTTTTTAATACAGGTAGACCAATTTGAACTGGTCATTTTAAAATAGCTTGCAAGTTGAAAAAATGTGGGCATACCTGATCTAAGCATTGGAGGGATTTTCAAAAGTGGCTAGAAGTCTGACCCAACAAAATCTTCTTACTCCATTATCCCGACCATTAACTCATATTTTAAGCTAAGCTTAACAAATACTAAGTACACCTTGATAAAAGGTCAGCAAACAAGTATACTTCAGTTGCTTTTCAAAATTACAAGAATGGCTTTTGTTTGTAAATCATTCTATGTTCTTATTTATTTTGAAATAACAAGAAAAAGGGTTAATTTTACTATTTTTAAAAATTCATAATCTATTCTTTTCCTTTTTACAAAGGTTTATTTTTCAAAGTTATTTTATTTTCACTGTGATATTCTCAGTCGTATTATTACTTGCCTATATATATATATATATATATATATATATATATATATTCATATACATCTGTATCTTATATATGCACACGCATATGCATATAATTTTATATATACATACAGATTCATGTTACTAAATGCCTTAATGTATGCGCATTGAGTTACTAATACAAATAGAAATATTAAAAGTCTGGAAAGCATGCGTATAAAAATTAGGAAAAGCCATAAAATTTTCCATGCCACCTTTTCAGAAAACTGAATATGTAGAATGTGAAGCCAAGTGTATCTCATTAGGAATTATGGGAAATTAAAAAAAACAAAAATAAAAAAAAAATAAAAAGAAGAAAGAGATTGGTGACTGAAGCCATACTGATTGCAGAAGGCAAAGACTAAAAAGTTACAATTGCAAAAACTTTTCTTTCAATACACACAGTCCAGCAATATCGAATTTCCTACAGAATGATAGCAGTTATTAATTTAGCTGAATCAAGTTTAGAAGTTAGATTTACATTTGAAGAATACTTAGTGAAGAGGAAATATATTTTTTTTAAAGTTATAATTGGAAATAAAATGTGAGTACAAGAGAAAGGACAAGGAAAGAAAAAGGAGGAAGAGATTAAAGAAAGAAGAAATAGATAAATAAATGGATACAAAAGAATGAAAATAAAAATAGGAAAGTAAAATGAAAGAAATTCTAGAAAAAAAGAAAAAAAGGTTGTACATATAAAATAGAAGGTAGAAATAAGAGAAATTGATAGAATAAGCATTGGGGAAGAAGAAATTAAACAAAGTAGAAATGGAAATGATAAAAATAGAATGAAAGAAAAAGACATTAAATGGGATTAAATAAGGAGATTTAAATGAAAAATACATAAAGAAAATGAAGGAATGTCATATGAAGAGAAAGGAAGAACAATGGAAAAATGGAAGTTATTGAAATAATAAGATGAAGTAAACCTATAATAATAATAATAATAATAATAATAATAATCTCCAAATGAGAGTACAATTAATGTAAATAAAAAAATTAGCACCCCAAAGAGGCTCCAGCAATGTGCTGACTAGTAGCACTACTGTTCTTCTACAAGGATAACATTGGCATTAAATAACTCAGGAAGGTTGACATACCATTAAACAAATAAAAAGAGGCAGTAAAAAAACTGCATATAATCATTACCTTCCCTCACCCAAATTTTTGGGTAAAAAAACCTGTGAAGGTTTGTAAAAAACTTAAAATGAAATAATAATAATAATAATAATAATAATAATAGTAGTAGTAAATACCTGGGCTGTACCACTCGTTAGATATTCAGGACCCTTTCTGAAGTGAACCAGAGAAGAAACTTAAGCAAATGGACTGAAGAACAAGAAAACTAATGACCATGCATAAGGCATTACTTCCCAGAGACATCGTTGACAGACTATATGAATCAAGAAAGAAGGGAGGAAGAGGACTTGCCAGCATTGAAGACAGTGTTGATGCATCGATACAACGATTTGAGGACTACATAGAAAAGCACAAAGGAGGACTGATTATAGCCACCAGAAACAATACTAACATGATGCACCAACAGAATGATAATAACTAGGAAACAAAAATGGGAAGAAAAACAACTCTATGGGTGTTTTAAACAACTAATAAACAACATCTCACATGAGAAAACCTGGACGTGGCTAGGTAAAGTAAACCTTAAGAGAGAAATAGAATCTCTCCTAATAGCAGCACAAAACAATGCTATAAGAACCAATCTTATCAAAGCGAGAATAGATCAGATGCAACAAAATAGCAAATGTAAGTAATGTTGTGATAGAGATGAAACCATCAATCACATAATAAGTGAATGCAGCAAATTAGCACAGAAGGAGTATAAGACTAGACACAACTGGGTGGGCAAGATGATCCACTGGGAGATGTGCAAGAAATTTAAAATTGACCACACAAACAAATGGTATATGCACAATCCAGCATCTGTCCTAGAGAATGATACACATAAACTCCTATGGGACTTTGACATACAAACAGATCACCTAATCTTGCTCAGAAGACCAGACCTTATAATAATCAACAAAAAGAAAAGAACTTGCAAAATTGTGGACTTTGCTGTTCTGGCTGATCACAAAATAAAACTGAAAGAAAGTGAAAAGAAGGATAAGTACGAGGACCTTGCTAGGGAATTGAGAAAAGCATAGAAGATGAAAGTGAGAATTATACCAATCGTGATTGGTGCTTTTAGTACTGTCACCAAAGGGACTGGAGGACTTGGAGGTAAGAGGACAAGTGGAGACCATTGAAACTATAACATTATTGAGAATGGACAGAATAGTGAGAGGAGACTTGCTGTCACTCAAACTTCAGTGAAAGACCATCAGCTAACACTGATGTGAAAAACTCTCAAGGAGTAAATAATAATAATAAGAGAAAGTAAAAAGATAGAAAAATACTTGAACCTATCCGAAGAACTAAAAAACTGTGGAAGTGATGTGCAGGTGATGATGAAATTAATTGAAGTTGGTGTGCTTGGAACAGTCTCCAAAGGTTTAGTAATATGATTGGAACAGTTGAAAATCAAAGGAAGAATTAAGACCATTAGTGAGATCAGCCAGAATACTGAGAAATGTCCTGGAGACCTGAGGAGACTTACTGTCACTCAGACTCTGGTAGAAGACCATGAGCTAACACTGGTGTGAAAAACTCACAAAAAGTAAAATAATGATTGGCTGTGGAGACTTGCTGTCACTTAGACTCCAGTGAAAGACCAGCTGCTAATACTGGTGAAAAAATGTGAAAAAAAAATGTAAAAAAAAAGACAAAACAATAATAGAATAGTAAAAATAATATGAGAGTGCATTTGAACTGGAGTGCTATGATAATTAGATGACATAAAACTTGGAATAAAAATTTCAAAAAAAGGAATGTATTAAGGGAGAGCATCATGATAAATTGCAACAATAAGAGGGTATAAATGTAGTAGGGGAACAATAATAATAATAATAATAAGAAGAAGAAGAATCTTAAAGTGCATTGACCTGGAGTATGGTGATAATCAAATGACATAAAGCTAATCAATGAAAAATGTATCAATCCAGCACTTTGTGATATAAAGCAAAAATAGTAAGATGATATAAAATTACTAATAAAAATAATAAATGTAACTTGTATCAACTCATATAAAAAAGCAATGATGCCATATTTGATAACGCATAAAAAGGAAAAAAAAAAAAAAAAACAAACAACAAAACATTGTTACCTAACAAAAAAAAAATTCAAGGAAGAGAAAGCTATTGAAATTAAAAAGGAAAAAAAAAAGGAAATGAGAGAAAGAAAGGTTGTGAAAGGAAATAAAATGTATTAATTTTAAGAAGAAAGAAAAGGAAAGATATTTAGAGAAAATAAAATATGTAAAGGAAGATCAATTCTTTAAAAAGATCCTGAAATAGAAAATAGATTTGGAGCAAAGAAATTCTTGAAATAGAATGCAAGAAAGAAAGGAAAGAAAAAGTGTTTAAGATAGTTTGTATATATAATAATATACATAAGTACACTTCAAGCAACTTTTTCAGAAAAAGTTGATTTTCTTCAAAACCAAAGATACAAACATTTTCTTATTTCAAGTGAAACATTATAGCTTCAAAATAGATATTATTAGGTTCAGCTTAGCCCATAAGAAAATACACCCCTAACAGTTTTCCAAATAAAAAGTTAATATTTTTCTAAACCAAAAATACCAGCATTTTATTATTTCTAGTGGAACATTATAAAATCAAAATAGATATTATTACATATTATTTATTATTAAACTTTACAACAGTGAAATTGAAGCCCAAAATAAAAATTGCATAAAGATATATATAAGAAGGAGCATTTAATTTGGGACTGCTATAAAGATCAATTTTTAAAGCAGTATTTAACAGAGTTTTCTTTCTCCAAGACTGGTTGCCATACCAAGAGCCAAGTTTGCCCTTCTATTTACCCATAGCTTAAAAGATAAGAGTTAGATGCATACCTTTTCCAAGAGTATTAGTGTAATGTGAAATGTAAGCAGCCTCATCCAGGATTTGAACTTGGTTTGATGTATCTATTTCCTATGATGATAACTATTACACCACAAGCACACACACACACACACACACATATATATATATATGCAAAGAATGTGATGGACAAGCAATGTCTTATTAATTCTTTATTTAGCTTTTCTTCTTTCCTTATAAGGGAATTTCTATCAGGAATAAGTAAGTATAAAACTCTTCATAGTCTTTTCTTCAGCTTCAAGCACTTTCAAATATTCTTTGTCCGTTGTCAAGAGCAAAGAAGCAATCTGGGGAAGATGTCTTATTAAAACAAAGTGATATGTTGAATTGTGGTTGATGCCTCTCATTTAGGATACTAAGATTTGAATTAAATTATTTTAAAGGATTGATAAATAAAAAAAAAATAAAAAAGGAAAGAACCAGGAAGGAATGTTTATGATAAATAAAACAAAGATGGAAAAGAAAAAAAATGATTCAGCTGATCAAAAAAAAAAATCTAAAGAAAGCTAACAGGCAAATGAAAGAATGAAAAGCTGGAATAAAGTCACAAAGAAAGAAAAAAACATGAGGAAAGTAATGGAACAACTTTGAGAAAAACTTATAAATAAATGAAAGTATAAAATAACAAACAAGAAATGAAAATAATTAAAAAAGAATATCTACACTGGAATTTTCTTTTCAGGAAGATGGAGACAGGAAAGTGAAAGAAATTAACATATAAGGTACAACTAAAATAATACCAAATGGTTTTCAGTGCATTCATCAGCAGCAAAAAAAAAAATCATGTTATTTCTATGAGTTTTTCCTTCTAAGTACATTAAACTAAGAGTTCATTGAAACCTATTCACAAAGAGAATCCCATTTAGTAATAAATCATTAAACTGACAAGTGGCAAGAGTTATTCAAATGTTTTTAATTATATCAACACATCTAACAGTTTCAATTGAATTTCTCAAAATGCAAATAGACTATTCATTAACTATTATTCAATTTGGTTTGCTTTCTTTGTTTGACAGCTTACCAACTGTTTATGGGTTATTTGATGCCAAAATTTGATCCCCTTCTAACTCTTCATTGCACTTTTTTTATTAGTCTATAATCAGTTGTTTACATACAGTTATATGAAATGAAGTACTGACTGACTGATTTTAATGGCATGTCAACTCATCTAGCATTATTTTATGCCCAGTGGTTAGTGAGTCACAATCATTGTTCATTATATTTACATCTTTTGTGTTGTTGTCTCTTCAGAGTTTTTTTTTGCATAGTTATATGATATCAAATATTCCTATCTAATACAAAAAAAATTGTGCACAGTTGTATGGTTTCAAGTATTCATATCTAATACTAATAATTATATGGTTCCATTATTTCTAATCAATAATGGTCATTTGTCTGTACATAGTACTATAATACTTCTTAGCAAGCAACTAGTGTTTCAAATAACTATTCTTAATAGAAATATTTTACAGTTATATGGTTTCAAGTATACCAATCTAATACTAACAATCTATACAAAATTATATTGCTTAAAGTAACTATTCTCATTTAATAATAACCATTTCTTAGCACAATTATATGCTTTCAAGAAACTAATTCTAATTATCCTTACAAAACAATTATAATATCAAGTAACTATTCATAATACAAATAATTTGCACACAGTTATATGATATCAAGTATTGTTATTAATGCAAATGATTTTTAAACAGATTGATTTGATCAATAGATGGGACTTTACCAGGTACTACCAGTCTGAGTTAGAATGGACCTTGTAGTAATGGCAATGAAGGTCTATTCCACACTTCCAAGAGCTTTGGAACAGGAGACTCACCATTGAATGCAGTTTAGTGTAATACCTAAGACATCCATTACTCAGTATTAAGATTTTTGAAGGGGTACAAGAACTATCTATAGTTTTAAGAAGTGCCATTAACATTCAAAAAATTATTCAGACAATTAGTCTTTGTTTTGGTTGTCCATACTGTTGTTTTGACCAGCACATTTTCTGGCCTTCTTCAGGTGTAATATAAATCTCTACAAGGAAAGTGGAACTTGTTCTGGTCTCTATCTTTAGTTATCAAATAGATTTCTCTCTCTCTCTCTCTCTCTCTCTATATATATATATATATATATATATATATATATATGTGTGTGTGTGTGTGTGTGTGAACTTATTCTCAGATCAAGTTTACATTCTTTTTTTTTGCTATATAAAAAGTCTCGAGAAAATTAAGTTTTGCTGGTTCACAAAACTCAAAATGAGTCTTTTTACAATTGACTAAATCTTTTACTTGGCATGAAATGTAGAATTTGAATAACCATTAAGCAGCTGGAAAGATACCATGAGTCAACTCACTTTAATTGACAAGTGATGACCTTTAAGGGCAGTTGAAAGCTTGGCTGACATTATAGGATTGTAAAGTCAGATGACTGAAATCCTAGAAGTTAGATTTCAACTTAAAATTATTAATATAAGAGCAATTGAAAGATCTCAACCTATTTCTCTCTGTGGTTCAAAAGGCACTTCCGACTTTTGTACAGAGTTGGTAATGTTATCAAAAATAAAAAATGTATACACAGAAAATAACAATGGACAGCATGGAGTGCTGAAGAAGAGAAGAGTGACTGCTGGCTGAAGAAGATGGTCATACAACACAATTCAATGATAAAAATCCAACACAAAATATATACAGCCCATTTGGCAAAGGCTGTAGAATATGCCAAATGCATCTCTTCAGAGAGTGTTCTGGGTATGACACTAAACATTCTGATGGTGAGGCTTTAATTCTGGAGATTTGAGAAATGAAGAATATCCCTTCATTGCCAGTACTCCCTGGTCCACTCTGACTAGGAGTGGTAGTACATGTTAGAGTTCCATGTATGGGTCAAATAGAACTATTTAATCATTTACTATACTTGAAAGCATTTAACTGTGTGCAACCAAATGATTGACATTAAATTGAATTATAAGTATTAGCAATATTTGAAGCCCTTTAACTGGGTGCAAATAATAAATAATGTTGACTAGAATTATTTGTATTGAATAGCAATACTTGAAACCAATTAATAGTGTGTAAACAATAAATAACAAACCTTAAACTATTTAATTGTGTGCAAATAGAACTATAAGAGTTAGATGGATGGATATTATGCCTTGAAACCTTTAAATGAAATGGACTCAACAAAAACAAAACCACCCAAAAAACATTGCATTTTAACCCTCAAATATTTATTAAAATATTAAAAATCAATTACTGAAAAATTCATTACCTTTTAGACTGATCTTCTTAAAAAAAATATGGTAAGTATTTATAAACACATACAAACTTGAAAGTTTAAATCATTAAATTTTAAAGTTCAAGTTTCATTCATATATGAAGCCAATTCTGTGGAATCCATAAGCATTTCAGTTATGAAATAATCATCTTCTGATGATGGCTGAATATTGAAACTAATATATATATTTTAAATATATATAATCTTCTTTCAACATTGATGTGTTTAATCTTTCATTCATATATATATTCATCTATATATAAAAATAAATAACAATATATATATATATATATATATATATACACATATACACACAGCATCATATATATATATATATATATATAGGAGTAGGAAAGTTCAAACTCCAGTTGTGTTATCATGTTCACTTTTAGACTAACACCTTAAGGAAAGGCATGAACCCCTTTATCCCCAAGTAATAGGTTAAATATTATCACTGCTGTTAAATAAACCATGAAGGTTGATATTGCATTAAGCAAAGAAATCAAACTAAACCTTATATATATATATATATATATATATATATGAAAAACAGTATTTATTCTCTAAATATTTTATTATTAAAGAAAAAAGATCAGTAAATTCGTGATAAACAGTCTCTTTCTTGTCTGCAATTTAAAATAGAACTTCAACATTTGAAGCCTCAAGTGCTCTACTCTTCAAAATAAGTGGCCATATGTCAGAGTTTTTTTCCTAAGCTTTAATCTTAGCCTATAAACTCTAATTTGATTATGATTTGTGAAGCCATCTGGACACAGACTTGCTTTGTTAACTAGCCAGCCACTAGTAACTGTGTAGACAAACACAGAATGCAGTTAAGGTTCAAAAAGTAAAAACATCTTGCTATGTGGGAAAATGATGTTTTTTTTCTTTGTTCCGCTGAGAATTGCCATTTTGAGAATCAATATGTCAAACACTTGTTGATCAGAAAAGCAAAAAATAGTAAAGAAAGCAACATCAATAAAATGTGCTCTCAGACAATTTATTTTTTCATCTAAAATATTTTCTGAGTTAGAAAGTCATCAATTATGCACTGTAAAATGAGTCAAGATACTTTAAGATGAAGAAAAGGTAAGATTTATGTTTTTCCCACCCTTTTTTTTAAAACTCAACATGATTTTGACAAGACTATTAAAGGAGACTCTGCTTCAAGGTACTTTTTAAGTCATAGCACAAAACTATTCATTTTAATTGGCTTTAATATGATGAAATCAATGTGATGAATAAAAAAACCCTTAATCCTGTAGAATTTAACACTTACTTGAAACACATATTTATATTCAAAATGATAGAATAAATAAAAATAATAAAAATGCAGAATACTGAAAAAAAAACAAAAAAAAAAAAATAAGATAGATGATCACAGTAAAAAATCATTTAAAAAAATTTAAATCAAGCATTCATATTCTTAACAATGAATTATTATATATATATATCTCTCTTTTAATGTAGGTTGGTTTCAGGTGATAAATCCATTTGCATTCTAATGATGCTAGACCACAAGAGAAATATGTCCATCTGAATTTCAAAATAGTCTTTTTCTCTCTCTCAGACATATTTCATTCAAAACTATATATATATATATATATAGTTTCCTTAGGTAGATGATACAGACATGTGGCTTGACTATTCTCTAGCAGGGTTAGAAATGTCTCTACTGTTCAAAAAAGCCAGACAAAAAAAAACAAGAATGGGTATTTGAACCTATCATGTGAAGCCCTATCATGCCTACCTCTATCAAACAAGAAAATTACCTAAGAGAGATAATTATTTATTGTATATATATATATATATATATATATACATTAGATGGGATTGAAGTGTAGCATCTCCTCATTTGTGTGTGTGTATATATAAGTTTGGTTAAAGACCATGGAACATTATTTAATGATCTTATGGTTTTTCTCTTTCTTGCTAGTGTCTTTGAATATGGATTGAATTGGTATAGAAGTTGCACTGTGTTCTACTTTCAAGTGATTTAAATTATAATTGTCTACAGAGGGATTATTACATTTTTTTAGGTATTGTTTATTTTTGTTTACTTTAAGTGCAATATCAATTTTTCTGGAAGGGTTTATTGTTGGTGTTTTGGTTTGCGTAGTAGTTGCTGGAGATGCTCAATATGTTAGTGCCCATGTTGAACACTATGTTTGTTTATCTTTAATACTAATGACTTTGAAAACTTGTAAGCAATTTTTTTATTTTCATATATGATTTTGGCGTTATTGTAGAATATTTTTTCATATTTCAGCAGATACGAATTCATCAATGTTATTACTTATGTGTTGTATTCATATGTTACTTGATGGCACTAGTATCAGGGAGGTGATCTCTCTCTCTCTCTCTCTATATATATATATATATATATATAGTATATAACAGATGAAATGGGTAATATCCAATAATAAGATGGGATATTGTAAAAAAAGGCATAAGCTTACAAAACAAGTGACAATAATTGCAGATTTTTTTCTGGAAGAAAAATAATGCATCTTAGAGCATGTTGAAAACTAAAGTGAACTGATATCAAAATGGAGACATATGTCATTTACCAACTGACTAATTGTGTATTCATTCACCTTTATTTGGACTTCCAAAATTCTCTCTCTCTCTCTCTCTATATATATATATATATATATATATATATATATCATCTTACTCATTTTTTACTTTATTTTACTCATGTGAGTGTCCCAAGTATTTAAATATTACCTTGTAACTATACACCACACTATGAATACGATTGATTGGTCACTTTTCTAACATTTCTCTCTGATGATTGTGCACACACCATGAAATTTAGGGGGGGTGTCCTCGTGGTGTAATGGTTAAAGCGATGGACAGCGGAATCGTAGTACATGAGTTCGTACTCCAGTCGTGCTATTACATTCACTTTCGAGCAAATACCGTTGGGAAAGGTATGAACCCCCTTATCCTCCCAGCTATGGGTTAAATAGTACCACTACTGTTCTTCTAGGAGAATGGCTTTGGCATTAAATAACCTAAAAAGAGTTGATATGCCATTAAACAAAGAAACCAAACCAAACCAAACCATGAAATTTAAGTAACAGACTCCTAGTATTCATAATTCTAATATTTTTTCATATTTATTTTAGTAAAACTAGCATCCAGCACTTTTTAAAGTTTATATAATGTTTTTAACCCCTCTACCATGGGCAGGATGCAACAGAAGCTTGATTTTTAAGTAGAGTACAGCTAGTTTGAATTCAGAGTTTCCCTTCTGGTAAACAAGGCTAAAGAACCCAGTCTGCTTTACTAATTAGCCAAAGCTGAGAAAAGAAGAAATGTATTTATGACTTTCCAAAGGGCATTAGCATAAAGCGAAATGTAAACAGCTTCATCCAAGAATTGAACTCAGACTGCCAATTCCATTTCTTATAATGATAACCAATATACTAAATGTGAATAATATTGTAATGTGAAGACCTTATATGCTATCAAATAATATAGAGGAGGAGAAATACCAATTACTACTGTGAGTACTACTAATTTATATATATATATATATATATATATATATATATACATGCATTTATGTGTGATTGTGTTTGTGATGGACTCTCCCATTGATCTCAAAATCTAAGGTTCAGTTACATAAGTGAATCTACTCAGATAATCTGTTCATAGTGGTGCAGATGTATGCAGAATCAGCCATACTTTTTGGATGAGCTACTAATAAAAGAATGGTGTATCAACATGCCACAGATCCTCCCAAATAATGCTCTTCAGATTACCTACCTACATGGTAATGGACTATTCCACCTCAATACATACCGACTCTACTTGACACTCGGAGAGATAACCTCCAAGCTGCCGGACAGTACTGGAAGGACATTCATAACTATTGTATAACACCTGTATTCTGTATATTTGTTCTGTTACTGTAATATATTCATTTCAACCTACTTCTCTTGTCAGCATGTCTTCATTTTGACTCCTAAACACAACAACAGATTTTAAATTCAGAACGTTTCCTTCTCCTAGACCAGTTTGCCTACGAACATAACTAGAGAACCCAAGTGCCTTATTATTTACCTATAGCTGGAGTGGGAAAAGAAGAAACAAACAGCCTCATCCATGATTTGAACTCGTCAAGTCCATTTCATTATGATGATAACAGTTACAGCATGCATACTTGTAACTAAATTTGTTTGTCTGTTTACTCAAATGTGTCATTCTAAAATTAACTATTTAGAATAGGTGTGTTCAAAACTGCACTAAAGGGTCAATAAGCCAAAACCATAAAAAGAGCAATTGGAAACATACTGTAAATTGTGGTTTACAAGTTCACTTTTTAAGCCTGAAAAAATCTCTACAAAACTAAGAAGAAACTTATATTGGCAGGTTGTTTGGTTGAGTTTTATAGCATATCAACCCTTATAGGTTATTTCATGTCAAATCTTGTTTTTATATATATATATATATATATATATATATATATTAAGTGTATATGATTTGTAAAGGAATAGTTTGCAGGTAAGATTTTACATGAGTCGGTGCTTATTTGTTTGATAGGTCAAATGGCCTCAAGCACTGCCATCCAACATTAACAATTCTATTTGCACAGAGATAAATGGTTTTAAGTATTGCTATCTAACACTAATAATTCAATTCAACATTAATCATTTGTTTGTACACAATTAAATGGTTTTAAGTATAGTAAATCACTAAACAGTTCTATTTGAGCCACAGATAGGATCCTAACAGACACTACTGTCGAATTTTTGGTGAGGTGCAAACTGTTGTTAAGCAACAATGTTTGGTTCAAAGGAAAATCAGCATGAGCCTTAAAAAGTACTAGCACTTAGAGCACCAGGAACATCCCATTACTACACAAGGGAAGATCTTATTCCTAGGCTTTTGATTGGCTGGTTGTTCAGGTGTGTGTATGTTTAACAATATATAATGAACACTTTAGTGTATGTGGTTCTATTCTGTTTTTTTTTTGGGTCTAGTGACTGGATGCTAGTCACAGCCTTCCAGCAAAGTTAAGTATGACATTCAATCTACCACTTCTTATATGACAAGGCAAAAATCCAACCCTTTACCACAGGGTAATTTTACAAATATAACAATACTCCAAATAATTGTAACATGCCATTTACTCTAATGCCAGCAGACAAGCACTTGCAACTTGTGTTTAATTTTAATTTGTTATGCTTCTTTGAGTATTTTTTAATAGCTTCCCAAGATCAACCTTGAAAAAAAATATTGTTTTTAATTTCATCAGATAAGTTATTCTAAAATATATCAATCTATTAGATAAAGGTCACCCAACCCCACATTTTAAAAACAAATCAAGTATTATATTGATGCTATATCATACATCATTTCCAACAGCTGATGCACTGACTGTAAATACTAACCAAAACATTACAGTACCCAGATGGCCAGTCAGACAACTACGGTATGTTGTTTATCAACACAATTTCATGATGAATATAAATCCTGAGAATTCAGATGAATATAAATCCTAATGTATAAAACTTGCATGTTTCCTAATTCTACTAGTAGCTAAAAATCTTCTAGTCAATTTATATGCAAGATTGTCTTGTATGCCACAATTTATGGTAAGTGATTAAATATATTCTAATTTCTATACTAAGTTTCTTTTAAAAACTAGTTAAATATTGGTATGTAATTAAAAACTAGTAAAATATTAGTATGTAATTATTGGAAGAAACCATTAAATTATTTTCTAACAAAAAAGTTTACTGAAGAAAAATTATCAAAAAACAGGACATTTTCAAGATTTAGAGAAAAATAAAAGACAAAAATTTTAGTCATATTAATTTTTTTCTTTCAAATAATTTCCATTCCTAACCTAAGAATTTAAAACCTTAGAATAAGTCAGCAGATATTTTTTAGATGCTTATTATTACAATGTTATACAGAACTTTGGTTTTCAAACAAAGTTCATTGATTTAAGTCACCTGAATTTTAATTCATTCAAATTTTATGAAACAAAGTTTCTTAGAGAATAGAAAGCAAAGTAAATAAATCTATAACAATTAATTTATAACACTTATAAATATGCAAGATAAAATAGACTTAGATTCTTTTAAAAACTTGAGTTAAATATTGTTAGGTAGAATTTTGCTTTTCAAAATAAGTTTACTGATTTAAGTTGTTTTGAGTCTTAAATAATGAAATTTTTTTCAAGTACAATTTCTCAAAGAATATACAGCAGATTTTTTAAAAAAATTTACAGTTAAAATTCTTTAAGAACAACAGAAAAATTAGCTGTTTAGCAGATATAGAAAAATAATACTGTCATTTTTTTTATGGGGATTGTGTTAATGTTGCTTTGCAGGATCTCAATGGAAGTTGGCAGGGACAAAGACAAGATGAAAAGATGATAAGTTCATAAGAAAGGAAAATATTAGACAGGTGGTCACAGAAAAAAATACCACTCATTTTATTTCAATATTTTGACCTCCCTCTGGATCAGTCTCAAATCATGTGATATTCTTTAATCAATAAAGGGATTTTTAAAAGATAGCTCACCCCAGTGGTAAAGGGAGCTGTTTCAATAGCCCTGAAATTAAATTGCTACTCTCCTGTGACTGTTTCTCAAGCCTACCATGAGAGTTCTTGTGGTTGACCCTTTGATGTTGGTCACACAGCTAAACACCTGATTCACTGTTGATGGATGGCAGCCAGTTCATTATAATAATAATGATAATGATGATGATGATGAAGTAGTATTTTGGACTTTTTTTATGTCCATGAACAGCAGTTTTAGTTTTGGACTGAGATATTGCCAATATTCAAGTGGGAGAAAAAAATCTATATATAATAAAATGTTTAAGGCAAAAAAAAAAAAAATCCAAATAAAGTGAAAGTGTATCAATAAATCTGCATATAAAAATTTTGTGGATAAACCCCTCCCTACCCAGTCATATTCTGATTGTAATAATTTTAAGCAGCATCACAAGCAGCAGACAGAAAATCGTATTAATAGATAAATAACTTCACTAAGTCATTCCTTTTCCATTGATATAATCTTCTCAATTTTCCATCACAATTTTATTGGTTGACTGGAGGCAATATTATTTTAATATCTCCACTGTTAAAAGATAGCTTTGAGTGGGAAGAGAGAGAGATTGCAAAATTCTTCAGAGTCTAATTGCACTCTATTTCATAGTAGAAAAGTATTCAGCTATTTGATTCGTTCTTTCAGTTGACCTTTAGTCTCAATCATCAGACTTTGCCACAAACGATTGTTGAGGAAAGAATTCTCAGTGAAGACTAATATACAGAGGGCATATACAGTTAGAAAGAGCCAAGTAAATACAGACATTGATAAAAAAACAGATACAAAATATATACATTATACGTTTACTTAGCTTGGATATGTCCAGTATTATATATATATATATATATATATATATATATACACAAGGTTGAGTCAAAAGTTTTGTAATATATGAATATAATGTGAAGCACAATTCAACAGCTTGGGATGCTTTTGCTGAGATTATGAGGGTGACAAACCATTCTGGACTGTGAGATGCCAAACTTGCCTGATTGATAAACTTTAAGAGTTACTCACTGGTATTTGCTTCAATGGCTCAGAGCACAGCCTCAAAATCCATGACTTTAGGTCTACCTGATCTTACCTGAACATCGATGTTCTTGCAATCTAAGTATAATTTCTTCAGCCATGTAATCACCTGCATTTTCACCATTCACACAATAAATGTTTTTGGTCGTTTCCACAGCATTATGGCCCAGTTTGAATTCATAAAGCATAAGTTTTCGAATTAGACTATATTGCATGTTAAGCTGTGTGGTTTTCAAAGGCCACACTGATTGAAGCAATGCACAAGGTGTCATCAAACCACCTACCATTATACTGTCAACCACAGCAGGTAGCCTGAACAGCTTTGGTCATGTGATATACATACCACAAAAATTGCAAAACTTTTATATTCACCCCACTATATCCAGTTTTGTCCATAAATAAGTATGTGCCTAACAAGTTTTTAATTAAAACTTAATTTTCTTCTAAACCAGTTATAACAAGATTTTATAATTTCTAATTAACATTATACAATCAATGGCAATATTATTAGGTGCAGTATCACCCATAAATACATACACTCCAAATAATTTTAATCAAAAATTAATTTTCTTCCAAGCCAGTGAGAGTAGGAAGTTATTATTTATAGTGGAACATTATACGACTAAAATGGAAATAATTAGTTTTTTGGGAATAAACTTTATAGCATTGAAATTGTAACCAAAAATAGTAAGTAGAAGTAAAGTTGGCGACCTTAGTCAAGGGTGACCCAAAGGCACTCTTTTCAATAGCTACTACACAAAGCGGTGGGGGAGGGCACTACTCCATTCCCTGGATTGCTCCATTTTACCCTTGATCCTTACCTTATAATGCCAAGTGTTAAGCAAGGTGGCATCAAGTACCATTTTTTGAGTCTTTGGTATGACTTGACCTGGGATTGAATCCCGGTCTCCCGGACCATTGGTGAACACTCTACTTACTCGGCTAATGGCACGGTAACAAAAATAAAATTGCTTAAATATATATATATATAACTGGTTTACTTGTTTTTGAACTTCTGAATATTCATATTCCTGATTCTCCAATTGGTTACTGAGTGAAAAAAAAGATTTAAAGCAAAAAATGTCACAAATCTGTTTCTCAAACCACAAAATGTCATTTACTTTTCAAAAAAATTCCATCACATGACAAGACACAATTTGAACATATCAACCAGTATTCCTCTGTTTTTTTCATATAGCAATATCTACAAGCCCTGATAAAGACTTCCTATTGAAATTTATCTATAATAATAATTTCTCATTCTAAAATATTTTTGCATTCAGAAAAAAGGTTGAAGTTGAAATGCATTGGAAAATAAACAAACCATCCAACATATCTTTCTTCCATTTTGCCCCCCCCTCACCGCCAGACAATTAATGAAAGTCGCAACCACTTCTGTTGAATTCAGTTTTAATAGCTTTATGTATAGACAGGTTGATGGAATTTCTATGGGTTCAGTTTTGGGTCGCATAATGGCTGGAATTTTCATGGGTTTCCATGAGGTTGATTTGTTCTCAGTGTATGGTACCTGGTGCGTACTTCCGCTATGTTGATGACACATTCTGTATATTTGGTAGTGAGATGGAGGCTTGTAAATTTTTTCCCCATCTAAATAAAATGCACCCATCTCTTTGATTTACTCTTGAGAAGGAGAGTAATTCCACACTACCATTTCTTGATGTTCTAGTGTACAAAGAGGCTTCTTGTTTCCCAACGAGTGTACATTGTAAACCTAATTTTACAGGTTTATACATCCGTTGGGACTCATTTTGCCCAAACAAGTGTAAACTTAATTTGATCAAGACTTTAATACACAGAACACTGATGATATGTTCTGGGTCTAAACTTGACTGTGAAGTTAGTTTTATCATTGAGACACTCTGTAATAATGGCTTCCCTAAAGACATTGTTCGATCTGTTATCAGGGATGAAATTGATCACTTTCATAAGACAAAAGTTGCTTCTGCCCAGAAAAGTCCTGTTTATCTCAGGCTACCTTGGCTTGGAGATATCAGTGATCTTTTTGCTAATCAGATCTCTGCTTGCATACAGAAGGGTTACTTTTCTTCCAATTTGCATGTTGTGTTTCACACACATACTGTTTTGCCATCTGGTCAAGAAGATGTTCTCCCTCCATCAACATAGCAGTGATTTAATATATTCTTTTGGATGTGTTTGCAATACATCAGCAGAACAAATCAATGATTGGACTCAAGAATTAAACAACATGTGCCTTTAAAAATCAGCTAGGAGACTAGTTTGCTAACCATATTAAAAATACATATGGGTCGTCTATTGCTGAACATCTGATAAATAACCAGGATAGGAGGTGCCCATGGTGTAATGGTTATTGTTGTAGGAAATGGACACGGTGACACGAGTTCAAATCCTGGACGAGACTGATTGCATTTCACATAGCACTTTCAATATCCTTGGGAAAGGTATGAATCCAATTATTCTCCCTCCAGCTATGGGTAAATAGTAGAACAGACTGGGTTCTTCAGCCTTGGTGAGGCAACTAGTCTAGGAGAAGGAAAACTCTGGATTCAAACCTGTTAAACTCCACTTAAAAAATTGACCTTGTGTCATATCCTGCCCGAGCAGAGGGGTTGGTAAATATGATAAATAACCATGATTGTGCCTCGTCCTACAGTATGGACCTGTTTACTATTCTAAGCAGGTCCCACAAGGATTTTCATCTCAAAGTATTAGAGACCATTCATATTTTGACCCATAAACTGTCCCTCTGTAAGCAGAGGGAATGTTTATTGGGTCTTAATTTGATTACCATTTAACATTCCCCTCCCTGCATTTTTCCCCCCAAACATTACAGAGTCTGTTTCCTCTTTTGGTGTCTTAATCGTTGTCCTACTTCAAACTGTGATAGCACTGAAACTGGTTGGTTGTTCATTTTTATTTTTTCACCATGAATAAATTTGGTCTTTTTGTAAGAATAATATATATATATATATATATGAAGGTCTTTTAAAAAGTTCTAAGCCTCACAAAGATTTTACATTTCTCACACAATTCTCATCTTAAGAAGGGTCTCACCAGCAAAGAAATTAAGAGAGAAATCTGAATCAATTTTTTAAGTTTTATAAGGAGTGGCTGAGTGTCATCACTGTAAAAATGTTCAGGTATGGTTTTTCTCTCAGTTTGAGGCTTATAACTTTTTAAACGATCTTTGTGTATGTGTGTGTGTGCGTGTATATATATATATATATGTATGTATGTATAAAACTAAATTATCCCCTCTGTAATGTCTGAACTGAGTCATAAAATGTATCAAAAATTTATATGTAATTAGAATTAATTTTCTGTTCCTATTAATAAAAGACAGAAACAGAAAGAAAGATTAATTGGGGAGAAGGAAAATGAGTAGTAGTGGAAGAAGAGTTCTCAAAGTAATTTGACAAACAAGAAGAGAGTTCCTTTTGTTTGAATTTAGAATTTTCCTTTTCTGAGATTAGTCGCAACACCAAACATAAAGAATCTAGTCTGCCCTACTATTTACCCATAGCTAAAGAGAGAATAATTGGAAGAGTATTAATGCTGTGAGAAAAGAAAACAGCCTCATCTGGGATTTGAACTCAGGTGACTGTGTCCATTCCTTACACCACAAGCCCCTTCTTCTAAAGATTCATAAACCCCTTCAAAAAATTCGTAGGTCCTATCTTCTAATCATTCACAAGCTTCATCATACTATTTAGGTCCAAAAGAAAATAACGTGGAGAGTAGTTTCCATCACTGTCTTTTAAGATCAAGTCAATCAAGATGATTCCATTATTCTCGAATAGATGATAAACAAATGGATTGAAGTCTAGAGAATAAGAAGTGTGGGATTTTTTTTCCCAGCCAGTTTTCAGTTTTTTCAAATGTGATCTTTACTATGATTTATCAGGTTGGAACACTTCCTCTTTGTGATAGGTTAAACTGAACTTCTTTTCCTTCAAAGGGTGTTTAATTGTTGACAATAGATATCTGCTGCAATCACACCCAAAACACTTAGCAAAATCCTCCTTGGATAAAGGTCCATTTTTGGTTGGACATTAACCTGTTTGTTTCTCCTATTGTCTGCATTGCTTTTTATTCTTCTAAACTATTTTTGTCACCAGTTAATCATCTGTCCAAAAGGGTGAGATACCTTCATGAAAATGTTCACTCTTGCTTCATGATTGGTTTCTGTTCAATCATGGGAAATTCCTTTTTCAAGTTTTTACATTTTTCCAAGATGATGCAGATGACACCAAACCACTGAATAAGATTTTTTTTCCTTTTTTTAGCTAATTCTTCAACTGTAACAATATTATCTCTATTGAGTTCAGAGGTCATTGTTAAATACTATAGGAACATCTGTTTGCAATCAATCTCTAAAACCAAAGTCACCAGAGGTCATATATTTTATCTTCCAGGTTAGCTTCTTGTTTAACTAAAACACTTCTTCTGTTTTTTAAATATGATTTATCAGTTATTTCATGTGGATAATTAAATATAAAAATATTGAGAGTTTAATATTGAAAACTATATTTTAAAACTAATCAGGACAAATTTTCAATCCTGCACCATCACCTCTGATCACCCAAAAAATTAAATTAAGAAAAAATTGCTTTTACTTGAACCAAAAAAAATCTTCCCAGGAGTTTTGTTTTTTTACATGTTAACATATTTGTACATACATCATTTATTCATAATTTTTGTGGATGATCATTTCTCCATGTATTTATTGTATATTATCCTTTCTGCTTATTTTTTATATTCTTGTCTGTACTTTGTTTTTCATATTGTAATCTGACATGGTAGGTCCATGTTATAAAGAGAACAGGAGGCTAATTTCTGGGGAAGGAGTGAGAGAAGAAAAAATCATAAGAAGAAAAAAGACTACAGAGTCTACAGAACAGCCAGCTGACCTCTGATGAGTCAAGCCAAAGAACTCATTGTAGATCAGCCAGTCACAGGTGAATGACTACGGTAATTAAAAATGACTAGAAAAAAAGCAGAAATCCCAAGTTTTCTACGCAGGCTTGGAATTACTAGAAATGGATATGTTCTTCCCTCCAACACCAGGCAGAAGTAAGGGAATACCTTGGGTTTGAAAGTTGGTTGACTTGGAGATATTATGAGGTAAAGACAAGAGTTTATGATGGAATTTGTAAATTCAGCAGTTAATATCTGCTCAAATATGATTGGCTATTTTGAAGTTGTGCCATTATCTCCTAACTCTACAGTTATTTAAGTGAGACCTGCCAAGGGATCTCTATCTTCTTGTTAGTTTTTTTCAGACTTGAGCAGAAGGCTCAGCCTGGCTCACTCTTTTTGCTTTGTGAGGTCTTGTTTATTTACCTTCAACTTTAGGCAGTTTTTTTCTTAAGCAAGGTGACTTGAGTAAATAAGCATATTGGTTGTTACAATTTAAAACCAAAAACCTAGTGTTGGAATTCTATCCTAAGGCTCAGTAACAATGAGTCAGTGCTCACGTGCGTAATAATGAATTACAAGTTGAAGTGAGATGATATGGACATTGGGACATTCCACTATTCAAAGGTGGCCAAGTCCATTCCATGGACAGTGATTAGTTGCTGGCCCAGTGAGTGGGCATATTAATGTATATATACACTGACTTGCTTTAGTCATGTTTCAGGTGTTATGGGTTCGTTATTGAGTTAACACACATTCTACTTTTTGTCTGCCAGCTGGATGCTAGCTGGGGCTGCTGAGCCAGTAAGTGTCATTAATCTTGTTTCTTCTGCACGTTACAGCAGTGACTTCCACACCTAGCATATTTATTGAATTGAGTACATTTCTCATATTTAACACCAGCCACAAAGATGTAAAGAGAGATGAAAACTGCAGCCCCCATTTTAGGGTGAGCTCCAAAAAGAGGTCTAACACTAGACACACAGCTGCGACAACGAAACCAGCAAACATTTATGTTAGAACTGCAAAAGTTAACTTGAAAGATAGTTCAAGGTCGATGTCTGCCCTCTCTATCTCGTCTCATGGCATGTTGTTTCTCTCTGTCCAGCTAAAATAGTTGACTCAGCTTTCATACTCAGTTTCTTTCTCCCGACAATTACTTAAAAAGTAAAGTAGTGAATAAACTTTTGTTTTAGTGAACGAGGACAGAGTTTTTTGTGTTTGTCACCTTTTCCCACAGTAAGGTCACAACGGAGTCCAACAACCACTTAAAACACAGCAATACACGCATATACTCATTTGACACATAGTGGTATAAATGTCTATTTGGTGCCATAACCTTCCACGTCCCACATGACATGGTTAGTTCAAACCTGTTTCAGATAAATACAAAATGGAAAACAGAAGAAATAAAAAAAGAAAGAACAATGGAGGAAAAACCAGAGAAAAGAAAAAAAAAAACAGGAAAAGAAAGACGAAGTAAAATATTAAAGAAAAAAGAAGAAAAAGAAAACACAGGAAAAGAACCAATAAGAAAAAGAAAGAAAAGACAGTAAGAAAGTACAAAGAAGAAAAAAATCTGATGAAGAAAAGGGAACAAAGACAGCCAAAAAAAAAAAAGAAATATAATACAAGCAATCCATTGATTTGTAAGAGAGATAAAAACAGAAATAAAGATGAGGTGACAACATCAAAAAAGAACATGAAAAAGCGATTAGAGGGAGGAAGAAATAACGACAGAAAAGCAGAAAGAGGAAAACATGAGGAAGCAACATGAAAGGCAAAAATGGAAGAAAAGAAAGAAAAAAAATGGGAAAAACGACAGTAAAAGAAAAAATAGCTGAAAAACCGAGAGAAAAGAAATACACGATCACGTGTCAAAGAAAAGGTAGCGAAAAAAAAGAGGAGAAGAACCGAGAGAAAAGGAAGAGAAAAAGAAAGAAAAAACAAGTACCCCACCAATTGGAATTAGCTAAGTGCTCTTCTATGTTTCTTTCTTTCTTTTTTTTTTATTCCTTGATTAATTTAAGCTCGGTGGTCTGAGCCTGAGATTCAAAATAAGAAAAGAAGACAAAACAAAATCTAAACGAAGGAAGACTGAAAATGGAAAATTATAGACGACAGAGTAAAGATTAGGAAATGTAATAACTTTTTTTTAAACGTGTTGTTCACTTTGTTGTTTTTTATTTGATCCAGTCTGATTTCAGGCTTGACTCTCCATGAGTTTACCCTTGCTGTGTTTAGGATTTTGTGTGGATATACGGTAATAAGGTTGGATGCCTTGCTGTTCCACGAGAAACAATCCTAGCCGAGTTGTGACAAAGTAAAGAGATAAATAGCAATGAAGCCTGTTCCACTAGTTTGAAGGCAATGAAGCATGATCAGTAAGTTTTTTAAGATAGGGAAATGTCGGGGGAGGTGGAGTTCAACTTGTGGGTGATTTCTCCAGGTTTTTTGGTCTCTGGTGATGTCTTGGATTTGTGCATTGACAATGAGGTGAACAAACTTGATTTAGGAAAGAAGAGATTCCAGTGCCAACAGGGAAAGGTCCTCTCCAAAAAGTATCTTACTGATTGGTGATTAGATAGAGAGGTCTTGAAGGACAAATAAAGAAAAAAAAGAGACCGTTTTAGAAAAAACTCCTTGTTCTGCAGGCAGGCCGGGGTTTATGTTTATACAGATAAAGCGTATAATATACTTACAGCCTGAATATGCAGGCTTGAGGAAACAGAGAAGGAGGAGACGGAAAGAGATAGAGAAAGGAAGGAAGGTGGGAACAAGTAATTTAAGAGCAACAAAAAAAAAAAAAAGAAAAAGTGAAAAGAATGATAGTTAATAAAGTTAATAAACATTGGTTCAAAATAAAAAAAGAAGAAGGAAAGAACTTAGTTTGGGCAAAAGAAAAGAAAAAGAAAGCGAAAGCGATATTGACTTATGAAATGAAGATAGGAGAGAAAAAGAATAAAACAAGGGCAGAAATAACAAAAATTAAAGAATTGTGGGCATGTTTCTTTATTTTATTTCTTTTGAATTGCATTGTTTTAGTTCTTTTTGTATTGTTTTCAATGTATTCTTGCAGCTGTCACAGAAAAATGACAAATGTATCGGTTAGATAGAATTGCTGAGTTGAACCCTAATTAACAACAATGGATAAATGATAAAATAAATACATATATCTGCAAGCTGATAATGCTAGGAACATACAAGGCTCATTAAATAAGTTTCCAGACTTTTTTCGTATGGGCACTTTTATTGATAGTACACACATGAAACTCTAGTCCCCTTCAAAGTAATCTCCTCCAGCTGCAATGCACTTGTTGTACCATTCCAACAACTTCTGGAAGGCCTCATGGAAGTCCTCGTGTGTGAGCGTGTCAATGACCTTCATCACAGCCTCTTTCATCTCATCAATTGTCTCATAAGGACAGCCTCTTTTTCCTTGAGCTTAGGGAATAACCAAAAGTCACAAGGAGCAAGGTCTCGACTCTAGGGAGGGTGAGGAACTGTTTTGATGCCCATCTTGGTCTGATGTTAAAGGCTGCTCCTTTGCTAGCTTAAGGATGGCTAAGGCATGTCCCATGGTTGTGACACCTAGTTCTTTGAGGACTTCCCAGTCTATCATGGTGAGACTATCCTTGGTAATGCTTTTCTCCACAAAAGTTTTAGCATAAGTCCTGGCAGAGTCAGCTGGAATGCCAATTTTGGTAAGTAGCTCTTGCCAATCATCTGATCCTGTTTGGAGCGCCATGAAGAATATTGGTTGACTTGAGAGTGGTTTAACACACCAGTAGAAAATGATTCCCCACCGCCATTTACTGGATGAATATATGGGTGAATAGACATCACTCATGCAAATGTGTTGGGCAGGTCATCCTGGCAATACAGATACAACCCACCTGCTGCATTAGGTGCTCTCCTATAAAATGAGGTAAGCTTAGCTGGCTTGCTTTTACAAAGAAGATTCAAGAAGGCAGCCATGTTAGAAGGTGAGTCATTTGACTTCTACAACATGGATGGAGTTGTGGACTGGGACATTTTCCTGGTGGAAATACCACTGTCCCGATTTAAAGAGTGCTGGCCTCTTCCGACAGAATCTCTTCCTGAACTCCCTTAAAACCTCAACAAAATATTCTTTGTTGACTATCTGTCCAGTGGGAACCCAGTGCATGTAGATCACGCCAGTGCTGTCAAAAAAAGGGATCATCAAGTTTGTGAGTGGATTTGCTCTGTCTGGCCTTCTTGGGTATGGGAGAGCCAGCATGGTTCCACTGAGAACTCTGACTCTTGGTCTCTGGGTCATAGCAATAGATCCAGTTTTCATCACAGGTCACCAGAGCATTAAGAACTGCGGGATTTGAATTGATCAGCTCGGCCATCTCCCTGCTGTCATGATGTCTTTTTTTCTGATCTTCTCCAAGCACCCTTGGGATAAACTTCACACAAATTTTCCGCATCTTCAGTTCCTTACAAATAAATGTGTGTACAGATCCTACACTGACATCAAATTGTGCACTTATTGTCTCTATAGACACACGACAATCCTTATCCATGAAATTCTTTATTTGGCCAATCAACTCTGGTATTCTGATTTCCTTACTCCTCCCACACCTCTCATCATCCCTCACAGACTCCCTGCTTTCCTTGAATCTCCTATGCCACTCAAAAACTGATGCTTGATTCATGCAAAATGCTCCAAAAGCAGTCTGAAGCATTCCATATGTTTCTCTGGCATTTTTTCCAAGTTGAAAACAGAATTTTATTGCATATCGTTCTTCTAAAGTGTCCTCATGTCCAGATTGCACTTATGAACTTCACCAGCTGTGACAATCAGGCTTTAGTAGGGTGTATTCCAATTCCTGCAGTAGCTGTTCATTTGAATATGAAATCATAAAAATTGGTCAGTCATCTCATAAGATGTATAGCAAAAACATACTGAATTCTCAAGAGTCTACGACAATTTTAAATGCCTGTACAAAATGTCTGGAAACTTACTGAAGGCACCTCATAGTTTTGAAAATTTTTATGGGGTAAAAATTTTAGAATTATCTGAAGAAAGGTATGCAACATGACATGGTAGGTCCAAGTTATAAAGAGAACTGGAGGCTAATTTTTGAGGAAAGAGAGAGAGAAGCAAAAAAAAATAAGAAGAAAAAGCAGACAGAGAGTCTATAGAATGGCCAGATGACCACTAAGGAGTCAGGCCAAAGAACTCTTTGTAAGTCAGCCAGTCACAAGTGAATGACTACGGGGATTAAAAATGACTAGAAAAAAGCAGAGGTCCCAAATTTTCTGTGCTGGTGTGCAACTACCAGAAACAGATGTGTTCCACCCTCCACACCAGGCAGAAGTAAGGGAATGCCTCGAAAGTTAGTTGGCAAGGAAGCATGATGAAGTAAAGATGAGAGTTTAACACCAGCCAACAAGATGTACAGGAGGTCTTACACCAGACTCACAGCTGTGACAATGAAACCAGGAAACAAGTATGTTAGAACTGCAAAAGAAAACTGGAAAGATAGTTGCAGGTCTGTATCTGCCCTCTCTTTCTTTTCTCATGTTGTTTCTTTTTGTCTGGCTAACCTGGTCAATTCAGCTTTCATACTCTGTTTCTTTGGCCTGACAACTACTTAAAAAGTGTAGTAGTGAATAAACTTTTATATTAGTTAACTAGGACAGATGATGACTACTTAAGACATAGTGATACACGTATAAATCCACTCGACCCGTAGTGATACAAACATCTATTTGATACCAATATGGTACAATATTATTGTCAGTACTTTGTTTTTATATTTTTTGTACTTTGTTTTTTTTATATAATTATATCCACTTACTTTTTATATTACTATTTTTACTTCTTTTTGTTTTATATCATCATCCTTCTTTTTTAGTTTCTATTATCATAAAATCCTTTCTGCCTGATTTTCTTAAATAACCATTTGTTTTTGTTTATTATCACCATTTTAGTCACTTTTTTTACTGATATATCTATTTATCTTTTATATTATATGTACTTACTTTTCATCAAACTATTTCTACTTTTCATATTATTATAGTGACTTACTATCCATTTTAAAATTGGGGGTGATAAGATCCCAACAGTCTAGGAGAAGCCGGAAAAGAGCCTCGGACATCTTTATTCCATCCCAATGACTGATCGTCATAGGGGTACAGAAGTTCAGAAAGTAGCCTTGAAGGGACTAAAATCAATTGACAAAACTTGTCTACTCGGAAAGATGAAGGCTTGGTGTTACCAACATGGTCTGCTACCTTGTCTTTTGTGGCCCTTACAGATGTATGAGATTGCGATAACTCGTGTTGAACAATTTCAACAGTATAGCAACAAATACCTGTGTAAGTGGCTGAGAGTTCTTCCTTGTTTTTTGAAAGTGGGTTTATATACCAATTCTGGAAACCTACAGCTCCCAATAACTTCACTAGAAGAAGAATTCAAAATTGGGAAACTACACCTTCATATGATGATGAAGGACTCAGCCGACGAAATCATTTGGAAGGTGAATCCAAAAATAAAATCAGGTATGAAGTGGTCTGCCGTTTAGGCCAACCAAGAAGCAGAATGCAGCCTATGAATCAAAGACATCATAGGCATCACTCAAACTAATAGAGCTGGGCTAGGTAGCACGAGCAACAAAGTATTCTCCAAAATAGGCCCAAAGGGAAAAAGAGACATGTTGAGCAAAGAAATCACAATGTTTGAAGAGGAGCAAAGAACAGCCAGTGCTGTTACTCAGGCCAACCAATGTGCTTGGACAAAATGGAATGCCATCGAACCAATTAAATAATCCTTAATTGCAATGGAACCACTGGTGATATCATTCCTTCTCCGCTCTGCATATGATTTCTTACCAAATGTGACCAACCTAAAATTATGGGGGTATACCGATTCGGAACTGTGCTTGTCATGTAAAAGTGATCAGGGTACCTTGCGCTATGTACTATCTGCATATCCACAATCACTTTAGATGTACACATGGTGACATAACAAGGTCTTAGAGGTGGTCATAGAATTGTTAAGAGCACAATGTGAGACAGCAAACCAGTAACTGGTTACAGCCAAGGAACCCATAATTCAGTTTCTCAAGGAAGGTGAATGTCCTGTGAGGAAACAAAAAATCCTAATATGAAGCTACTGAACAGAGCGAGTGACTGGAAAGTTTCAGCAGATCTCAAGACATCTCTACAATTTCCAGTTCACATTATTCAAACAGAAAAGCGGCCAGACATTGTAGGGTGGTCTGATTCACAGAAGACTGTACTCCTCATAGAATTGACTGTTCCCTGGGAAGAAAACTGGGAGGAAGCACACGAACAGAAAAAAAAAAAACAATATGAGACACTGCATGCCGACTGCATGGAAAATGGTTGAATATGTCATGTGATTCCTATTGAGGTTGGTTGTCATGGTTTTCATTTCTTCCAAAAATAGAAATCACTGGCTGCAGTTTGAAAGTCGCCATAAATCATCTTCAGACCACAGCGCAACATGCATCAAGTTGGATTTGGTCAAAAGCAAAAAGTTTTCAGCATGAATGAAATGCACATGGAACCACCATTCCCATGTGATTGCATAACACGGTTACTGTAAACATATAATGACATCAACGACTGAAAGTAAACGCATTTTTTTTTTTTTAAATCACAAACCGCACACTAAGAATGAAGATGAACATCTAATGTAGTCTCTGCTATTGATTGATCTGGCATATATATATATATATATATATATAATTCTTTTAATACCCAGTCTGGTGGCAAAAGCTGCTCGGTAGCACCAGGAGTGGCAGTACGGCCTTGAGCAACCGAAACTGTGTTATCACCCCTGGTTGGCGGCTGATGAGGGCAGTGTATCGCACATGCTTTCACACATTGTATGATAAAAAAAATAGTAGGTATTCTTGTTATTTAGCTCTGGTTGGGATGGAACCTGCAGCTTCCAGATGATTTCACTCAAAAGCACTTTTCAACCTCTATCCACTACACTCTGTGTCTTACAATAGTTTAACACTTGTACCTAGTCATGGTTTACGGAATTAGAACTATATACCCCTGCGGGTTAAATAAGGGTTCAGTTTGAGGTTCTGTGTTGGCTTCCAAGTTCAACATGAAATACATGAAGAAGGTCGAATGTCATATCAGCCAAAACATTCTGAGTATAACAATGAAAATGAATAGACCAAATATTCTAAGTGATAAAAATCATCAAGCTTCATCTCAGAAATTTAGACAAATTACTTTTTGATATTATCATATCTTTTTTTTTTTTTCATATGTCTTTTTCTACATTTTTATATTATATTATCTACTTACTTTTTTATGCTATTATCAGTCAATCAATCCTATAAAAAACAAACAAAACATGATGAGTTGATGAGCAATTGTTTACCATAATGCTGTCTAACCATATGATATATTTGTAAATACATTATGTTTATATTTCTATTTTGATCATCTAGTCAGTCAATGCTCAGCTCCTCTACTTTGTTCTTTGGTTGTCTGTCACTATGGCTGTATTTTCTTCTTGTAGTTGTGTCTGTTCTGTCACTGCCATTTTGCCATCTCTCTGACTCTCCTTGTTCATTCATTGTTGCAACCCCAACTGTTCTGAGTTCTTTGGTGCTAAGATGACAAACCAATCAGACATAAATTCCATTTTATAGATGGGACTTCATCACCTGATCCAGCCAATGAGGACTCAGTGATCAGCTAAGGGATTCTCACAAACAATATCTTAGGGTTGGCTGGTCACATGACTTTTTAACCCACTCAAAGTCATGGTCTCAAACAACACCTTCTCTAAAACTAAATGACCCAATGGTTTTTTCCACACCATTTTAAATTAACTTACACTTTATGCCAATAGTACAATCTAACAATAGTACAATACCATGAAAACAATAAGCATTCATTTTTAATAACAATATTTTTCAAAACAAACTTTTACACCATCATACACCACAGTGGAACCTTCTAGTGATGTTTATGCACATTACCATTGAACTAGCGAACAACCAGCCAATAGGAAAATGCTTTACATTGAGCTGCCTAAAAAGTGAGAAAAATGTCACAGCCAGAAAAGTGTTAAGATGCAAAATAAGGTAGGGGATTTTAAGACAAATGCATTAGGCTAGTTGTTATTTAACTTCACCTTTCAAACTCTGAGGGGTCTCCCATGACTTTAGGGGGCCTCTCACCCTGACCTCCTGGCTTAAAAAATAGCTAAGAATATAAAATGTTATAATTCATTATTCAATCGATTTACTGACAGTTAAAAAACAGGTTGCAACTTACAATAGACAATAAAAAATATATCCAAAAAATATGAAATTATATATAAAATATAAAACTGCAATATTTTATTCGCAATAGCAAAGTAGAAGAGGGGAATCCACAACCAAAATTCCAGCCACCTGAATTTATGTACTTCTAGTTAGTAGCAAAAATATTGGCTGCTCTGGTTCAAAGGGTTAAGTTCACATCTGACTGCCTGCAAGGGAATTCAAATAAAATCAGACTCAGAAAGAGAAAGGCTTTAAATCAATACACCCTCAACTGAATCAACTAAGATAAAATCTACATTATTTACCTTCTCTGGTTCGACAGTTCCAACAGCAGGAGATATTTTGATTGGAATGTTTGGTGGCACAACAAACTCAAATGATGTAGGTCCCATTGGTGCAACTTCACCTGTTAATAATTAAGAAAAAAAAAGCATTTAAAAAACATTTTTTAAATATTAAAATTGTCAATAGCAAAAACAAAAAAATCAAGAAAAATATTTTTTTAAAAATTGTCATTTTATTGAGAATATCAGTAACTATTGGTTTATATATCAAGTCATGCTGATGCCATAGAGTCCCATGGCACTCTCTTGTCATTCGTTCCAACAGGCTATTATTCCTTGAAGGTTTTCTAGATTGTATCCAGTGTCTGCACAGGGCTGATTAAAGTAAGTTTTTGATGGTCAGCCAACATTGGTGTGTCTATGTGTAGGAGTCCATAAGAAAGCATCACTTTATCCTTTTTTCTCCAGCAATGCTCAGCATTCCTATTCATCTTTGGACGGTTTGTGAGATGAGAGGTAAGTGGCCGTACAGCTGTTGCTTTGAAGGGTGCTGCTTTCAGGATTTATTCAAATTGTGTATTTTGCATCTAGTTTTTTTTCCCATTTCGTTAGAGTGGTGTATCCATACAGCAGTACTAACATGGCCACAACTTGAAAAAAATCTCATTTCATTTTATCAGAAAAATCAGATTTCCATATGAAAGATAACCTGTTTATAGCAGTCCACACCTTCCCTATGTGTATGTTGACATTGCTACAAGTTGATGAGATTATGTTGCCATGAGATAACATAAAGGATGATGCTAATTTTCATCTGAGTACAGTGTAAACATGGATTCTAAGTATTTTTGATACACCCTATATTTTAGAACCTGTGCATGTATATATATATATATATGATAAATTACAATACATATTTACCCAACTCCATTGTCATAGACAGGATGTGACACAAGCTCTATTTTAAATGGATTAAATGGCTTGAATTTAGAGTTCTTCTTCTTCTAGATTGGTTGCCTTGCCCAGGCTTTAGAAGCTGATTTGATCTCCCATTTAACCATTGCTGTAATGAAGCTACCTATATCACCTCTGCATGTAATCTAGAGTGAACTGAAATAGATTTTGAATGTGTTCTAAATTTTTTCTAATCAGTATCTGTGTGTGTTTATGTTCTCAGAAGTTACTGAGACTAAATCCTTAGAAATTTGTAGTTTAAATAGTGTGTGCGTGCAGCTGAGCGACTTATAAAGTGATGTCTAGACTTTAGGTCAATAGTTAGTGCTAATTTTCAATACTTCTTGATTTTTTTTTGGTAAAACACATAATTATATAAGTACAGCAAGTTCCAAACTTACCTGATCTAATTTCATGCAAATTTTTCTTGTTTCCTCAACTGAAATTTCATCTCAAGATGAAGAACTGAGGATGTGGAGGACATTAAAAGAAATTGCTCAGCTTCACACCATATCAAAATAGGTATTTCAACGGTGCTTTGGCCAATAGAAAATTCACTGGAATACATGTTTGAATGTTAAGGAAACTATTCAGCAACCATATCCTGATGATGCTTAATAGATTGGTGAGATCTATTATTCACATGTAGTGTAACATTCAAATTAGCTGTTAAACATGTGAAAAAAAAATGTAAGTTCAATCAGAATGTTTGACAGCTATTGAACCCAAGGTCAATATGAGACCATAGCTATCATTAGATGGCTTCAGTCGAGTGACCAAAAAAATGAAATTATAAATAGGTTAGTGGATTAGTGAGAAATACTCAACTTGAGTGTTTGAATGCTCCATTCTGTTCCTTGATTACCCCAAAGCTACAGCAGGTAATTAAGGAAAAAAGATAGCAATGTGGAAGATACAGCAGAATGACATGAGGCAATTGAATTGGTTGGTTGTTTGGGTTTTATGGCATATCAACCTTTGAGGCAATTGAAGAGCAAAGTGAAAAGATGGGAGCTATTCAATCATAGAAAAAGGGGCATATAACATATTGTCTAAGTTAAGGGCTATATATGAAATTACTTTATATATAACAAACAACTCGGAATATAACATCTATTGAATTGGTGTCATGACAAGGATGGGACAAAAAATTTAGTGATGTTTCCAAGAGGATAAAGATAGCCCTGTAATGTTTTTGTTAAATTTTCTCTTCCAGGCAGCGGTCACATCGATACTGCTATATGGATGCACTACATGGACGCTAACAAAACGGCTGGAGAAGAAACTAGATGGCAATTACACAAGAATGCTGCGTGCAATCCTGAACAAGTCCTGGCAGCAACACCCCACAAGACACCAACTGTACGGCCACCTGCCCCCTATCACGAAAACTATTCAAGTTAGGCGAACTAGACATGCAGGACATTGCTGGAGAAGCAGAGATGAACTTATAAGAGATGTACTCTTATGGATCCCCACACACGGCCGCGCAAAAGCAGGACGACCAGCACGAACGTACATTCAGCAGCTATGTGAGGATACAGGTTGTTGTCCTGAAGACCTACCTAGGGCGATGAACGACAGGGAGGAGTGGCGAGAGAGGGTCAGGGATATCCGTGCTGCCAGCACGATATGATGATGATGATAATATATGCTGGCCAGTGTGATAAAACATAGAGGGAGATAATGAAATATAAGGTGAGTGGTAACATTTGAATTGAGAGGAGAGTAAAAAGAAATTCATAATTTGACAGTAATGAAGTTGAAAATTATTATTTGATAATTACATAATTGATTGGTGAGATCTATTATGGGCTTGTAGAGTAGCATTCAAATTAAGTCCGAGCCATTCATGGAAAAACATAGTAAATTCAGTCAGTATGACTGATAGCTTTTGAACCCAAAGTCAATCTAAGACCACAGCTCTCAATGGCTTGGGAAATTAGAATTAAGCAAGTTAAGTAGTGAAAAATGCTCAATTTGAACAGTTGAATGTGACATAGGACTGGAGATGGCCAATTGTAGACAAAAGGCCACATGACATATATTGGCCAAATAAAGAGCTATATGTAAACTTATCTAATATATATTACAACCTGGAATATAACACTGAATATGAATCACTAAAGACTTAGCTCAATAACTGCTCAGTTGTAGCTTTTCAATTTTAAACTAGATTATGCTTTGGGTTCCAGTGATGACATCAATCCATGATGATATTGGTGCTTCTATTTAGGAAGGAATAAAATAAATGTGAAATGCTAATTAGATTATTTCTGTTTTATTGAGATTTTGAAAGATTAAAAAAATCATGTTCAGCCCAAATGGACTCCACATATCCTTCAGTAGCAAATAGGGCAGGAAATTGATTTATTTTCTAAATTAGACCATTGCAAGTATATTGCTTAAATGAAAATTTTATAATAAACTGACACTATCTAAATGAGTCAAGTGTCTGCCTTCTTTAGTCAACAGTTTTTGACAAGAAACAAGATTGTGCAAGTGCAGTCCTCACAATACTCACCATACCAAACTCTATGCATCATTTTCTTGTTTCCTTAAAAAATTTCATCTTAAGATTTGAAGATGTGAAAGAAACACAATGACACAAACTCCTACCAGATTAAAAAATGGTTTTAGAGATGTTTCTCACCAGTGGAAAACTTGCTGAAATGATTGCACTGATTTTGATTGGTTTGGTTGTGTTTTATGGCATATCAACTTTTGTGCGTTACTTAATGCAAAATCCTCTCTCTCTCTGTGTATATATATATATATATATATACACATGATTTGCAAGCAAATAGGTTAAGTTATTTGGTTTAATGGCAACACTTGATGCTTATTTAAAGCCAAATCCTGTTTATACATATATCATTTTTAAGAGAATAGTTTGTAGATAATTTCATTTTTAATAAGTTAGAGCTCATTTGTTTGGACACAGTTAAATGATTTTGAGCAGTGCAATTTATTGTTTGCACACTATTAAATGGTTTCAAGAATTGTTATTTAACAAGAATAATTTCATTTGATATTAATAATAATCCCTAGTAAAAGATTGAATAGTTGTATTTGACTCATAAACAGGATTTTAACAGATATTACCACTCCAGGTCAGAGTTGACCTGAGAGTAATGGTAATGAAAGGGGTGCCGCCAGTATAGATATCCCTGACCCTCTCTCGCCCTCTCTCGCCACTTTTCCCTATCGTTCATCGTCTCAGGCAGGTCTTCTGGGCTACATCCTGTATCCTCACATAGCTGCTGTATGTATGTTCTAGCTGGTTGTCCTGCTTTAGCTTGGCCATATGTGGGGGTCCATAATAGTACATCACTTATGAGCTCGTCCCTGCTCCGCCAGCAGTGTCCTGCATGCCTGGTTCGTCTAACTGGTATAGTTTTCGTGATGGGAGGCAGGTGGCTGTATAGTTGATGCTTTGTGGGGTGTTGCTGCCAGGACTTGTTTAATATTGCTCGCAACATTCTTGTGTAGTTATAAATGATAGTACAGCTTAATATTCAAATTATATCAAAAGATGAGTTTCCAAGGTGATTTGACTTGATGAAATAAGCATGTTGAATGCCAGCAATAACATTTTGAAGAAAATTAATGTTTTGTTCATTGTTCCTTTAAGTCATGCATGTCCAAGCAAAATACATTTGTAAAGAATTTCTTTTTCTTTTTCAAAGGCTGGAAAATGTAGTCCATCTATAGAAAGAATAATCTTGGAATATAAAATAAATTCACTGACATTATCAAGAAGAAAAGATTTAAGTGATTTAGTCAAATTGCAGATAAAGACAATGCCAGCTTTGTCAACCATTCAATGGGAACAGCTTTACCAACAGAAGACTTCCAGAATTATCATCAAAGTGATAGAGTGATCTAATAAGAGAGGATACAAAACTACTATTGGTAGAAATTGAAAGAAAGACTGGCAAAAGACAAGATGACATGGAGGTCTTTGGTAAGAAAATTTTGCAGGTTTAAGGTAAATGTCTTGATGCATTGGTTAACAAGGTAATCTCGTGTACCATTGTTAGTGTGTTCAATCATTACTTGAAACTCTTTTACTGTGGCTTTGGATCAGACTGAGTAAATGCCTTTTTTTTTAGGATGGTTGCCAAAGAGCAAGGGTCAACAAGCTAGTTCAGCAAGTTTAATAGATTGATTTTAATAGCATGTCCACTGTCTGGAGTTATTTTATGTCTAGATGTACATTTTATATTCATATTTAACTTTTTTGTATAGATTCTTGAGAGAATTTTGCACACAGTTATATCATATCAAATATTCCTATCTAATACAAATAATTTGCACACAGTTGTATGGTTTCAAGTATTCTGCAAGACACTTGCATGGTTTCAAGTATTCTTATCTAATACTAATAATCTGTAAATATATCAATATGACCTGGAGATGACACCCTAATAGGGATTACTATTCCAGGTCACCTGGAAGAAATGGCAATGAAGAGGTACTCCACATTAACTGGAGCCTGACCACCAGATGCAATTTAGTGTCTTGTTTTTAACACCTTTGCAGGGGATAAAATCAATGTATTCTAAAACCTGCTGACAGGTTCCTACTCAATGCCCAGCTATGATAGTCTTGGACCAGACTAATATCTATAACATCCATTTTAGCAAGCTAGTCTTACAAGTTACTCCAGATGAGTGTTCTCCTTATTTTGTGTACAGTTACTTTGGATATTTGTCTGACAAGGCTAAGATATGTAAATATATTTATTTCTAAATTTTTTCCTTCTTTCTCTTTGTGGTTTCTTTCTTTTCTCTTATCTTCTTTCTATTTCTTTTATTTTCTAACTTTGGAGAAATTAGTTGCATCACTTGGACTTTAACTAAACACCTGGAGAAAAAGCTAGATAGAAACAACACAAGAATGCTGTGTGCTGTTTTATACAACACTCTGCTAAACAGGTGATTCGCCACTTACTTCCCCTCACACAAACCATCCCAGAAATATATGGCGCATTCAATAAGTTTCCAGACTTTTTTGTACAGGCATCTAAAATTGTTGTAGACTCTTGAAAATTCAGTATGTTATTGCTATACATCTTATGAGATGACAAACCAATTTTTATGATTTCATGTTCAAATGAACAGCTACAGCAGAAATTGGAATACACCTTGATTGTCACAGATGGTGAATTTCAAAAATGCAATCTGGACGTGAGGACACTTTAGAAGAATCATATGCTAGAAAATTCTGTTTTCAACTTGGAAAAAATACCACAGAAACGTATGGAATGCTTCAGACTGCTTTTTGACCATCTTGCATGAATCGAGCATCAGTTTTTGAGTGGCATAAGAGATTCAAGGAAGCCAGGGAGTGTGTGAGGAATAATGAGAGGTGGGGGGGGAGTAAGGAAGTCAATACACCAGAGTTGATTGGCGAAAGGGTTACAGTTAGGGTTACTATGTTGAGGTTTTAAGGGAGTTCAGGAAGAGATTCCATCAGAAGAGGCCAGCACTCTTCAAATCGGGTCAGTGGAATTTCCACCAGGACAATGCACCAGTCCACAACTCCATCCTTATCACAGACTATTTGACCAAGATGGGCATCAAGATAGTTCCTCACTCTCCCTAGAATCCAGCCTTTGCTCCCTATGACTTTGGTTATTCCCTAAGCTCAGAGGCTGTCGTTATGAGACAATTGAGGAGATGAAAGAGGCTGTGATGAAGGTCATTGACATGCTCACACAAGAGGACTTCCATGGGGCCTTCCAGAAGTTGTTGGAATGGTACAACAAGTGGATTGCAGCTGGAGGAGATTACTTCGAAGGGGACGAGAGTTTCATATGTGTACTCTCAATAAAAGTGCCCATACGAAAAAAGTCTGGAAACTTATTTAATGATCCTCGTACAAGCACAACATGCTGGATGCTGCTGGAGAAGTGAGGATGAACTCAAATGATATTCTCCAAGGGACACCAATGTTGGCTGGCCAGCAAAAGATCACATTTAACTACTTAGTGTGGACGCTAGAAACCATGTAGATAACTTACGAAAAGCAATTCTTCATAGGGACAGATGATGAGAGAGAGTCAAGAGAATCCACACTGTTGGCATGCCTGTTTGATGATGATGATGATGATGATGATGACTCATATATGACTATTCTGTACATCTTTGGGCATAACTCATGGTAATTTGTTTTCATTATTTTGTTGGATTTGTACAATACTTGTCAAGAGCAATGACTGATAGGGATGGATAATGAGAATAAGTCAAAGGAGTCCATCTTGTCAATATACCTTGACAATGATGAAAACAGAATTAAGCTGTTTATAAGAAGATTTTTTATTCACTGATACTTTTAAAAATGGCTGTTTTACTAAACTTTGAGAAGAAATAAAATCTTTTCATTTTTTTTTTTTAATTTTAGGGCTGTGGTATACTGAACAAGAAGCACTTATAAGAGGTATATCATACAAATCCTACATTTTTAAGTAGAGAGGAATAAAGCATCTCACCCTCACAAGTTAAGTATATTTGGGCAACTTGAGTTGCACTCCACACTAAGAGGGTTAAACCCACTATACTCTCTGTAATTGGGAGGCACTCTTTATAACCTAAGCTAAAAGCTAAAATTGCAAAAGCTGATTTTCTAAGTAGGCAAGCTCTTCACATTTGGAAGCCACCCTCAATTCCCCCATCTTCCCACATGACCTTATGACATGCTAAGCAAGACTTTCTTCTTTAAACCCACAATACACTCTGAATTATAATTTTACTTGTCTTCTCATTCAGCATTTTGCTTGTAATGCATTCAAGTCAATCGGTATATTTCATTGTAGTCTAACTCTGACCAAGATAAAACCCACACATTTTGTCGTGATATCATTCAAATGTCAGTACATAATTCATTCAGTTAACTAGTATATTTTAATGTAGTCTAACTCCAAGATAAGACCCACACTTTTTGTCATGAAATAATTCAAAAGTCAGTACATAATTCATTCAGTCATTTGTTATATTTCAATGCAGTCTCACTCCGACCAAGACAGAACCCACACTTTTTGTCGTGATCTCATTCAAAAGTCAGTACATAATTCATTCAGTCATTTGGTATATTTCAATGTAGTCTCACTCCGACCAAGACAGAACCCACACTTTTTGTCGTGATCTCATTAAAAAGTCAGTACATAATTCATTCAGTCATTTGTTATATTTCAATGTAGTCTCACTCCGACCAAGCCAGAACCCACACTTTTTGTCGTGATCTCATTCAAAAGTCAGTACATAATTCATTCAGTCATTTGGTATATTTCAATGTAGTCTCACTCCGACCAAGCCAGAACCCACACTTTTTGTCGTGATCTCATTAAAAAGTCAGTACATAATTCATTCAGTCATTTGGTATATTTCAATGTAGTCTCACTCCGACCAAGACAGAACCCACACTTTTTGTCGTGATCTCATTCAAAAGTCAGTACATAATTCATTCAGTCATTTGTTATATTTCAATGTAGTCTAACTCCGACCAAGCCAGAACCCACACTTTTTGTCGTGATCTCATTAAAAAGTCAGTACATAATTCATTCAGTCATTTGGTATATTTCAATGTAGTCTCACTCCGACCAAGCCAGAACCCACACTTTTTGTCGTGATCTCATTCAAAAGTCAGTACATAATTCATTCAGTCATTTGGTATATTTCAATGTAGTCTCACTCCGACCAAGACAGAACCCACACTTTTTGTCGTGATATCATTCAAAAGTCAGTACATAATTCATTCAGTCATTTGTTATATTTCAATGTAGTCTCACTCCGACCAAGACAGAACCCACACTTTTTGTCGTGATATCATTCAAAAGTCAGTACATAATTCATTCAGTCATTTGTTATATTTCAATGTAGTCTCACTCCGACCAAGCCAGAACCCACACTTTTTGTCGTGATCTCATTAAAAAGTCAGTACATAATTCATTCAGTCATTTGTTATATTTCAATGTAGTCTAACTCCGACCAAGACAGAACCCACACTTTTTGTCGTGATATCATTCAAAAGTCAGTACATAATTCATTCAGTCATTTGTTATATTTCAATGTAGTCTCACTCCGACCAAGACAGAACCCACACTTTTTGTCGTGATCTCATACAAAAGTCAGTACATAATTCATTCAGTCATTTGTTATATTTCAATGTAGTCTCACTCCGACCAAGACAGAACCCACACTTTTTGTCGTGATCTCATTCAAAAGTCAGTACATAATTCATTCAGTCATTTGTTATATTTCAATGTAGTCTCACTCCGACCAAGACAGAACCCACACTTTTTGTCGTGATATCATTCAAAAGTCAGTACATAATTCATTCAGTCATTTGTTATATTTCAATGTAGTCTCACTCCGACCAAGACAGAACCCACACTTTTTGTCGTGATATCATTCAAAAGTCAGTACATAATTCATTCAGTCATTTGTTATATTTCAATGTAGTCTCACTCCGACCAAGACAGAACCCACACTTTTTGTCGTGATATCATTCAAAAGTCAGTACATAATTCATTCAGTCATTTGTTATATTTCAATGTAGTCTCACTCCGACCAAGACAGAACCCACACTTTTTGTCGTGATATCATTCAAAAGTCAGTACATAATTCATTCAGTCATTTGTTATATTTCAATGTAGTCTCACTCCGACCAAGACAGAACCCACACTTTTTGTCGTGATATCATTCAAAAGTCAGTACATAATTCATTCAGTCATTTGTTATATTTCAATGTAGTCTCACTCCGACCAAGACAGAACCCACACTTTTTGTCGTGATATCATTCAAAAGTCAGTACATAATTCATTCAGTCATTTGTTATATTTCAATGTAGTCTCACTCCGACCAAGCCAGAACCCACACTTTTTGTCGTGATCTCATTAAAAAGTCAGTACATAATTCATTCAGTCATTTGTTATATTTCAATGTAGTCTAACTCCGACCAAGCCAGAACCCACACTTTTTGTCGTGATCTCATTCAAAAGTCAGTACATAATTCATTCAGTCATTTGTTATATTTCAATGTAGTCTCACTCCGACCAAGACAGAACCCACACTTTTTGTCGTGATCTCATACAAAAGTCAGTACATAATTCATTCAGTCATTTGTTATATTTCAATGTAGTCTCACTCCGACCAAGACAGAACCCACACTTTTTGTCGTGATCTCATTCAAAAGTCAGTACATAATTCATTCAGTCATTTGTTATATTTCAATGTAGTCTCACTCCGACCAAGACAGAACCCACACTTTTTGTCGTGATATCATTCAAAAGTCAGTACATAATTCATTCAGTCATTTGTTATATTTCAATGTAGTCTCACTCCGACCAAGACAGAACCCACACTTTTTGTCGTGATATCATTCAAAAGTCAGTACATAATTCATTCAGTCATTTGGTATATTTCAATGTAGTCTCACTCCGACCAAGACAGAACCCACACTTTTTGTCGTGATCTCATTAAAAAGTCAGTACATAATTCATTCAGTCATTTGGTATATTTCAATGTAGTCTCACTCCGACCAAGACAGAACCCACACTTTTTGTCGTGATCTCATTCAAAAGTCAGTACATAATTCATTCAGTCATTTGTTATATTTCAATGTAGTCTAACTCCGACCAAGACAGAACCCACACTTTTTGTCATGAAATAATTCAAAAGTCAGTACATAATTCATTCAGTCATTTGTTATATTTCAATGTAGTCTCACTCCGACCAAGACAGAACCCACACTTTTTGTCGTGATCTCATTCAAAAGTCAGTACATAATTCATTCAGTCATTTGTTATATTTCAATGTAGTCTCACTCCGACCAAGATAGAACCCACACTTTTTGTCGTGATCTCATACAAAAGTCAGTACATAATTCATTCAGTCATTTGTTATATTTCAATGTAGTCTCACTCCGACCAAGACAGAACCCACACTTTTTGTCGTGATCTCATTCAAAAGTCAGTACATAATTCATTCAGTCATTTGTTATATTTCAATGTAGTCTCACTCCGACCAAGACAGAACCCACACTTTTTGTCGTGATCTCATACAAAAGTCAGTACATAATTCATTCAGTCATTTGTTATATTTCAATGTAGTCTCACTCCGACCAAGACAGAACCCACACTTTTTGTCGTGATCTCATTCAAAAGTCAGTACATAATTCATTCAGTCATTTGTTATATTTCAATGTAGTCTCACTCCGACCAAGACAGAACCCACACTTTTTGTCGTGATCTCATACAAAAGTCAGTACATAATTCATTCAGTCATTTGTTATATTTCAATGTAGTCTCACTCCGACCAAGACAGAACCCACACTTTTTGTCGTGATCTCATTCAAAAGTCAGTACATAATTCATTCAGTCATTTGTTATATTTCAATGTAGTCTCACTCCGACCAAGACAGAACCCACACTTTTTGTCGTGATCTCATACAAAAGTCAGTACATAATTCATTCAGTCATTTGTTATATTTCAATGTAGTCTCACTCCGACCAAGACAGAACCCACACTTTTTGTCGTGATCTCATTCAAAAGTCAGTACATAATTCATTCAGTCATTTGTTATATTTCAATGTAGTCTCACTCCGACCAAGACAGAACCCACACTTTTTGTCGTGATCTCATACAAAAGTCAGTACATAATTCATTCAGTCATTTGTTATATTTCAATGTAGTCTCACTCCGACCAAGACAGAACCCACACTTTTTGTCGTGATCTCATTCAAAAGTCAGTACATAATTCATTCAGTCATTTGTTATATTTCAATGTAGTCTAACTCCAACCAAGACAGAACCCAAACTTTTTGTTATGAAATCATTGAAAAGTCAGTACATAATTTAACCCCAGAGATTCAATGTCATAAAATTTTACAGACAAAAGATCAACCAACTGCAAAGATACTGCATGAAATTTTCTGAATTTTTTTAATATAGATTTTTTCTTTTTTTTTCAGGTGATATTTCTTAATATGAAATAAAACCTATCAGCTTGTTTATCATCCTTCAGCCCAGAAAATTCTTTATATAAGTTTCATCAGAAAGTCAGCAAATAAAGAAAATAAATTATCTGTAATTATCATATTTAGCATATTGTTGTATCGTGGTAAGGAAAAGATGCACAGTGAAATAGAGATAATTATTTATTAACTCAAGTGGTACAGTTCGACTAGTATTATAAGTCTCGTGCTGTTAGTGTTACATCCAAAGTTGGTCTTATTACTGACCAATGTCCTTCAGAGTAATCTTTCTGCTTCTGCTTCTGCATGCTTAAGAGACACAGCATCTTTTATACTTCTGCAATACCAGAGGTCACATGGTACAAGCCACTATACAACACATATAGAAGAGGGAAGAAAAATTTTCTCTCTCCTCTCACACAGATACACACACACACACACATATATATATATATATACACACCATATATACTTGCATATCATGCCACTTTCTGAGATCTAAATTTTAGCCAAATGTTATATAAGATACAAACTGTGTTTGTAAATAGTTGGATAAGACTAGGCTTTGGCCAACTGGTATGTTTACAATTCCCAGCTGCAAAAGTTAAACGAATCTAGCTAGTATTAGATGATTCTTGAGTATATATACATATATATATGCATGTGCGTGTATTTTCTTAACTCCCCCACCACAACTAAGATATGACATAAGCTCAATTTTTAAGTGGAGTAAAACTGGTTTGAATTCAAGGTTTTTCTTCGGTTAGACAGGTTGCCATACCAAGATCAATCTGCCCTATTTATCCATAACTGGACTGAGAAAAGACAGATTTATACCTTTCCCAGGGGTAATAGTGTGATACAAACAGCCTTATCCAGGATTCAATTTTACCACATTTTATATATTTCAACAGATTCCATCAGCTTTTTTCTTAATCTACTGTAGAAATCAGTTTTCCTTCAAGGATTCTAAGACATGGAGATTAATTGGCCTTAGCCTGATATGTTGCTAATGTATGATGTACTGCCAGGAGTTTTAACAATTATCTCCCAAACTGGCTGTCCTAAAAAAAAGGTTTCAGAGCTCAGTCTGCCAAATGATTTACCCAGAACAAGAGGAAGAGATATAGATTCATGCCTTCCCCACAAAAATGAATTAAGCTAGTCAGTAAATTAATCTCTATTCTTTTATTTTTGTTGGTACAAATATTTTCAGAAAAACCCTTCTCTTTACTTATAGAGAGCACTAATACTCTTGAGAAAGGTATGTATCAAACTATTCTCCCTCTAGCTATGGGTAAACAGTAGGGTAGACTAGGCCTTTTAACCCAATTATGGCAACCAGTTTAGGAGAAGGAAAACTCTGAATTCAAACCTGTTAAACTCCACTTAAAAATTGACCTTCTTTCACATTCTATTTGTAAATACTGTTATGTGACATTAATATCCTACCCACCGCAGGTAGCAACAGATTTCTTGTATGGGTTAACCAGTGAATGGACCTTCATTGAAAGTAGATCACAAAGTCTAGATGAAACTTGCCTTAAGCTAAACTGGTTTCCTGGAAAACAATAACTGAAATTATAATTAAAACATGGAAGCTGATGTTTAGATGAAAGATATCATGTGGCAAATTCAGATTTCCATGCACCATAAAGACGAATTGTAGATTAGTCAGTTGGCCCTAGAGTTTCAAACAAGATAGATGTCTAATCTTCCCTGGTAAAGGGGAAAAAAAAATAACATCGCCAACTCATTCAAAGTAGACAACTACCATATATTCCAAGATTGAATAAATCAGGAGGAAAAGAAAAGAAGAAAAAATCCTAAGATTCATTTTGCAGCAGTTGGTTATCATATTGATGATAAACAAAAAACAAGCAAACACTGAAAAAAGAAAGCTAAATAAACTTTCTGTCAACTACAGAAAGTGAAAGAAGAGAAGAGAAAAGAAACACATTCATGAAATCTCTGATGAGATAAGGATCTTAAATAAAAGTAAGAGAAATAAAAGAAATGAAAAGATTGTATGTTCTCTGCTCTAATATTATTATTGCACACACATGTGAAGCTGAAATATCTAATCTGCACACATCATTTCATGAAAACAAATATTTGAACTGTTTGTGGCATTGATATTTAATCCCCTTTCATCATTCTATTTCCTTTGCATTTTGGAGAATAAAAATTCTTGTAATATAATTTCATTAAATTGTCTTTGGCTTGTCTTCTATATAGATTCCCCTCATTTTTATTCTTAATGTGTCACGGATGATTCCATGGAGTGTTAAAAGAAAATTCATGTGAACAATATATTTGAGCTTAACATATTTGGGAACCCATCTGATATATATTTCTAATTGTGGGCTTCGTCCGGGAATATAGATATTGTATTTAACCAGATTCAGACATATTTGGTTGGTCATCCAAAGGTTTATATTTGGGAACTCATTCTTAAAATTTTGTGTTCCAGAATTTTGTATATCATGGACTTATCTGCTGATTTAGCATGGAATATCTTGTTGACAGCATTCTGGTTTGTAACAACATACATATAGAAGAAGGCAGTAGAATGAGTTAGCTGAAAAACTGTTGCAACACAAAAAGAAAATGAGTTCAACAGTCTTGAAATAATAGTGACTCATCAAAATTACAGAAGATGGATAGGAATTAATAAGATATAGAATGTCTTTTATACACCTGAAAACTGGTCTGTTAGTTGGTTTTATGGCATGCCAACCCTTGTTGGGTTATTTTATGCCAAAGTCAGTTTAACAATTATGGTTTTCAATTACATAGGGTACAAGAAATGTATCTTCACAATCATTTTAAACAGGTAAACACTTTATATTTAGTGGCAATATATGAGAATAAAGGCGTTTATATGGTTCTATAAGGGTATTAGTCCAAAAGTGAATGTAATAGCACAACTGTAGTTTGAGTTTGAGTTTTGTTTAACAGCATATCAACCTCTGTGGGTCATTTAATGCCAGAAGGGTTAAATTGCTTTTGTCTTTTGTGCATTTTTAAGGTTTTAAGGTATGAGTTTTAGTTATGTTTTATTATATTTGACTAGATTTTGATGAAGAGGTTGATTTCTTGTAGAAAGCTTAAGATTTCTTCTGGTTTGGAGTTTTTGAAACTCTAGTTTGAACTTGCTTACTATAATGATGCAGTCAAGCACATTAACCACAATGTCATGGGGACTCTCACCAATGTTTTAATGTAGTTCTCAACCATTTTAAACAGGTAAACAATTTATACTTATTTGAAATATCAATTTATTTAGTTTGCTGGAATATAAATGTTTTATAAAACAATATACTAATATAGTCCAATTAATTTTTCTGACTTCCAGTGGAACTCTCATTGAGCTTTGTTACTATTAGTTTTTTTGTGAGTTCATCTCATCCTCATCACCATTATGTTATATCTTAATAATATAATAAAGATACACAAGATAATAGGTATTTATTTTTGGAATATTCTCCTGGTTCACTGGCCAAGCGGTTAGAGTGTTTGCCAATAGCCTGGGTGACTGGGGTTCAATCCCGGGTCGAATCATACCAAAGACTCAGAAAATGGTACTTGATGCCTCCTTGCTTAACACTCAGCATTATAAGGTATGGATCAAGGGTAAAGTGGAGAAATCCAGGGAAAGGAGTAGCACCCTCTCCTACATCTCAGTGTAGTAGTTATTGAAAAGGGAGCCTTCAAGTCAACCTTGACTATGATCACCAACTTTACTTTTGTTTATTCTTGGAATAAATTGTAGAATAAACAAAAGAACTGTAGAAGGCAACAACACACAACAGCAATAATCGTGATAATAACAGCAACACTTACCAGAGGTCCAGCTTATTCACAAGACAAACAGCTTGAGCTGGACTGAGGGCTGGTAATTATGAACAAACATATCCAATGAGATGGTCCAGCTAATTACAATCTAAGGAATGGACTGGCCCATGTGAGCACGACGGAATCTTCCAATGTGCCATAAATAGTTCTCTTTCATGGAGGAGTTACTTGCTTTAGTCTTAGCTAAACTATTGACTACAAGTGTATTTTGTGATTCAACATGGCGCTGCGAACAGGATCCAACCTGACTGGCTGGGAGAACATATTCACCAATGCAGGCATAACCATGGCCTCTGCAAAGGTTTATGCACAAACATTTTCAAGCGAGGGTATCACAAGGGACAGTATGCATATGATGGACCAGACAATACTGAAGGAGCTGGGTATAAAAAGCATGGGTGACGTGCTCATCATACTAAAGTTGGCTAAAGAAAATCCAGTATCACCAACCACCCATGTAAAACCGACCGCCAAGCCCCCTCAACTTAACTCATAAATGACACCACAGCAGTTTCGGAAGTTTAAGATAGATTGGGATGTATTCACAAAGATGACCAATCTTTCTGACACACAGATGAACATCCAACTATACAACTGCACCGAAGAAACAGTCCAAAACTCAATTATAAACACCTTTCCTGAGTTTTTCAACGCTGACCCCAGCAAACTACTAGACATGCTTGAGGTGTTGGTCACGATGAAATCCAATCCCATTGTACATAGGATCTCATTCTCGTCCATTGCACAGGGCGATAGTGAGCCTGTCAATGATTACCTTATTTAACTGAAGTCAGGAGCAAGGGATTGCAACTTTATATGCCCTAACTGTGACCATGATTTATCCAGCATATACGTCAAGGATCAGTTCATTCGGGGTATAGCCAACGATGCTCTACAAGCAGACTTGTTGGCTAAAGCAGGGTCGCTGAAGACCCTAGAACAAAATGTGAGTCACGCCCAAGCATTTGAGATGGCATTGCAAGACCAAAACAAAATGTCCGGCATCTCAGACATAACGAGACTTCAGATGTCGGCATATCGCCAACAAAAACGGGCTCAAAACATGATCCGACCAACTGCCACCAATAACCGCAGAAGGAACATGACGGAAATACAACCCCAACGCAACGCATGTAGGGGTTGCAGTAGCTTCCAGCATGGTAGGACTGGGTCAGGTGACCGACCACGAATGTGTCCTGCATGGGGTCAAACATGCAGAGCATGTAGCAAACAGAATCATTTTGAAGGGGTCTGTCAATCGAAGGGCAGAGTAACACAAGGAGCCATATGGAGTTCAGAGGACGAGGAAGCTGTCATGGATGCTCTCCCTGCCCACATGATATTTGACCCGGCAACTAACGCCTATAGACCGGGCAACAATAGCAGCCATGAGGAAGTGGAAGCAACACTTATCCCATTCTCCCCGTGTCCGGATCCAAGACAGGCTAGGGACATTCCCTCCTCTCGTCCTACCAAACTAAGGATCTACCCAGACAGTGGTGCAACAATATGCCTCAGCGGGACAAAACACCTGAGACACATGGGAATATCAGAGAGAAACTTGGTCCCCTCAAGCAAGAAGGTGTGCACAGTTGGAGGGTTCTCCTTGACATGCCAGGGCTGGTTGGAGAAAAGACTAGAAAGCAGGCACTATACATATGCAGAAATGTACAGGTACTATATTTCAGCAAAGATGCATGCATCGATGTGGGTATACTACCCCCTTGCTTTCCTAGGCCCATGATATCACCACCCTCGCTCATCGATCCAATAAGATGCGATGCTGTACATTCAGAACCACATCTTCCTGAAGCAGACCTCTCAGAAAAACAAAAAACAAACGCAAATTCCAACTACCCTAGAACTCCTCCATTTTCACCAACCAGCAAAAACGTACATAAACTGAAAAAATGGCTGTTGGAAAGATTTACCAAAACGGTTTTTCTCCAGCCCACATTCACCTAAAGGAAGGCTCAACCCCCAAAGCTAGATATAACCCGATTCCAGTACCATATCATTACAAAGAGCAAGTAAAGGAAGCCCTTTGGGAAGATGTCAAAAGAGGCATCATCAGTCCCGTACCTATTGGTACCCCTACAGATTGGTGTAGCACCATGGTAATTACCGCTAAAAAAAAGGGAAGCTAAGGAGAACGGTAGACTACCAACATCTAAATTCCCAATGTAAGCGGGAGACACACCACACTAGCTCCCCATTCCAACTCTCACTTCAGGTACCACCAAATACAAAGAAAACTGTCCTGGATGCAGTGGATGTCTATCATTCAATACCTCTAGATGAAGAATCTCAACCACTCACGACCTTCATCACAGAGTGGGGTCGTTTTAGGTATCTCAGAATGCCCCAAGGGTATGTAGCTTCGGGTGATGCCTATACACGAAGGTACGATGAGATAATTAAAGATATCCCATGCAAAATAAAGGTAGTTGATGACACCCTCCTTTATGACAAGACTATAAAAGATGCCTTCTACCATAGCCTAGACTACTTATTACTATGCGAGACGAATGGAATAGTCATCAACAAAGATAAATTCCAGTTCTGCCAAGACGTAGTCCAATTCGGAGGCCTCCAAATAACACCAACAGGAGTGACCCCTTCTAACAACTTGCTGAATGCAATTTCCAGCTTCCCAAGCCCTAAAAACATTACAGATGCAAGGTCCTGGTTTGGGCTTGTCAACCAAGTAGCATGGGCATATTCATTAAGCCCTATAATGCTACCATTCCGAGAACTTGTAAAAAAAACTCCAACTTCGTTTGGAATGAAAGTCTCGAAAAAGCATTTCAGCAATCTAAACAAGTTATAGTGGGGTTAGTAAAAAAAGGAGTTACCACTTTTGATATAAATAGAACAACCTGCTTGGCACCTGACTGGAGCAAGGATGGTATGGGCTTTCTACTGTTACAGAAGCACTGCACATGCCCCACCGAGAAAGCCCCAGCGTGTTGTCCTGATGGGTGGCACATTGTATTTGCCGGCAGCAGATTCTGCACTGATGCAGAGTGCCGATATGCACCCATTGAGGGTGAAGCAGCCGCTATCGCCTGGTCATTGGAAAACTGCCGCCTATTCATCATAGGCTGCCCAAATTTGATAGTAGTAACGACCATCAACCACTAACGGGAATATTTGGTGACAAGGAATTTAGCAAGATAAACAACCCACGCCTCTTCAGACTTAAAGAGAAGTGCCTAAGATATCACTTCACCATTCAACATTGCCAAGGCAAGTGGCACAGGGGTGCCGATGCCATTTCCTGCAACCCAGTTGCTACAGTGGAATTGCTCATTAACATATGTCCCACAAACCCATCTCCCAGAGATATCCACCTCTTTAACAGCAGAGATGTTGCAATGGAATTAGCTGCCATTTAAGCAGCAGTAAACATTGATAACAACACCACTGTTATAATCCCTGACCACATTCGGGCATCAGGCCGAAATGACAAGATCTACACAACCCTGATAAACGCGATTAACCAGGGATTCTCACCCAAACACAACCTCACAGAACCTGACATCCATGATTTCTGGGAGGTGCGACACCGACTTAGCAATGACAGAGGGCTAGTATTAATGGACAGAAGAATTGTCATACCAAAGCCCTTGAGAAAAAAAATATTACACTGCCTACAGTCAGCCCACCAAGGCGTAGATGGAATGAAAGCTCGAGCTAATGACTCTGTTTATTGGCCGGGAATTAATGCGTCAATACAAAACTTTAGAGCGAATTGCTCAATTTGTACAACCATCGCCCCTAGCCAACCACGAGAACCCATCACCATGACACCATCTCCAGAATGGCCATTCCAACAGATAGTGATGGACATATTCCACGTTGGGCACGTTATGTACCTTGCCTGCACAGACAGATTGACTGGCTGACTCATATTATATCATCTGAAACCAGGCCATGCCACAACATCAAAACTAATGTCCATCTGTCGACAACTATTTCAAACGTATGGCACTCCAGAGGAAATCAGTACAGACGGTGGCTAACCATTCACCTCTACTGCATTCCAGTGATTCCTTCACACATGGGGTGTAAAGCACAGATGATCCTTGGTCGCATATCCCCAGTCCAATGGCCGTGCAGAGCTAGCATTAAAAACTGCAAAGAGGATAGTCAACGGAAACACAGACGCTCAAGGTTTCCTGGACAATGACAAGGCCGCTTGAGCCATCCTGCAGTACAGAAATACCCCAATTCAAAGTATTGGCCTATCACCAGCACAACTACTACTTCACCGCCGGCTCCAGGATTCCATCCCTTCACAACCATTCCTCAACAAACCACATCCTGAATGGATAGTGGTAGCGCAACGCAGCGAAGAAATTCTTCATAAACGCAACACTAAGTTGGTTGAAAGATACAACAGACATACTCACAACCTATGCCCATTACAAGCTGGTGATACAGTGACCATTCAAAACCCACTTAATCGCCGATGGAACACAACAGGAAAAATAATCTCCGCTCTACCTGAGCGTCAATACAAAATTAGGGTTGATGGCTCCGGAAGAATCACACTTAGGAACCATCGCTTCCTAAGAAAGTGCAAGCTCAAGCCTGCACCAACCGCAATACTAGTGCAACACTAGGACCAACAATCCTGTCAAGCAATACCACATTCATGCATCTCCCATCGCCTCCCTGTCATAGCACATACACAGCAACCAGACCCCAACAACAAACAACACATATATCCCCATGACTTCGATCATCAAGGATTCCCTGACCTCTCTCTAGGTTACTACCACACAACAAACCAGGCATAAAAGAGAGACACAACTCTCATACAACCTGGCCTACTCGTGGGGGGGAGGGGAGATGTAGAATAAACAAAAGAACTGTAGAAGGCAACAACACACAACAGCAATAATAGTGATAATAACAGTAACACTTACCAGAGGTCCAGCTTATTCACAAGACAAACAGCTGGTATTTATGAACAAACATATCCAATGAGATGGTCCAGCCAATTACAATATAAGGAATGGACTGGCCCATGTGTACACGATGGAATCTCCCAATGTGATATAAATAGTTCTCCTCTTTCATGGAGGAGTTAACTGCTTTCGTCTTAGCCAAGATATTGACTACAAGTGTATTTCACGGACGACAGCACTAAGATTGTGGATCGGTATTGAGTTACTGCCACCTTTTTTTTGTCTGGCAACTGGACGCGAGTTGCTCCCCACTTCCCTTACCTAGCACCTAGCGCCAGTTGCTGGGCGGCAGTACTGCCCTTAGTTTCCTGGTAGGGAAGGTTTGCTTTGCTACCGTTCACAAGTGACCCTGCGGCCAGTTGCCATTATATCCATTCCATCCTTACCTCTTTAGTTAGGGCCCCTTTTATTTTTTTTCTTCCTAGTTGGACTTCCCATCGGATCACACTAACCCTCCTGATTGCAATTTAGCAGTCATGGAGGGTTCCTGCTCTCCTCCCGCTCCTTCCCCTCACCCATCTCATCCCTGTGACCCACCTGTGGATAAAATGGAAAAACCAGAAACCCTCCCTAAGCAGCCGGAGGAACAGGAAATGCCGACAATAAACCCAAGTTGGCCCTCTCTGCCAAGTCCTACGGAGACTGACAGCCCAATCCAGCCGGGACAAAGAGAAAAGCTTGCTAGTCCAGGACCTTGGAAGACACAAGCTAAAGGACCAGATGATCACGAGAAAGACCGGGTGGGCAAGTATGCCCAGTACTTCAAGGACAATGAGATACTGCCCATCCCAGAGATCATTGAAAAGTTAGAACCAAGGATCCTGTCATTAGTGGTCTCAGATTTAAAGACAAGACGGCTGGTTGGGCTAAGGAAAGAAGCATTTGAAGATCTCCGTAGGAAAGCAGGCGTCCCATGTCTGTACTATTGTAGGCGAAGTTTTGCCACATGGGACGTTCTGCTGCCGACCTAGGAGCAGGCGGCCAAAGCGGCTTCAACAACAATCACGACAAAGTTCTTCCGGCTGCAACCGGAATATATGGGGATCCGAAGGATCCGTGTAACCGTTTGCAATGTCCCTGCTACTGTCACCGGAGAGGTGCTGGCCGCATTCCTCAGCAGATACAGACGGGTTGAGGAATCCAACCTCCTAAGGTCAGCCTCAAGGATGGCCTACGGGGACCATGTGTTCCGGCTAAGTCTCACTAGGGAGGGTTTTCAAGCCATCCCAGAGATCATCATCAGTAGGGAGAGGCAGATGATGCTGGTAGTGGAGGGACAACGTCCGTGCTGTTGGAGCTATAAGCAGTTGGGACATATATCCAAATTCTGTTCCCAGAAGGACCCTCCAAGTGCTGCAGCCTCCACAGCCACCACGGCTACCACAACTGCAACAATTACCACAGCCACCATCAGCAGTACAACAGCCAAAGAGTCGGGTCAGGTCCAGCCTAAAAACATGGAGGAAGGCTGGACCGAAGTGACCAGAAAAAAAGAGGTCCCCCAAAAAAGTGGAGGACAAGGCTTCAACAATGACCATAACTGCTACTGCCTCTCCTGCTAAGGGCACTGATTCGGAGAGATCACCCCAGCAATCACCTCCAAAATCACCCCCCAAAGCACCACAATACATACCAAAATCAGTAACAGCTCCAATTTCATGGAATATTGTCGAGCACCCAGTGCTTCCAGCAAACAAGTCTTCAGCAAAGAAATCCAAAAGTAAAGAAAACCCCACAACAACAGAAACATCAGGTACTCCAATGGAAACGTTCACCAACCTAAAGAGGTGGAGAAACAGCAATGAGGGAGCCGCCAAAAAGATATGTGCAGGGCCACCCTGCATTGACGACCCCTTAGAAGGTCCTCTAATGCCTTTCAGCCTCCCACTCAACAGGCACCAATACAGATGCCAATCCCATTCCCTCCTCTTCCATTTCTTCCTCCTCCATTTCCTCCACCACCTCCCCCTCAATACCGAATTCCACAACATGCTCCCCCTGAACTCTTACAAAATCTACAACCCCTACAACCTCCGCAACCCATTCAATTTTCTCAACCTCCTCAACCTCCACAACCCATACATGTGGAACCTCAAACCAGCCCTCATCAAATCCAACCCATTCCTTGGAGAGACAATCGTCCCAACATCTCTTTAAGACCCTGTCTCTCCCATCCCTGAGCCCATCCTCCTCTCCAGAGTTGTTCCCTGAGCAGACCCAGGCAGAAAAGAAGCCAACAGCACCAGTTCCGGCAGCACCAGAGGCTCCAACAGCCCAAGAAGCCAGACCCAAGCTATCCCGTAAACAGGCTAAGGCAGCCAAACAAGAAGGGCAAGAAGGGACTGAAGAACAAATTAGGAAGGCAGTGGCTTTTTGTACTGTCAGGCTGGAGTTGGTGACTGACTACCAGCTACGTAAGTTATTAAAGCCACTGCTTGACCTGAAGAAAGTCCAGAAAAAAAGAATATGTAATCCATTGAACTTTACGAGTGCAGCCATGGTGACCACTTTCATCCGCACGGCTGGCGATCATACTAAGAGCGTATGGCAGTTCTTGGATATGGTTCGTCAGACCGATGTGGGTGTAAAGTTGGCGGAATTGGAGCACTCCTCATTAAAAAGATGTTTACCACACTGTGCTGGGAGGGTCCCAAATACTGAGCTCGGCACTGGCTCTTTGAGGCAGGCCGTTGGCATCCTCACCCCTGAGGATTTCCGGCCCATCATCAGCACTGATTCGGTAAGTGGGCCAGAATGGCTTTAAACATTGCCAGTTTAAATGCGAGGGGACTGAGGGACGCAAGCAAGTGTGCGCACTTGCTGGCCGAACTCTCGAATCTGTTTGTGGATGTCGCTGCAGTGCAGGAGACTCACTTCACTTGCGGGACAGACTGTTGGGTGCTGAGGAATGACTTTGTCGTTTACTCAGCATTCGGCAGCCGCCACAGTGCTGAGGTCTCTCTGCTAGTTGGGCGCAGCCTTGATGCGATTGTTAATGTTGTCTTTGCAGGTGACGGGGGCCAGCTGCTGGTGGCTGATGTTGCCGTGAAAACTTTTGAGTTTCGGATAGCTGTGGTTCATGCACCCAGTATCGCTGTGGAGCGTCTTCTTTCAGCAGTTGGAGTCGTTCCTGGATGACTCGAAGTGGACAGTTCTAGTGGGCGATTGGAATGCGGTCCTTGACCCCAAGATAGATAGGGCCGGTTGCGGAGCTAGCAGTTTTGGAAGGTGAGAGAGCGGCCTGTCGGACTGGTTGACTGAGTTTGACCTGGTTGATAGGTACCGTCTGGATCACCCAGGGAGGGAGATGTGGACATGGATAGGAAGTACGCCCTCTGGCCAGGTCCGGTCTTACCTGGACAGAGTGTTAGTGAGAAGAGCTGACAGTGACCTAGTTACTTGTCCCACGTTCCACTGGTTAGGGCGGTCTGACCATAAACTTGTTAGGGTCAGTCTGCGGCTAGTTAATAGGCCTAGTCTGGCTAGCTACTGGAAGTTCAATACCTCCTTACTGGAGATATGAGACTTCCGGGTGCGGCTGGAAAACCTAATCAAGCGGGCATTAGTGGGTGCAGTTATTGGGAATAGGTGGTGGGCTTCCCTTAAGTACAGGATTAGGGATTTCGCCATCAAGTACAGCCAACAGCTGACTTTAGATAGGGCTAAAAAGGCGAAATCCTTAGAAGATAGACTCTCCCAGGCGGTGGAAGGAGGGGACTCCATAGCAATAGATCTAGCTAAGGGGGACCTTGAGCGCGAGGCAAGCGAGCGATACAACGGTTTCGTTGTTAGAAATAGGCTAAAAAGAGTTCCAAACAAAGCCGTGAAATGTAACGCATTTATGCGTAAGGTACATCGAGTGCGTTAGCGCCCCGAACGGGAGAGTGCTGAGATCGAGCAGTGAGATTCGTGAGGCTTTCCGGGCACACTTTCGAGGTCGCTTTGCCCTCAGTCCTGAGCTCCAAGTTCAGGAGTTTCGCAACTATTTAGCTGACTTCCCCCGCCTTGGGGAGGCAGAAGCGGCTAGTTTCGAGGGTGTGGTTACTGAATGTGAAGTCCGTGATGTGTTGAAGCAGGTCGGCCTTAACAAGTCGCCTGGACTAGATGGTTTACCCTATGAAATGTACTTGAGTATGTCGCACATGTTTGTCCCTATTCTGATGGATGTGTTCAACGATTGGTTTGCCCAGGGAGCCATCCCTGGTAGCATTACCAAGGGCGAGATCACATTGCTGAAGAAAGAAGGCAGGCATATTACAGGCCCATAACTCTGCTTAACACAGAGTTAAAGATTTTGGCCCGGGTCTTGGCGAAACGTTTGCAGCTTGTCATCAGTGACCTGATCGGCCCGATGCTGTGAAGGGAAGATCGATCAAAGACAACTTGCATTTAGTGCGCCAGGTCCTAGAGGGAATAGAAGACGACACCGAAGCCGCGCTGATCAATTTGGATCAGTCCAAGGCCTTCGATAGGGTGGACCATCGGTTCTTGGTGCCATGGTCAACTTTGACAAGAGCGAAGGTTTGCGGTTTGGTGCCTGGAGGGGCAGCGTTCCCCTGCCAGGGCCCTTCCGCTGGAGTGACGTTCTCGTCCGCATCCTTGGGGTGTGGTTCGGGCCCGGCCTCCAGCTAGAGCGAAATTGGTTGGAAGTACGGACTAAGGTAGAAGTGCAGGTGGTTGCCTGGCTTCGAAGGCGGTTGACCTTAAAGGGCAGGGCGGAGGTGTGCGCCAGGCACATCTTCCCCCTGATACTTTACCGTTTGTCTGAACTACCTCTGCCTAAGGTTCATCGGGTGGCACTGGAACGATCCCTTTTCAAGCTCTTTTGGAAGGGTCGAAGCTTGATGGTCCGTAGACAGGTCTGCTATCAATGTCCTCGCGATGGGGGTCTGGGGATGCCGGATCTCGAGAGCCACCGTTTCGCAGAGAGATTGGCTCACCTAGGCCGATCGTTGACGACAGACGCGGTGGGGAGCCTTAAGGTGGGAGTCGCCTTTCCTCGCCTGAGGTTGAATCCCGAGGCTGAAGGCCGTCGTAGGCCAAGGGATGAACCACCATTCATCATCGAGTGCTGCAAGGCCCTTCGAAAGCTTCCTCGGTCCAGTGACCTCTCATGGACTCGTAAGGAATTATATAGAGGCTTAGTGGTGGGTTCCGCTTTGGATCCTCTGATGGGTCGGCTTGGCTGGTCGGCAGAGTAGGCTTGCTCCCATTGGAATTGGGCGCCAGGTTCAGGCTTCTTGAACAACTGGTAGTTCTCGCTCACCTGGCGGCTAGTTCAAAATGCGTTGGCCCTCAAAGACTGGGCTTACAGAGCGTGCATAGCAGATATGCCTGACTGCCCCCGCTGCAACAGTGGTTTAGAAGAAACGGCTTCACACGCCTTCTACTACTGCGAGCGGGTTCGCCCGTTCTGGAGCCACGTCAAGGAGTGGACGGCTCGCATCAGCCCTAGAGAGCTTGTGCTGCTCAATGTTCGATACATTTTGGACAATGTTGACCCTCCATTTCAGGGTGAGAAACGTGTGGTGTTTCTTGTGATCCTAGCCATAGCTAGAATGGTGATTTGGCAGACGCGAAACAAGGGATTGTATGAAGGTGCAAACTTTTCTTATCGCGATCTGATCTTGTTCTTTAGGCATCAGCTTAGGGTCAAGATCAGATGCGATAGAAGATGCTTGGACCGCATAACATTCAGCAAAAGGTGGGTGTATGCAGCAAGCTTGGTCGTATGCAAGGGGACAACGTTGGAGTCATCCTTCCCTCCTCTGCCTGCGCGTGGTGATGATGGTCTGGGTCCTTCGGGACCCCACCCCGGGTAAGTAGGAACTCTATGTAACATTTAGATAACTTGACCCCCTAGTTAGTGGTGTGAAGTGTGTCATCGGCCCCACAATCTAGATGTTAGTTCTTTCAAGATCCTCCCCATTCCCAGTTTTCTTTTCTTTCCCCTCTACCACTTGTGAGTCCCTGGCCTTTTATGAGGATCTTGGCCACATTTTCAGTATTTCATGTTCACTCCCCTCTCCAGGCTGGCTCTCTTCCAGCCTGTTCTTTTATCCTGATTAGTATTTTAGGATCTTCCCCTATAGGGAGAGTTTCAGCTTGTTTTTGGTCTTATCCAAGTACCAGAAAACAGTCGACTCTCCACATCATAGAAGCGGGTATGGGAGGGAAACCAACCGGGTTTATATTCTGTTTACTTTGGGACTTTTTCCTCCAATCCCTCATCACATTTCATCTATTGTACATACGCCATTCCATTGGATCGGGTTTTTAAGTAGGATTCTCATGGAGTGAATGAGGTGATTGTGGCGTGGTTGATTGGTTGAATGAATCCATTGTATAGAATGATTGAATTAAAATGACTTTTAACTGTTGGCGATGAGAGTGACTAGCTAGGGCCCATAGGAAAATACAGTTCTCACCTCTTCCCCTCCCCCAAACTCTTGGGCCTTGTGCCCACCAAAAAAGCATATCTTGTACTTTTTGGAAATAAAGACTACAAGTGTATCTCATGATTCAAGGTAATGCATTATACAGTAGATATCCAAATACTATGTGCTTCCCTAGCTTTGTCTTGGTTTCTTTATGGGCTTGGATCAGTCAATTCTTTTGGGGGTGTTTATATCATTCAAAACATCATGTCAAACAGATCTTGATGACCTAAAAAACCTTCACTGGTACAATTATTTAAGGTCAAAGTGAACCTTAGAGAAATGTCAATGAAGAGGTGACTCAACACACTCCAGAGCTCCAGAACTGGAACCTCACCACCAGATGCAGTTTACTCAGGAAACATACGGGTCGAATAAATTGGCTTAAACACTGTGGCAAAATTGATAAAAAGAATGATGTCAATTGTCTGAACAACAACTGGAATGATAGTTACTCATCACAAAGATACAAAAATTAAGTTCTTTATGAATTTGAAATCTAAAACGATCTTTAAAGGAATTGGATGAAACACTGTAGTAGTAACAAAAGTCATCTCACACAACAAGTGTGTAAGAGATTCATCTTTCTCTCCTTCACTCATCATCTGGGCCTACTTGTGTGAGTTGTCTTTAACTCCAAATTTTACTCCCTATCCTGATCTGATTCTCTGTGTGTCTCATATATATACACACACACACACAAACACACACTCATATATATATATATATATATATATATACATGCACATGCACACATAAAAGAGGTGTTCATACCAGAGAATATAAAAATATAAAAATGAAATATCATCATCAAAAATGTAACCATCTTTATTTTCAACAATTGCAGCTCAACAAACCAAAGAAAAGATAAAATTTGGATGGGAGGTTTGTCTACATGCAGAATACTCACCAGATTTAGCAACTGCAGATTTGTATTTGAGGAGCCATACTTAACGTAATGGCTATCATTATGCGGAATGGAATTGGTGACCCAAGTTCAAATCTGTGATGAGGCTGTTTGTGTTTACCTTTGTGCTAATGTTCTATGGAAAGTTATGAATCCATCTCTTCTCAGACTGGTTTCTTTAGCCTTTATATGGCAAACAGTCTAGAAGAAGGAAAACTGAATTCAAACCTAAAAATTGACTTTGTGAAACATCCTGTCTGTGGCAGGGGAATTTCCGTTGTTTTAATCAATAAAACATTTCATAAGTGACAGAACATACAGAAACAAAAAAGGAGTTAAAAAACGGCCTTTTAAACATTTTTTAAGGGGGAACCACAAATTTCTCTAACAGGGAATTGAAAATCTGTCTTCCCGTTGGGCTGCAGCCATAGAAAATGGAGGGGGAGTAACAACAAAAGCAACCCATCACAAAAAAAAAAAAAAAAAAGAAAGTTAAATAGCCTAAACAACTAAGTATCATAATCTACATATATCTATATTAGAACACTTGAACAGAAATAACAAATTTCAGTTACATGGTTAAGATGGTGTTCCTATTTTAGTTATCATGTCATATTTTAAACATTTGATACAGCATACAAAAAACACATTACTAAGAACTGTCAATGTATTTTTTTCACACTGATTATCCTAGATACAGAATTGGAGGTCACTTTCCAGAATCAAAAAAAATATCTGTAAAAATATGAGAAATTATAAGAATGTTTATAAGTTTAGTGGCTGTCATTCTTTTTATAGCCAAAAAAGAAGTTTGTCATATAATATGCCTGGATAGTTATTTAATCAAAAAGAAACAGTTCAGGTGTTTTATGTTGACTTTTTCTAATAACTGATTGATAAAACTAAGATAAAACTCACTTTTGACAAGACTCGCTCCTATTTTTCAGTATCACAATTTTATCTTTTTATAATTAGTTAAATAACAAAAGCTAGATTCACCCAGTGTTGCTAGAATAAAAATAATATCCTAGAAGACATTTTGCTAAACAAAAAAATTGAAGGATTTTCTTCCAATGCATCTACATTTTTTGTAGGGATGGTTGGTTGGTGGTTGATTGATTGGGTTTTATGGCATATCAACCTTTGTAGGTTATTTAATGCCAAATCCATTTTTATGTAAATAATCAGTTCTATTTAAAACTATTCAGTTTAGCATGAGAACACAGTTTAATTGTAAAAAAACATTTCTATTTCAAACTATTCAGTTTATTCAAACAGTTATATATAACAATTCAGTTTAGTGTAAGTACAGTGTCAATGTCAAAAACAGTTCAATTTCGAACAATAGAGTTTAGCATTAGCATGCAGTTTAAATATAAGTACAGTTTAATTATCAAAAACATTTCTATTTCTAGCTATTCAGTTTAGTCAAGCAGTTCTAATTCATATAATTCAGTTTAGTATAAGTAAAGATTTTGTTTACACACAGTCAAATGTCAAAACAGTTGTATGTTAAACAATTCAGTTTAGTGTAAATACAGTTTCAATGTAAAAAAACAATTCTATTTCAAATAATTCAGTTTAGCATAAGCACTCAGTTTAAATGTAAGTACAGTTTCAGTTAAGTATAAGCATGTAAGTACGGTTTAATCATCAAAAACATTTCTATTTCAAGCTATTCAGTTTAATCAAACAATTAAGTTTAGCATAAGTATGCTGTTAGTTCTTTTTAACCTATAGATAAGGCCCTATCAGGTGCTACCATGCCAGGACAGAGTGGGCCTGGGAGCAATGGCAATGAAGGGATGCTCTGTATTCCCCAAAGCCCCAGCATATGGATTAAAAATGTCTACTATATCAAGTATTGTGCATTTTTTCATTCATACAAGTTTGAGTCAAAAAAAAGATGATGTTGTTTTAATTGGTAATTGGGATATTTCATTCAACTTTTATGATATAAAAAGCTTCTAAAAATTTGACGTTTGCCTTCAGGTGCACTGTGGTTAGCTCTCAGCTTTAAAAATATTCTGGGGAAACCCTTCATAGGGAGTGTGGAGGTATCCTCTGGATACTAATTCTATTTGTGTTTGAAGCCAAACACCAATTTTTATTGTATACATTGAAATCCAGAATAATTTTCTCATTCATCAATAGAAAATTAGTTTGGTGATGATAAAGTCATTTTTCCAGACGGTAATGAATCTTGTCACTGAGCTAAGGAGATTAAGGCTTTTCTTTAGGAAAAACATATCAAATCATCAACATGGCCAGGAAACAGTCTGGATCAAAATCTAATTAGAAATTTACAGTAGAAACGTTTTTTAATGGCAATATAATATTAATAATTCAATTTTTGCACTCAGTTAAAGGTTTTCAAGTATTACTATTGAATACTAATAATTCTGTTCACAACATTACTCATCCATCTGCCCACAGTTAAATGGTTTCAAGTATTTCTATATAACACTAACAATTCAATTAAAACAGTCATTTGCACACAGTTAAATGGTGAGACAGTTGTATTTGACCCATAGATGGGACCCTAACAGGTACTACCACTCCAGATGAGAGCAGGTCTGGCAGTGTTGACAATGAAGGAGTACTCTACATTCTTAAAATCTCCATGACTTGAGTCACACCATCAGTAGGCTTAGTGTCATATCCAGGACATGCATCGGGCAGGGTGGGGGTGTTTTATCCCTCTACAGAGATGCAGTCAGTGTACTCTACAGCCCCAGCCGAGTGGTCTGGCTATACATGCTACTACAAGTTGAAATGATAATCCATTGAATAGAAACATACTGACTCTCTGGTCAAGAAAAAGTTGTGGGTGCAGTGGTCATTAAAAAGGTCATGCTGACATGAACGAACCCATCACTGTAGATTTCCCTGAAATTGCCAATCCTGAGACCAAATTCATTTCATTAATAGAATGACTGCCATAGGTCAGTTAATAGAAGAAATGCCTGTGATTCTTGGGATAAAAACATAAGATATATAATGTGTTGACAAAATAATTCTGCAGCAAGATTTTGTAGTGAGAGAGATATGAACCAAATGAGTTTTAAAGAACAAAAAAATGTTATATTAGTTTCTTTGTATTGCATAATCCTTTACTCTACTATTTTATCTATATGATATATGAAGACTTTGTTCAAATGATCTATATTGTATGTATGTGAGCCTTACTCTCCAATCAATCAGTTCCCCTCTCCTTTCTTCACTTCACTTTATCTCATCTCTGGTTGGTCATCTTGTCATATCAAGTGCTATGATGTCTTCTTCATTTTGCTAAATTTGCTCTTGTTCTTTGATGATGAATGAAAACACAACCACAACTTTATGTGGACTATCACTTTTATTTATTTCGGAGGTGCCCGTGGTGTAATGGTTATCGTCGTAGGAAATGAACACGGTGACACGAGTTCAAATCCTGGACGAGACTGATTTCCTTTCACATAGCACTAATACCCTTGGGAAAGGTATGAATCCAATTATTCTCCCTCCAGCTATGGGTAAATAGTAGGACGGATTAGGTTCTTCAGCCTTGGTGAGGCAACTAATCTAGGAGAAGGAAAACTCTGAATTCAAACCTGTTAAACTCCACTTAAAAATTGACCATGTGTCATATCCTACCTGAGCGGAGGGGTTGGTAAATAGGATCACTTTTTATTTACTGACAGCTTTTTCCTTCATTATCCATTCAATCTAAATTAGGAACCAATGAGAACATGATAAAGCATTCAACCTGTTGCCTTCAGAGTTTCTAACCAACTAACTTATTTGAACTCAAGAAGAAACCCGACAGGAACCATCCAATAAGAGTCATGGTCTCAGACTGACCTCGAGTTCAATGGTTTCCACATAGGAGTCAACTCAAATACTACATGACAAAAATACATCTCACCAATCTATTATCTATGATTTGTATGCAATATTTCCTTATCTATCTACAAAAATATGTCAAATTTTTTGGGTTCTCCTAACGCATTAAAATCCAACATATAGCAGGCCATGTAAAAAAACAAACAAACATAGATCTAACATAATCAATTCCACCATTGTAATATAATTAGGGATTCTGGATGATCGTTTTAGTAGTAAGATGTTTTCTTGCTGTATTCAGAAGTCAACCAGTAGACAGTGGAAAAGGACCAACATATGAGAAAGACATTCAAGGCAGTAAGAGAGAGAGAGAGAAAGAGAGTGAGTGGCACGATGATTAGGGAGAAACAAATAGGAAAGTGAATTCCCAAAATCCAGGTCATGATAGCAGCAGAGGCCAAGTTAAAAATAAAAATGTATCAGGAGCAGTAAGCCAATGGTCTCAGATTGGATGGAAGAAAGTCAAACAGAAAACAATTCAAACAATTCAGTTTAACATAAGTACAGTTTCAATGTCAAAAAACAGTTCCATTTCAAACAATTCAGTTTAGCATAAGTATGCAGTTTAACCGTCAAAAACATTTCTATTTCAAGCTATTCAGTTTAGTCAAACTTCTAATTCAAACAATTCAGTTTAGCATAAGTATGCAGTTTAGTTGTAATTAACCTATAGATTGGTTGGTTGGTTGGTTGGTTTTTATGGCATATCAACCTTTGTAGGTTACCTAATGCCAAAGCCATTTTTATGCAAATAATCAGTTCTATTTCAAACAATTCAGTTTAGCATGAGTACACAGTTTAATTGTCAAAAAAATTTAAATTTAAAGCTATTCAGTTTAGGAAACAGACCTAATTTTAAAAAATTCAGTTTTGTATAAGTATAGATTTTGTTTAAATGTGATTAAATGTCAAAACAGTCCTATTTCAAACAATTCAGTTTAACGTAAATACTGTTTCAATGTAAAAAACAGTTCCATTTCAAATAATTCAGTTTAGCATACAAAAATAGTTCCATTTCAAACAATTCAGTTAAGCATAAGTACACAGTTTAAGTGTCAAAAACATTTCTATTTCAAGTAATTCACTTTAACATAAGTATGCATTTTGGTTCTATTTCACCCATAGATAGGACTCTTATCAGGTGCTATGAGAGTGGACCTGGGAGCGATGGCAATGAAGGGGTACTCCACATTACCCAAACTTCCAACATCACTGGAACCTCACCATCAGATTGTTTAGTGTCATATCTAGGACACTCGTTGTGGGAGTGTTCTTACCACTTGGCAGAGGTGCAGTCAGTGTATTCTACAGTCCCAGGAAACTGGGCAATTTAATGCTGTAGAATTTGGTAAAAAGTAATACTTAATAATACCAATTTTATTAAATCCTGGTAAAATTTTTGTAAAAAACTGTTAGGAGTGTATAATTTATTGGTGATATTGTACTTAATAATATCAATTTTGATTGCATAATGTTCCACTAGAAATAATAAAATGCTGGTATCTTTGCTTTAAGAGAAAATAAACTTTTTATAATAAATTGTTAGGGGTATACTTATTTATGGATGATACTGTAGCAAATAATGTCTATTTTGATTGTATAATTTTCCATTAGAAGTTATAAAATGCTGGTATCTTTGCTTTAAGAGAAAATGAATTTTTTATATGAAATTGTTTAGTGTGTCCTTATTTCAAGAAAATTTGCTACCAGTTTACTTGTGTGTGTGTGTGTGCATATATTTTGGCTGCATGTTTGGTTAAAGGCCACAAAGCTTTCTTTTTTATTAACTTTTTTTTTACCAGCTTTCTTATTAGTTTCTTTATATCAGGGTCCTGTTGATATAGATATTGCCCTAGGTATCATGGTCCAGTTGACATAGAAATTGCCTATGGGAGCAAAACCTCAGGCAATTTCTCTATCAATTGGATCCTGATAAAAAAGCAAGTAGCAGGAAAGCTAGAGAAAAAACATAAGATTATTAAAAAAAAGAAAGTTTTCTAAACAATATATATATATATATATATATGTATTTATTAAGTTAAAAATTACCATGACAAGAAAATGTATATATATATATATATATATATATGTTTGTGTGTACATTATATATACATTGATATATGTTTGTGTACATTATATATATGCATATATATGTGTTTGTGTGTGCACATTATATATATATATATATATATATATATATATATATATATATATATATATGCTTTGTGTGTGCATGTGTATATATATACATATATATATATATGTAGTTGGATGTGTACTTATTTCTAAGCAATATTTTACAGATAATTCCATAGTAATATTTTGATAATTTAATATATTGTTATTTTAAATTTATATGATATATTAGTATCATACATATTAGAAAAGTAATTGAAAATTGTAAGAATTAACCAAAATTAGGCCACAGAATACTTTGTTAGAATATTAAGAGATCTTCAATGCACTTTTATCAGGTATTGTATTGCATGAACAAAAATATGCACTAGTAAGGTTTTCTTCTGTCTAGCACAGATTGGAACTGTTGAATACATATTTTCTTGCAGGTACAGCCATGAACGACACATATAGAATTTGTTGGTTTCAGTGATAATTGCATTGCATTTTGGTTCACTTGTCTGCTCTTGGTATTGTGCAGAATCTATCATATGTGCTAAAGAAAAGGATACTTGCTTGCAGATACAGATGAATTTACATCAAGTCTACACTGGTGAAAAACAGTTGTTAACTAATGAATATTAAAACATCTATTTATAAAATAGTAGAGACCACACATGATCCATTAGAAAATAACTATTCCAAAGATTCGGATTTTAAATAGACCAGATTTTAGGTTGTAGTTTATTCTTAACTACTTACCTACTGAATCTAGGTCACTACTACTTTTCACTGTTTGCACCTTCGGGTCGCTGAATTTTCACATCTGGAATTTTGACCAAAGTTACAGATACTAACATCAAAAAGTCATTGAGAGCATTAGTCATCATCATATTTTGAGCATTTTTAGAGTTTATTTCTTTCCACTTGCTTTCAATTGGATATTAATCGATATTTTTTAAAGAAGTAATAGTTTTAATCGACACAACCGCTGTCGATACTGCTATATGGATGCACCACATGGACGCTTACGAAGCGGCTGGAAAGGAGGCTGGACGGAAATTATACAAGAATGTTGAGAGCAGTATTAAACAAGTCCTGGCGACAACACCCTACGAGACTCCAACTATACGGACACTTGCCCCCCATCACAAAAACTATACAAGTTCGACGAACCAGACACGCAGGACACTGCTGGAGAAGCAAGGACGAGCTCATAAGCGATGTACTCCTGTGGACCCCCACACATGGATGTGCAAGAGTGGGACGACCAGCACGAACCTACATACAGCAGCTGTGTGAGGACACAGGATGTAACCTTGAAGACCTGCCGGAGGCGATGAATGATAGGGAGAAATGGCGAGAGACGGTCAGGGATATCCGCGCAGGTGGCGCGACATGATGATGAATAGTTTTAATAATTAGATTTACTATAAATTTTCAGGAGATGGAACATGTACTATACTTGATTTGTGGGCAAGGAGTCTCCATGGCATAATAGTTAAAATGCTGAACTGTAACATCATAGTAAGCAAGTTTCAACTCCAGCTGTGCTATTACATTCACTTTCAAACTAATACCTTAGTGAAAGGTAAGAACCCCCTTATACCTTCAGCTATAGGTTAAATAGTATAACTGTTGTCATTTTAAAAGGACGGCTTTAGCATTAAAATAACTGACAAAGTTTGATATGCCATTAAACAAAGAAACCAAAGCAAACCTTGAATTCTATCACAAAAACTGTGGAATAATGTTTTTATTATTGGCAGAAGTGCCAACAAGAAACAATTTGAAAATAATCACAACTCATTTCTATACTTCATGCTGCTTCCCCAGCACATTGCCATTGTGTATGTAAATAACCCAGTCATTTTGAAAAGTACAGAATGTTTGTTGTATTACTAAGTTTTGAATGCAAATTATCAGCAGAACAATTTATGCCTCTGTTTTTCGTAGAATGTAATCATTTGAGGTGTTAGATCACTTTCCTCTTGCTTCCTTTTTTTCTTTTTTGAGGGAGGAGGAAATTAACAAAAAACCCACAAAAAACAAAACATTTATGATCAATTTGCTGGCATCATAGATATGTGCAGACTCTTTCATACCTTGCAAAATTTTCACATCCATATCAAGTTTTTGGTTTGGTTCAGTTGTGTTTTATGGCATATCAACACTTGTGGGTTATTTAATGCCAAGTTCTCTCTCTCTCTCGCTCAATATATATATATATATATACACACATATTATTTTTAATGAATAGTTAGTAGGTAACATTATTTTTAAATGAATCAGAGTTAATTTGTTTGCACACAGTTAAATGCTTTCAAGTATTACTATTTAACAGTCACAATTCAATTTAACATCAATCATTTGTTTGAACACAGTAAAATGATTTCAAGTATAGTAAATGATTAAACAGTTCTATTTGACTCATAGATGGGACCCTAAAAGATACTACCACTCTGGGTTACCTGAGAGTAATGGCAATGAAGGTATTCCATATTTTTCAAAGCTCTAGGAATAGAGTCTCACTGTCAGATGCTGTTTAATGTCCTAACCAGAACATAAGTTTTATTTGATCCATAAATGGGATTTAAAAAGGTACTACCACTTTGGGTTAGAGTGAACCTGGGAGTAATGACAATGAAGAGGTACTCCATATTTCCCAAAGCTCTAAGAATAGAGTCTCACTGTCAGATGCTGTTTGATGTCCTACCCAGGACATAAGTTTTATTTGACAGATAGATGGGACCCTAACTGGTACAACCACTCTGGCTCAGAGAGTAATGGCAATGAAAGAGTAGTCCCCATTCCCTAAAGCTATAGGACAGGAGCCCCACCATCAGATGCTTCAGTATCATATCCAAGACACTCATTAGTGCTGTCTTACCTCCTCTGCAGAGATGCAGTTGGCATATTCTACAGCCACAACCCATTCTCAATTAACTTTCATTGGTGTTGTAGCAATGTCATGAGCACATACACACACATACGTATTTAGTACATAAGGCTGCACAAAGTTTATATATATAAGTGAGTTGTGTGTCTATATATATATATATATATATACATATATAAGTTACATACAAGAACTGCCACAAAAAAAACCCCAGTTTTGTTTCCATTGAAGTCTTCATCAGATGATGACCCTGGATTCAGGCATGGTTTCGGGGCTGAATCATCATTACCACTAACCCAGGGCACCCAAGCAGTATCTCACAATACAACCAGACTTTATTGGATGGTGTTTGATCTGTACGAATACCATATCCACTCAGATGCAGTTACAGTCTTGTTTTGGACCTTTTTTATATATTCCCTCTTCTTTGCTGGTGAAAGTCTGAGTTTGGTTAAAAATATAGAGGTTGAGTTCAAAATAAAACTTTGACATCCAATCTCAAGAGGAAATATGCCTGCTGACCAGCCATTCTTAATACACTGTTCACGTAGGTCTTCATACTTTTCCAATTTACACTGATGCACCCAGCTGATGTTGGCCTCGTTAATTCAGCAATGATAACTTTCTTTGAATTAACTGACCAAATGACATTCATTAAAGGATATGAATAAAATTGTTTTGGCATCAACTTCAGAAAAAGTGCCAGTATCAAAAGATGAAGAGGAGAGAAATCCTCTCAAGTAATGCTTATGTTGACTTGTTTGGTTTCTTTGTTTAATGGCTGATCAACCTTCATGTGTTATTTAATGCCAAAGCCATCCTTAAAGAAGAATAGTAGTGGTACTATTCAACCCATAGCTGGGGGAATAAGGGGTGTTTATACTTTACATATCATCCTTCATGTGTAATTTAATTCAAAAGTCATTTTTATAGAAGGACAATAGTGGTACTGTTTAATCCATAGTTAGGCAGGGAATAAAAAGTTCATACCTTTTCCAAGGATATTAGTCCAAAAGAGACAAATAGTTTTGCTGATTATCAGGAGTAATTTGAATGTGGAGGGGAAATAAAGGTTTATAAATGACCCATTCCTTTTTGATGTTTTACTTTAAATTTTTTTTATTTCCAGAACCAATTGTAAGAAAGTTTAAATCTCTTTAGAGGAATATGCAAAAACAAATTTTTCAGTTATTCATGTATGGTAAGTCTCCTCCCGCTTTTTTTTCTCTTTCTGTCTCTCTTTTTGTATATGTTTCCATCTAACTTTTTCTTATTCCACATCTTTCTTCTTCTCACTACATTTTCTCTTTCTCTCCATATTTTTCTCTCTTTCTGTCTCCACATCTTTCTCCCCCCCCCTCTCTCTCAGTCCACATCTTTCTTGTTCTTTCTATGTCTTTCTCTTTCACTTCACATCTTTCTCTCTTGGCATTATTCTCTTTTTCTTTCTCTCTCTCCACATCTTTCTCTCTTTCTCTCGGTCCATATCTTTCTTTTTCTTTCACTTCATATCTTTCTCTCTTTCTCTGCATTATTTTCGTTTTCTTTCTCTCCCTCCACATCTTTTTATCTCTCTCTCTTTCTCTCTCCACATCTTTCTTTCTCTATCTCTTTCTCTCTCTCTCCACATCTTCCTCTCTCTTTCTACACATCTGTATTTCTCCATATCTACATCTTTATTTCTTCTCTTATCCTTTTCATTTTTTCTCTATTTTATTCCCTTTCATGGATTTCATCCAACAATTAAATCATTCTTAATAATTAGTATATATATTAGGTGACCTTTTCATTATAATTCAAAATGATCAAAATAATTGCAATTTGAAAATAACTTTAGAAATTTACTTTACAAAGATCAACTTCAAGCCGTTCAAGAATCTTATGAAATTGAAAAACCAATGTAAATTCCACAAGTGATCTAAAATGATCTAATTTATCTGCATAAATCATACATGCACATAACTAAGTGCTTTTGGCCTAACAATGTTTCTATTAATAACTGGGAAGTGGTTGTCTTATGACTGCTGGCTCTATGCACCTTCTGCATTGTGATGTCAAGATCCCATGTGGTGCTTTTGCAGTTTGCAAATTTGGATCATAGTGTGCAAAGTCCAAGAGATGATGTCACAAGGAAAAAGAAAAAGAGAAAACAAGCAGAAGTTTGAAAAGGACCCAACTTGCTCACCGTGGAGGAACTTTAGGTTGGTTGGTTGAGTTTTATAGCATATCACCCTTTGTAGATTATTTAATGCCAAATCCATTTTTATACTAAGAGTCAGTTCTATTCCTAACAATTCAGTTTGGCATGAATACACAGTTTATTTGTCAAAAACATTTCTATTTCAAGCTATTCAGTTTAGTCAAACAGTTCTAATTCAAACAATTCTGTTTAGTATAAGCACAGATTTTGTCTACACACAATTAAATGTCAAAACAATTCATTTCAAACAGTTCAGTTTAACATAAGTACAGTTTAATTGTCAAAAACAGTTCTATTTCAAACAATTCAGTTCAGCATAAGTACACAGTTTAGTTCTATTTAACCCATAGATAGGGCCCTATCAGGTGCTACCACTTCGGACCAGAGTGAACCTGGGAGTGACAGCAATGAAGGGGTGCTCTGCATTCCCCAAAACTCCAGCATCACTGGAACCTCACAATCAGATTGTTTAGTGTCATATCCAGGTCACTTGTTTGGAGAGGGGTTCTTACCCCTCTACAGAGGTCTAATCGGTGTATTCTGCAGCCCCAACACTTTAGGACCTACATGTAACCCCCAAATGTAGCTAAAATCAAAAGAGCTATCTCTGGTCATGACCAACCAACTGACTACTCTTACAGCTAATTTTGGCTGACAGTTTCATTGACTCTTGTTTCCAGTTTTGTCTCCCTGGGTTCAATTGTTGTGGGTATATATGGAGGACTTGCCCACATCTCTTCCCTGAACACAAATCATCAGCATTAGTACTTAAATTTGTTCATCTATTTCATCTACTGATTAACACCAAAACATTGTGTCCCATAAAAGAAATAAAAACAAATCAGGAACTTTAAACTAGACCCATTTTACTGATATCACCACCCATCTTAATGTACCTAAAATCCATAGTGCCATGCAGAAGTCCCTGTAGCGTAATGGTTAACGTGCTGAACTATGGCCTTGAAGTAAGACAGTTCAAACTCCAATTATGCTACTACGTTTACTTTTGGACTAATACCCATGGAAAAAGTATGAACCCCTTATCCCCATAGCTATGAGTTAAATAGGATGGCTTTGATATTAAATAACCAATCAAGGTTGATGTGCCATTAAACTAAGAAACCGGACCAAACCAAACTAAATGACTGTTTAAAAATTAATTGTATTTGATAGGTCTGTGTGTAAAAACCTCTTAAAAAACAACTACACAAGAAATGTAAATGATCTAACAATCAACCAGCCAATCAATCAATCTAACAATCAAACAAATAACCAATTAATCAATCAATAACCAAGCAATCAACTAATCAATCAACCAATTAACCAACCAACTGGAGTCCAAACACGCTTACTATGGCTGCTCATCTTGTCTCTTCTCCAAAAAGATGTGGCAGTATCATTCACAGCTCTCCTAGTTTTACCAGTTAGCAGATTCCCCCATTCCATATTATCTTAGTTTTTAAAAAGAGATCTATGAGTAAGCAGGTTTTGGTCAAAATCATACAGGCCATGGGTTCACTCCACAAAGAAAAAAGAACAGAACAAACCTGAGAATAAAATCATGTGTCCAACTTTATTGATGACATTTTTTCTCAATACATCTATGAGGCAACATATGGGAAACTTAGTCCTTCAGCCTAAGTGAAGCAGAATCTTAACTTAACAGGAAAAATTCATTAGCAAGGGTCTTCTAGCCTAACTCACTAACCAATAAGAGAAACAGGATTATGAATATGCAGATGTCTCAAAATAAAAAAGCCTACTTTAGTCAGTTACACACACACACACACACACGCACATATATATATATAAATATATATAACTGACTAAAATACATATTATGGCTAATTTGAAACATACCTCACCTATGCTCAACAAATATCTCCCAAATGGAGAGCTCAGTGTCAGGTGTCTATGATAGCAGAGGTTATATAACGGTCAGCTGATGAGATTTGGATCCCAAAAACTGATATTTTTTTTTTCAATAAATGGATATGCTATGCTACCCGTTCATTGACTTCTTTTATTGCATAAAAACTATTTTAAAAAACTTTTCTCCTGATGAAGGCTTTAGACTGAAACTTGTTGAGGACAATAAAAAAATAAATAACACAAAAGAAATATTTGTCTTAACATTTTTGTTCATTAATGCCACTCATAGTGTAACCATTACTGACGTAAGAAATGGACACAATAATTTGTTTTCAAATCATGGTCAAGGCTGTTTGCATTTCACATAATAGTAATATCTTTGGAAAAGGTATGAATCCAACTATTTTCCCTCTAGCTAGGGATAAATAGTAAGTCTGACTGAGCTCTTTAGTTTGATTAGGGCAAACAATATAGGAGAAGGAAAGCTCTGAATTCAAACCAAAGGTGCTCTCTTTTTGGTAACCATAAGTTCCGTTAACATTAGAAACCTGTAAAAAAAGTGAGAGGTAATAATTTGGGACATTTGTCGTAGAGGAAATTCATTCTCATCATTAAGTCATGCAGCTAGCATAGATTTCCCAGACACTTTCTCTCCATCCATCTCTATTGTCCATCACTCCCAGCAGGTCCACACAAAACTGCATCTTATGTCCGCGCAGAGCTGGTGTAGGTATGTTCTCACTGGTCAATCAGCACTAGCATATCTATGTGTTGGGATCCATAGAAGAAAGTCTTTTACAAGCTAGTCATTGCTTCTCCATCAGTGTCTTGTTCAATTTAGTGATGAGAGGTAAGTGGCCATACATCTGTTGTTTCATGGGGTGCTGCTTCCAAGATTTGTTTAATATAACTTGTAGCATTCTTGTGCAGTTCCCATCTAGTTTTTACTTTATGTGTTTTGTCAGCATATATCTGGTGCATCCATATAGTAATATTAACACAACCGCTGCTTGGAAGAAATTGTCTAATTTTATCAGATAGATCAGACTTCCATATGATCAACAGCCTATCAATAGCAGTCCACACCTTCACTAGGTAAATACTGGCATTACATTCAGTAGATGAGACACTGCTGCCAAGGTTTGTAAATTTGTCTATTGATTTCAGAGGACTGCCATTTGGAGTAGAGATGACTCCTTCTTGATAAAAACACATCTACTCTGTTTTGTTTGTGTTCATATAGAGACCAATGTTCTCTGCTGCCTGCTCCAGGCTATAGACGTGTATTTTCAAGAAGCGCTATGTCAGCTGAATAGTCTGTATCCACAAGAGTTTCTGAGGGATATCATCTGCTTCTTTGTCTTTTTTAGTTTAGAGCCATTTTCTTTAATTAGACCTACTGACGTTCAATGTAAACAGCCTAGGTAGATGATAAACAAACAGGGTGCTAATATATATCCTTGTAGAACTCCAGGAAAAATGTTGAAGAAGTCTGTGTCTCCATCTGGTGATTGTAACTTGACTTTGGTGTTTCTATAGAGCATCATTATGGCTGTAACAGTTTCTCTCAGGAGACCATAAGCTATAAGTATTTGCTCCATATTACCTCTGTGTATGGGATAAATGGCTTGGAAAAATCTACACACAATAGTGTTGCCTCAAGATTTTTTGCACAAACTACTTCTATGATTTGACAGTTTGTTGGAATTTGTGAAGTGGATCATTTTCTCTGAAAACCATTCAGATTTTTCCTAAGAGCTGTCTCAATTTCTGGTTTGATGCAATTGCAAAGAAGAGCATTATAAATTTTAGCAGCCACAGAAGTAAGAATTATGCCTGCATGAACTCATAAGTGATGTACTCTTATGGACCCCCACATATGGCCAAGCAAAAGCAGGACGACCAGCACGAACATACATTCAGCAACTATGTGAGGATACGGGATGTAGTCCAGAAGACCTGCCAGAGGCGATGAACGATAGGGAAAAGTGGCAAGAGAGGGTCAGGGATATCCGTGCTACCAGCACGACATGATGATGATGATAATGAGTTCTTGGTGATACCTAGGTCACTTTTCTCAGGGAAGTGGAAGATGCAGCCTTCAGGATATCTCTCTATTATATTCTGTATCTATATAGCATTGCAAAATTGAAGAAATAAGTCATCAAATTTCCTAGTCTTCCATACTTCAGAGGATATTTCGGCAAGACCAGCAGCTTTTCATCTTTATTTTTTCTAAGTTTTTCTTTCAGTTCTTCTTGAGTAAACTATCCTATCTTGATGTCTAGTGTTGGCTATTGATAAGTTTTCTGATAGGTTTATCAGTGACTTTAGGGGAGTTTCAAAGGAAAATTTTGAAATGTTCTTTCCACATTTTTATTTGTTCTTCTTGGCTGGCAGCTTTTAGTTTTGCTCTTGATGAGTTCTTTCTAGTGCTCCCTTAATTTACTGTCTACCGTGCTATTTGTGATTGTCTATCTTCTACTGAGCTTAGAGGAAATGTATTATGGTTTATGTGATAAAATGCCTTGTCACCACCAATGGCGAGTAGCAAGAGGGTGAAATTAAAAATGAAATACACATGCGCAGAGCATGTGTGAAAGCGATTTTCCTTCTATGCAAATGACAGACCTCAAGAAGAAATAAATAAAGTTGTATTTCTTCAAGCAGCAGTCGAGTTAAGGATAACATATTGCATGTGTTTTTGATTACTAGATTTTGCTTTTTTTTGTTCCTGACTACAAGCTATTTCGGCTATGGAGAAAATGGGTGAATGAGTGAGGTTAAGAAGTGACATCCTGAAGCCGTTCATGGGAGAAGGCGATGTGTTTCTGTGGCTTAATAAGCTGAAGCCTGTTGCGAAGCTGCAAAAGATTGAAGGCATAGCGACATTGATCCCGTTGTATTTGGAGGGAATGCACTCGTGGAAATAGGAAAGACCAGGCTGAAGCTGAGAGTATTGAGAAAAGACTAACGATGCCATTTTCGGAGGGTGCTTTTGAAGCTTATAACAAGCTGAGAAAAGTTACCTGGGCCTGGGGAATGAGTGGATGTGTACACAGTGGAAATAAGGTGATGAGCAGTATTGTTCAGATACATGGGATGAAGCCTTGTGAAGACTGTCAAAATGGCCTTTATGAGCAGTTTTCCCTGACCACATCTCGATGGAACTGCAACAATTGACTGGGATTGAAAACAAGGAGGTAGAGGAAGTTTTGAGGCATGCCAGAGTGCTAGCGAAACAGACCAGTTGCAACCTCTATCAAAAGCAAGCTGGGTGAAGAGGAGCAGACAGTCAGGAGGCCGAGTTGTAAATTCATTGGAAAATGTTTCAGGTGAAAGAGCCCCACCTGATGAGAGATTTTAAAGAACCAAGGCCAGATGTGATCTGTTTCCAGTGTTGCCAAGTTGGACACATTAGTAGGCACTGCCCTCCTCCTCAGGGAAACAAGTAAAGGGGTGCTATTGTGCCAGTAGCCACTCCTTTAATTCCAAAAAGGCACTTGAGAGTTTGTTGCCACAGATAGTGGTAACAGTCAACGGGAAGAAGGCTAAAGCCTTTGTCGATACTAGCTGTACAACTATGCTTATCACGACAGGTATCGTTGACTCTTGGAGTGGAGCTAGCAATATTAGAGTGGTAGATGGTAGAGAGGTGAAGTGTTGTGGAAAGACTGACGCCAAGATTATGGTAAGGAATATATCACTACGACTCCGAGTAATTGTGCTGGATAAACTTGTCACAGGAATCAATGTGATACTAGTCCTAGATGCTATAAACCGGTTGGGAGGAACTACAATTGCTAAGGGCCAGGTGAAGTTCAGAAATCAATACATAACTAAAATAGTACCATCCAGCTGACAAAACCCAGGCCATACTAGATTGAGGATGAGGACTTTTGAGCCCATTCTGATGATGACAAGTAGACAGTAGAGTGGAGATAGACCACAGGACTACCTGTGCTGACAAATTGGATTGACTGCTATGAGAGCACGTCAAGAGAAGAGATAAGGGTGGAGTGAGAAGGAAGATGAGAGGTGGATTGGTGAAGGGATTCTTATACCGTGGTCAGGGAAGGTTGAAGGAATACTGCTACTCATGGCAGTCGTTCAATCTTCTAAGAAGAAAGTTAGGCCAGTGTTGGACTTCCGAGAATTAAACAAGTATGTGGCCTACCACACCAGAGATGGAATCAATGTATGTGAAGAAGTCATGAGGGAGTGAAGGAGAATGGAGCGAGCAAGCAAGATTGTGGACTTAAAGTCGGCCTACCTTCAAATTCATGTGAATAAGAAACTATGGTGGTATGAATTGGTCGAGTATAAAGATCAGATTTATTGCTTGACCAGTTTAAGATTTGGACTAACTTCCGCACCAAATATTATGACAGCAGTGCTTAAAATAGTGTTGACTAAAGATGATGTAATGGAAAGAGCCACAAACCCTTATATCGATGATGTACAGGAGGAAGAGGCAGAGGTGACTGTAGAAAAGTTGAGAGATCATGTCAACACATATAGACTGACTGCTAAACCGTCAGAGTCATTAGAAAATGGAATGGCTCTGGGATTGATGTTATGGCGGGCTAAGGTAGAAAAGTTGATGTTGAGAAGAGGAAACAAGATCCCTGAAGTCATGGATGGCCTGAACAAGTGAGAACTTTTCTTGGTGTGCAGGAAATTGGTTGGTCATTACTTCATAGTTGGATGGCTGCAGACTGTGTACAGTTTTATCAAAAGGCAGACTAGAACGGACCAATGGGAGGATAAAATTGACCCAGTGGTGCTGCATATGATACAAGAAGTTATTGTGGAAGTGAGAAAAGAAGGATCTTGTAAAGGGAGAATGGAACATAAGGAGGAGCCAGAAAGGGGTAATATGGTGTGATGCTAGCAGCCTGGCACTGGAGGCCTTATTGGAGATAGGAGGACTAACTGCAGAAGATGCTGCCTGGTTACAGAAAAAGGATGATAGCACCCACATCAATGTAGTGGAGCTCAATGCTACAATGAAGGACATCAACCTAGCTTTGAAAGGGGGATTACAAGCAGTGGAAATTAGAACGGATTCGGCAACAGTGGCATTGGGGATCAAGTCAGAAGTGTCAGGAAATAAGAGGATCAGGACAAAAGAGGCAGCTGAAATGCTGATCAAGCATTGACGGGACACTTGGAGATTTGATCAGAGAATTTGGGCTAAAAATAACCATCATATTAGTTCCATAGCAGAAAAGCAAGGTGGAAATGCTGGCGAGAGCGAAGAAGGCTTGGCTACAGAAGAAAGATACGGCTCCGATGTGCTGTGTTGGAAAAGACCAGCATAATATGTACCATTTTGGGAAGGAAAAACTTTGTATCTGGCAAGGAAAAGGGAATTCAAACATCACAATGGAAGCTGTTAAGGACGTGGTGGAGCCATGTAGGGAGTGTCAATCCACAGATGCTGCACCATCTAGGCAAGAAAAAGGGGAGCTGCATGTGACAGAAAATTGGAAGCTGCTGGCCATTGATATCATGCATTATCGCTATGAACCATACCTATCCATGATTGACTGTGGACCTAGGAGAGTAGCAATATGGCAAAGAATCAAAACAGAACCAGCAAAAGAGATAGAGAGAATTGTTGAGGAGGTGTTTCTGGAGAGGGGACCAGTAGAATAGGTGCTGATAGATAACGGTGTAGGTTTCCGTTTGGAAGTTTTTAGAGAACTGTGTGAGAGGTGGGGTGTTAGGCAATACTTTAGATTTGTGTACTCCCCAAGTGGCAATGGGGTCATAGAGAGGCAGCATCAAACTATAAAAGCTATGGCTGAAAAAAGCCAAATCTCACCCCAAGAAGCACTTTTCTAGTATAACATGGCACCAGAGACTGGCCAGGTCAAAGCATCGGTACCACATCAATCCATTTTCACATACAAATGGCAACATCCATGGGCCATAAAGGAAAGAGTGGAACAGGGGCAAACAAAAATTACAGTGAGAGAGGAGGTGTGGGTGAAACTACCCGATGCTCGCTGTACTACTCGCTGGGGAAGAGGAACAGTGACTGAGGTGCTATCTAAGAACGAAGTGACAGTTGATGGAGTGCTGCCTCATGTACTATATATATGGAGAGTTTCCTTGCCATCAGATGAAGTCCCCCAAGAAGAACTTGTACAAAGGTCACAACGTGAGCAAAGCCGCCCAGCTTGGATGGAGGATTATGAGACCAACTATTAATCTTGAAAATCAAAGAGGGCATGTGATATTATGCCTTGTTGACACTTGTGGTGAGTAGCAAGAGAGCAAAATTAAAAATGAAATACATATGCACAGAGCATGTGTTGTATATTGACCTACGACCCGGCCAGGCTGTCAAAATAGGAAATGCACCTGTGTAAATAACAGGTGCATCCGGTCAAGGAATAGCAGAGTATAACCTTGACCGTGGATGGGTTGAATGAGTGCAATTTGTGATGCCCACAAGAAGAAGGTGGGCATTGAATTATTATATAACTCAGTGCACAGGAAATTCAATCAGTTGGAGATAAGATGCAGTAGAGAAAGCCAGCACCCAGCAGAGGGAGCCCTCAGGCCCCCGATTAATCAGTTTGGAGATCAGACAAGTGGAGATAAGATGCAGTAGAGAAAACCAGCACCCAGAGAGGCTGGGCCCCCAGGCTCCCGGTTGAGCAGCCCAGGAAAACGGGAAAGAAATACAGTCATGGCCAATAGAGTGGGGTCAATATGTTGCAGTTCTGTTCGGTCTCCAACTCCCTCTCACACACAACCCTTTCAAATAAAGTGAGAGGTATATTTTTCCAAGAACTGTGTCGCTTGTTTTTATTGTGTCGTTATGATTCTGCATGCAGATATATATGTGTTTGCATAGTTAGTCATGGTCATGGCTATACAACACGTGTGAAAGTGATTATCCTCCTATGCAAATGACGGACCCCAAGAAGAAATAAATAGAGCTGCATTTCTTTGAGCAGCAGTTGAGTTAAGGACTACATATTGTGCGTGTTGTTGATAACTACATTTTTTCTTAATTTTTTTTTTGTTCCTGACTACAGTTTAATATAACATTATAAGATAACAATTGGACGATTTGTAGTAGAGGAAATGTATTATGGTTTAATATAATATTATAAGAGTAAAAGGTAATAATTTAAAGACTTATAGCTGAACAAAGTCATTATGGTTTAATATTTCTTCCTGTAGATTAAATGCAAGAACAATTCATGGCAAATTGACAACATTTTTATAGCCAGAGAAAACTTAATAGAATGACCACAAGAATGACATGAAATACTATAATGTATACATAAAGAGGGTATGCTGAGATATGCCCTCAGGTGGCTGAACATCTTCAGTATATATATATATATATATATATAAGAGAAATAAAGTGGGGAGTGGGGTAAAAACCTCTGTGTCCAAGAGGGGCTGGAATCAGGTCTGTTTCAAGACATTGTCAAGATCAGAAAGAATCTAACTTAGGCGTGCCATTCTTTGATATGCAGGTCTGACCATGCCACTTTGTAGCCATTAGCAGAACTATTTGGTAGACAAGGACAGTAATAAGCTATTAACACTAGTTCTAAATAGCAGAACTCTTTGACAGGCAAGACCAAATGAGTGTCCTGATTATAACAATAAACAATCTGATGGTGAGGCTCCAGTAATGCTGGAGCTTTGGGGAATGAGAAGTACCCCTTCTTTGCCATTGCTCCCAGGTCCACTCTGACCTGGAGTGGTAGCACTTGATGGGGTATGGGACAAATACATTCAACATTGATATTTAAACTCTATGCAAACAAATGACTTATGCTAAATTGTAGTGATAGAAATAGAACTGTTTGATCATTTAACTGTGTGGAAGCAAATGACTAGTGTTTAATTGAAAAGTTAGTGAGACATAACAATACTTGGAACCATTCAACTGTGTGCAAATGAATGATTAATATTGAATAAAATAGCAATAATTGAAACCATTTAAATGTGTAAAAACAATAGCAATATTTGTGTGCAAACAAATTAGCACTGACTTATTTAAAAATGAAATTACTGACAAACTAATCTCTTACATATCATCTATATCCATTTAAATGTGTGCAAACAAATGACTGATGTTAAATTGTGACTGTTATATAGCAATACTTAAAAACATTTAATTGTGAGTAAAAAATGAGCTCAGGTTCATTTTAAAATATTATCAACAAAATATGTTAATTAATCATATATATCTAATATATATATATATATAAAGAGGACTTGGCATTAAATAACCTACAATGGTTAATATGCCATAAAATCCAACCCAACCCAATCATATATATCTAATATATATGTATAAAGAGGACTTGGCATTAAATAACCTACAATGGTTAATATGCCATAAAATCCAACCCAACCCAATCATATATATCTAATATATATGTATAAAGAGGACTTGGCATTAAATAACCTACAATGGTTAATATGCCATAAAATCCAACCCAACCCAATCATATATATCTAATATATATGTATAAAGAGGACTTGGCATTAAATAACCTACAATGGTTAATATGCCATAAAATCCAACCCAACCCAATCATATATATCTAATATATATGTATAAAGAGGACTTGGCATTAAATAACCTACAATTGTTAATATGCCATAAAATCTAACCCAACCCAATCATATATATCTAATATATATGTATAAAGAGGACTTGGCATTATATAGCCTACAATTGTTGATACCCATACATAAAAAAAGCAAACCAAACCAATATTTGACAGGCGATGAATGTAATCTCCATATACCATAATAATAATAATTTCTGTTTGCATTATTGAATTTTTTAGGTTAATGTCATCTTCCAAAAATTATGATAATAAGTAATCAATCCAACTGAACAATGATAAGTGATTGATTCAACTTAACTATGATAATAAAGAACAAATTGAACTGAATTATGATAAAGTATGAATTGAACTGAACCATGATAAGTAATCAATTCAACTGAACTATGATAACATGGAATGAATTAAACTGAACTATGATAATAATGTTTCTTTGTTTGTTTGGGTTTTATGGCATATCAACCTTTGTAGGTTATTTAATGCCAAATCCATTTTTATGCAAATAAACAGTTCTATTTCAAAGAATTCAGTTTAGCATGAGTACACTGTTTAATTGTCAAAATGAGTTCTATTTTAAGCTATTCAGTTTGGTCAAAGTTCTATTTCAAACAATTCAGTTTAGTATAAGTATAGTTAGTTTTTTGTTTACACATAGTCAGTATCAAAACAGTTCTATTTCAAGCAACTCAGTTTAGTTCTATTTGATCCATAGATAGGACCCTATCAGATGCTACCACTCCAAGCCAGAGCAGACCTGGGAGCAATGGCAATAAAGGGGTACTCTGCATTCACCAAAGCTCCATCATTACTGGACCCTCACCATCAGATTGTTTAGTGTCATATCCAGGACACTCATTTGGTGGGTGGGGTTCTTACCCCTCTGTAGAGAAGCAGTTGGTGTATTCTACATCCCCAGTGAACTTGGTAACATGATAATAAAGAACTGATTGAACTGAACCATGATAATAAGTAATCAATTCAACTGAACTATGACAATAAGTAATCAATTCAACTGAACTATGATAATAATTAATGAATTCAAATGAATTCTGATAATAAGCAATGAATTCAACTGAAACAAAATAAATATATAAATAATTTACCAGGGCATAAATATTAAAAAAAAACACCTTCTCCTTCACCAAAGCAGGAGGACCTGAATGTTCTTTACATTGGTTTAAATTTTTTTTACCAAAATTTACTTACTGGAAAATGTCATGTCATTTTATCATGGAAAGAAATTACAGTAAATTGAATATTGCATATCAGAGGTTAAGATTCTTAGAGGCAAATGTCTGCTAATCAGTTTCAGATATTTATTACAGTAGGTATAAATTCAGTGAGTCTCTTTAAAGTATTCTAGGATACGAGTGAAATATAATAAGACCACAAATTATATTTTGACTGTAAGGAAAAAAAAATTGAAATATGCTACACATATTAGTTCATTATCTTCTTCACCAAATCAAGAGGAGCTGAATGCTCTGCATATGCAATCACTAAAGTCAGTAGCCAAATTTCCTTCATATTTCATTGGGAAGTGTCATTATTTTTTGTGGAAAATTGAATATTGTATTTCAAAGGTACCGATGTTTAGAGGCAAACGGCTGCTAACAAGTTTCAAGTGTTCAGTAATATAGGTATAAATTCACCAAGACTCCCAAAAGTATTGTATGATACGAGTGAAATAAGTAATATATTTAATTTTGTAAATAAAGATATTTTTGATTTTGTGCAGAATGAATTTTATAGAGAAAGCAATGCATACTTTGCTTTTTAGGAATATATGCCACTGGTGTGCACATATCATGCAAAGATTTTGAATATTTGTCTATGAGGTTTGGCTTAAAAGTTCATAGACTAACCAAGATACTTTCATGGAACATGACAAAATAAGGTTTATATAGGAGTCAATTGTACAGTTCATAGACAGACCAGGATACTCTCATGGAACATGACAAAATGAGGTCTATATGAGAGTCAACGGTAAAAATTCATAGATCAGGATACTTTCATGGAACATGACAAAATAAGGTTTATATAGGAGTCAATTGTAAAGTTCAGAGACAGATCAAAATAATCCCATGGAACATGTTAAAATCAGATTTATATGAGAGTCAATTTTGATGTTCATAGACAAATCAGGATACTCTCATGGAATGTGACCAAATGAGGTTTATATGAGACTAAATTGTACAGTTCATAAACAGACCAAGATACTCTCATGGAACATGACAAAATGAGGTTTATATGAGAGTCAATTGTATAGTTCATAGACAGACCAGGATACTCTCAAGGAACATGACAAAATAAGGTTTATATTGGAGTCAATTGTAAATTTCAGAGACAGACCAAGATACTCTCATGGAACATGACAAAATAAGGTTTATATTAGAGTCAATTGTAATATTCATAGATCAGGATACACTCATGGAATGTGACCAAATGAGGTTTACTTTTCAATATTGTCTGCCTCGTGGTCCATACCTATCTCTTATTGGTGCTGCAGTGCTTAGATTGCATTGATAAAAAGTCATCAACAGCAGATAATTTTTGCCTATAAAATTTTTAGCCCACTCTCATTTATTAAGATGTACAGCATATATACATATGTATATATATATATTTTTTTAGTTGTCTTAATAAATTTACTGAGTTTTAATCAAGTGGTGAATGATGTAACTGAAATAAGTATTAAACTTTTTAAAGTTATTTTCAATTTTGGTTTAGTTTTTTTTTGTTTAATGACATATCAATCTTCATAGGTTATTTAATGCCAAAGCCATCTTTGTTGAAAGACAGAAGTGGTACTATCTGACAGCTGGCAAGATAAGGAGGTTCATGCCTTTCCCAAAAGCAACAGTTCAAAAGTAAACATGATAGCGAGACTAAAGTTTGAACTCAAAATGATGTTGCAGTCCAGCATGTTAGTGACTCTGCCTTGAGTACCCCTCTTGGTTTTCAGTTTTGTACATATAATTTTTCATAGAGTAAACAAAGTGTACTTGGCTTTTTAAGATGCACCACTATATATATATATATATATATATATATATATATATATATATATATATATATGCGTCTGTATGTGTATATATAAGTTCTAACAATCTTGACTATACAGCAATAATATTTTGGTAAATGTTTTCCTCCCCTTCTAAGTGCATCATTGCAAACACTGTTTGATTCTGATTGCATACAATTACTGTGTCCTATCTACTTGACTATTTTCAGCTAACACTGCTGTGTCTTCTTGCAGTTTAGTAAATCAATCTTCTGGGTACCAGATAAAAAAATTATTTTTTATAACCCAGTGTTATCCATCTATCTGTCCATTCAATTATTGATGTATATGTCTGTACATCTAGTTAGATAGTAGGTTTTATGGCATGTCAACCTTTGTTGTGTTATTCAATGCCAAAATCAGTTTTTTATTTTGCAAGCAATTATATGGTTTCAAGTGACTAATATTTAATGATAAACATTTGCAACTAATAATAATGTTTAGTAAACAATTATAGCTTTAAGTAACTGTTGTTAATATAAATAATTTGCATAAAATCATATGGTTTCAAGTATTCCTATCTAATACAAATAAGTTATTCCCAATTTTATGGTATCATGTATTTTTATCAAATACTAATAATTTTGAACGAGATTTAATCGACCAAGAGACATGACCCTAACATCAACTAACACTTCAGGTCAGAGTGGACCAAGCTGTAATAGCAATGAAGGAGTACTCCATCCTCCCCAGATCTCCATACATGGCGCCTCACCATCAGATACAATTTAGTGTAACACTCCCTATATTTTTTGCAGGGGTTACACCTTTGGTGGGGATACAGCATATTCTAAGGCTCACTAACAGGGCTACAAAACTATTTGAGAACAATCAAAGGAAAAATAACAAAATAGAAATATTCCTATTTGTCTAATCACTTTTGTTTATATATATATATATATATATATATATAATTTTTGATGGGGGACACAGTACCTATCTAAAGCCCACTCATATGCTGGTGGAACACTATGGATAAAATCATTACTGTCCAACCAGATTGCCAATACCAAATCAGGGTTGATGGATCAGGAAGAACACACTTAGGAACAGCCGTTTCCTGAGAAAGTGTGAAATCAAAGCAGCAACAAACCCAATACTAAGTGCAACATCTATACCAATAACCTCCACAAGCAATGCTCCACTTTGCACTCCAATCCCCTAACATTTTTTGATAATGACACATGCGCAGCAATTGACCCCCCCCCCCCGCAACAAGCCACATATACATCACCATGCCTTTGGTTGTTGAAAATTCCTTGAGCTCTGTCCAGGTTATTACCATATAACTGGCACAGCCCTCATACAACCCAGCCTACAGGCAGCGTAGGAGAGGAGAAATGTAAAAGTCACTTTTCTAATGAGCAGAATAAACAACAATAATAACAACACTTAGCAGCTCAGTGGTTCCAGCTAGCATCCAACTTGCAGACAAAAATAAAACAGGCTGTAAATCAATACAGACCCCGTGACATTATTGAAACAAGCCGGTATATATATACACAAATATACCCATTCCTGGGCCAACAACCAATCACTGTCCAGGGAATGGACATAACCACATGCACATAATGGAATGCCCTAATGACAATAAAATCTCTCCTTCTTCAGTTCTGCATCTCACTTTAACTCGTAACTCAACTGGTTATGCAACTAAGTGTTAACTCATAGCAACCAAACTCAAGTGAAATCTGACACGTGAGAACTTTGACACTCAAAGTTTAATAGCATATCAAGATTGGGAAAAAAACATGACAATTTAAAAACAAACATATCAGTCTGTTGAAAAGTAACATTAAAGAAAAAGGAAAGAATTCATTTAATAGGAAACTTACTTTTTCCAGTTCTACGGAATAAGGCATTTATCTCTTTCTGTTCTTGAGTCAAAGAACTGACAACATGAATAACTGCTTTGGATTCATCATAAAGTGCTGTCTCTTTAAAAATTATTTCTTGATGTGATAGTTCCAGAGGTGGACGGATGCCGATTCCTTTTCCATTTAGACAGAAATTTCTGTATAAAGAAAAAGAAAGAAGATAAGAAAAATATTCATGCACACACACACACGCAAAAAAAAAGAAAAAAAAAGAAACTAATAATTACCTATGAAAAAACAGTGCAAGTAGGGGGATCAGAACAAAGTTAGATATCGGTGAGCCCATTTAGTATTTAGATGAGTAACCACTTACCAACAATAGGTAAGTGCCATCAGTAACCCAATGCTTGTGTGTCAAAATAAGCAAAGTTTACTTAATGAATTCTTATGTATATAGAACTTCATTTTATATCAACCTTTACAAACAAACATACATATACATATATATATATATATACATAAAAATATGCACACACACACATATATATATATGTATATTTAGGCAGCATTTCTTCGTTAATGCAAATTTCATTAAACATAATAGACATTTTATGTCAACATATTTTCTTCTGGATCCGTTCGAATTCCCGTATTACTTTTATCGTATTTGGGGGGAATTGATTTATGTCTTGTCCATAGTTGTATGTATCCCTAGTACTTTCTGCCTGACTTTGGGCCATCATCAGGGGAGGATCTATTACAAAAGTGATGTAACTTTTGTTTTAGCATATTACTACTGTGTAAATGTGATGGCCCAAAGTCGGGCAGAAAGTACTAGGGATACATACAACTATGGACAATACATAAATCAATTCTCCCCGAATAAGATAAAAGTAATACGGGAATTCGAACGGATCCAGAAGAAAATATGTAGACATAAAATGTCTATTATGTTTAATGAAATTTGCATATATATATATATATATATAGAGAGAGAGAGAGAGATCTAGGTTTGAATAGCATAGGTAGAATCAAAAGTGCTTGGCGAATGTCATTTTCTCACCTATATAACTGATAATCAACAAGTGCCACTGACTCTGTACCTACGCTATCCAAAATCTAGATCTGTATATGCCCTATCACAGATATTGGACCACTCTTTCTTTATTAATATAGCAAACAACAAAACAATATTATTAAGTTTAATGAGACATAATGGTTTAGTTTGGTTTGGTTTAGTTTTATGGCATATCAACCATTGTTGGTTATTTAATGCCAAATCCAGTTTTTACATATATATCAAGTATATATGAATTGTAAATACATTTTATATATACACAGAGTTAAAAGATCAAACAGTTCTATTTCTAACAATTCAATTTAGCATAAGTCCATGAAGTTAAATGGTTCCAAGTATTGCTATATATCACTAACAACATTTCTATTTCAAACAATTCATTTTAGTGTAAGTCATTTGTTTACACTCACTTTAAATGTCAAACAGTTCTATTTGACCCATAGATGGGACCCTATCAGGTGCTACCATTCCAGGTCAGAGTGGACCTGGGAGCAATGGCAGTGGAGGGGTACTCTGCATTCCCCAAAGCTCCAGCATTATTGGACCATTAACACCAGATAGTTTTGTGTCATATCCAGGACACTCATCAGGTGGGTGGGGTCTCACCCCTTTGCAGAGATGCATTTGGTGTATTCTACAGCCCCTGCCGACTGTGCTAGAGACATTATAATAGTTTATTGAATATACTACAATTTACATTATCACTGTAAATATATGGTACAGCATTTCAAATAAAGGTTATCATAGCCTATCCTTACTTAGGCCCACTAAGTTCTAGCTTACCAGCAGCCTACTGTATGTTTGGAGGGGGTGGAGATCAAACTATACAGTAAGTATACATCTAACCCAGAATTTTGAGCTAAAAATCTAGAGGTTGACTTGCCAGATCAATTTGTTTGCTGCAGTTTAGAGTACATAAAAAAAAAATAAACGTGATCTGTAATAAAATTTTGGATATTTGAAATTTCTTTGCCCAGGGAATATTACCACCGAGGATGAATCTTGGGTTCAGACAAGGTTACAAAAACTCTGAAAACAAAAAGCAATTCATGCAATGTTGCTAGTGAATTTTGAGCATTTCCTTCAGTACAAAAAATCAGATTCAAATTTTGGTGGGTGGCAAAGGAAGTCATTTGAACAGAATTCTTGTCCAAGGGAATGATTATTAATTCAGAAATAAACAGAGTAATTAGTTCTACAGCATGTCAACAGTTGTTAGGGGAGGAAGTCCCTTTGGCTTAATGGCTAAAGTGCAGGATTGTGGCCTTGAAGTAAGTGCGTTTGATCTTCAGTAACACTATTTTGTTCGTTTTTGGACTAATACCCTTGGGCAAGGTATTGAACCCCCTTATCCCGCAGCTATGGTTTAAATAGTTCCACAGTTGCCCTTCTCCAAGGATAGCTTTGGCATTAAATAAACCGCCAAGGTTGATATGCCATTAAACAAAGAAACCAAACAAACATTTACTTAAAACCATATAACTGCTTGACAAAAAAAAAAGGAAAACTGTCTTTGGCATTAAATAAACCAGTAAGGGTTGACATGCTGTAAAACCAACCTTAACAACTTAATCAGTTCTAATAAAAAAGGAGGGAGTTCCTGTGGCATTAAATAACCCAGTAAGGGTTGACATGCTGTAAAACCAACCTTAACAACTTAATCAGATCTAATAAAAAAGGAGGGAGTTCCTGTGGCATAGTATCTAACACACAGTGGACTGCAACATGATTGAAAGTGTGTTCAAACTCCAGTCGTACAATTACATTCATTTTCAGACTAATATCCTTGGGAAAGGAATGAAACCCAAAATCCATTTATCTATTGGTTAAATAGTATTGTGCTGCTGTTCTACAAAGACGACTTTGGAATTGAATAACCCCCAAAGTTTGATATACCATTAAACAAAGAAGAAAACCAAATCAAACCAAGCACTGGTTGGGTTATTCAATACCGATGTCAGCCATTTTTTTTAAATTACAAGAGGTTTCTAGTAACTAACAATAATCATCTGTAAACAATTTTAACTCCAAGTAACAATTCTTAATACAATTAATTTATACACAATTATATGATTTCAAGTAATTATTCCTATTTAACAATAATAATAATCATTTGTTTGCAGACAGTTATATAGTATCAAGTATTCCTTTTTAATACATATAATTTTCAAACGGATCTATTTGCACTAGAGATGGGACCCTAACAAATTCTACCATTCATCATAGTTGGTTGGTATTTTATGGCATATCAACTCTTGTGCGTCATTTAATACCAAATCCTATATATATATATATATAAAAGTTGTGCTGACTATTTCACTATCCATCCCTACTGTCCATCACTGTAGACGGCACCCAGTGTCCACACAGAGCTGATATATGTAAGTTCTTACAGGTTAGCTGACACTGGTCTGTCTATGTGTCGGTGTCCATATGAGAATGAGTTCACCCTTACTTCTCTACCAGTGCCCAGTATGTCTTGACTGTGACAGTGCTTTTGCATCTTATTTTTTACCTGTGTGAAGGGTGATGCAGTTGGACATATGGTTTGAATTAAAATCATAGTAATCTGTCAATCACCGTTTTTTTCTCATCAATAGACCCCCCCCTTATAGATAACTATCAGTAGTTTCCTGACTGAACTATTTCATCCTGGCCATTGATCTATAAAGTTCCTCCACCCAACATCAAATGATGTGCACCATTGACCTGCCTTTGAATTCATCTACCCTACTTCACATCCACCATGCTGCATCCCATAGTTTCCATTGCAATACACTGCTATAATACATTCCTCCCTCAGAGACTGTTATCCGGTGACAAGCCAGAGCAGAATAATTATTGCAAAGTTTTAACCACTTTGATTTTATTGCCTTAAAGTTATGCATCTCAAGTGCTACACTTGTTGGGTTTTAATAATATGAGTTTTACTTTTTCAGGAGGAAAAAGTTTTATATTTAGGCCTTTAAAATTTCTAAGCTTTAACCTTAGTCTAGCAACCTCATTTTATCTTAATCAGGCTTTTTGGATTAATCTTATTACTTTTTAATCAACTTTTGTTTTGTTTTTGTTTTTTGTTTTTTTTGGGGGGGGGGGGGGCTCTTTTCCTTCCCTATTTTCTGATAGTACACAATATTTAAATATTCAGATAAAAAATTTTGATTTATCAAAAAACAAATAAGCCTTACCTTTTTTCAGTGGCATTATCATTTTAAAAAGTACAGCATAGTTAAATATTCATAGAATAATAGAAAATTCAAAGATTGTGGCTCACCTAGAAATTGACTTCAGACTACTCACACGTTCTTCTTTTTAAGACTAAATGCATTAAGCAAATAGTTTAAAGGTAACTATTTTTAAACAAGTTTTTAGATTTCATTTACTTGCATACAATTAAATGGTTTTAAGTATTCCTATGTAAAATTAATAATTTTATTTAATATTAATCATTTATTTGCATAGAGTTAAATTGTTTCATTATTGCTATTTAACATCAGAAATTCTATTTATCAATTATTCCCATGTAAAATCAATAATTTGTACACATCTGTATGGTTTCAAATAACTACTAATAATAATCCTGAGTGAATTGACTGAACAGTTCTATTTGACCCCAAAATAGACAACATCCTTAGGAAAAACCAAAATGGCTTCCGGAGAAATAGATCCACAACCTCACAAATACTGACCATCCGTAGAATCCTTGAAGGCGTTCGGGCAAAAAACTTACAGGCGACATTACTATTTGTCAACTTTACCAAGGCCTTCGATTCCATACACAGAGGGAAGATGGAGCAAATCCTACTAGCATACGGCCTACCAAAAGAAACCGTAGCAGCGATAATGATTCTCTACAGAAACACCAAAGTGAAAGTACGTTCACCAGATGGAGACACGGAATACTTCGACATTGTTGCAGGAGTACTACAAGGAGACACTCTAGCCCCGTACCTCTTTATCATCTGTCTAGACTATGTGCTTAGGACTTCGATCGACAAAATCAGAGAAAATGGCTTCGAGCTGACTAAGAGAAGAAGCAAAAGGTACCCCGCAAAAACAATCACCGACGCCGACTACGCTGATGACTTGGCGTTACTAGCGAATACGCCTAATCAAGCAGAGACACTCCTGCATAGTCTGGAACGAGCCGCAGCTGGCATTGGCCTCCATGTCAATGCGCACAAAACTGAATATATGTGTTACAACCAAACGGGCAACATTGCCACACTAGACGGAGCCTCTCTGAAACTAGTAGACAAATTCACCTACCTAGGAAGTAGCGTCTCATCAACCGAAAAAGACATCAACACATGACTGACGAAGGCATGGACGGCTATCGATAGGCTCTCGATCATATGGAAGTCGGACCTAACCGATAAAATTAAACGCAGTTTCTTCCAGGCAGCGGTTGTGTCAATACTGCTACATGGATGCACCACATGGACGCTAACTAAGCGGCTGGAGAGGAAACTAGACGGAAATTACACAAGAATGTTGAGAGCAGTATTGAACAAGTCCTGGTGACAACACCCCACAAGACACCAACTATACGGACCCTTGCCCCCCATCATGAAAACTATACAAGTTAGACGAACCAGACACGCGGGACACTGCTGGAGAAGCAAGGACGAGCTCATAAGCGATGTACTCCTGTGGACCCCCACATATGGATGTACAAAAGCAGGACAACCAGCACGAACTTACATACAGCAACTATGTGAGGACACAGGATGTAACCTTGAAGACCTGCCAGGGGCGATGAATGACAGGGAGAAGTGGCGAGAGAGGGTCAGGGATATCCGTGCTGGTGGCGCGACATGATGATGATGATGAAATAGCTACTATCAATCTGGGTTAGAGTGGGCCTGAAAGTGATGGTAATGAGGGGGTACTCCAATTTTCCCAAAGCATTAAGACTTGAGCCTCATCATCAAATGCAGTCTAGTCTTATACCCAGGAAACCTGTTGGGAGGGGATTAACTCTTTTATAGGTGCAGTCAGCATGTTCTACAGCTCCAGTCAACAGGATGGGACTGACTCCCATTTTGTCTGAAGATTGTGTCAAATTTGGCACATGAAAGTTTTACTAACAGGGATAAAGTGATTAATACTTTTTAAAATTTTCATACTGCTCTGCTCTCTCACACACATCTTATTACCAATGTTAATTTTTCATATTGTTTCCTCTTGTTTCTGTTATGATTATATATATGCATATATATAACCTAAAATTCTAATTTATAAAAAAATCCACATGTGTAAATAAACAGATCTATTTGACTCACATACAAGACTCTAATAAGTACTATCAATCTTGGTCAGAGTGGACATGGGAGTAATCGCAATGAAAAGATACTTCACACTTCTCAGAGTTCCACAGCTATGATGAACAGGATGCAATTTAGTATCATTAGAAGAACTCTTTATTGAGTGGGTCTTACCCTCAGCATGGTATACAGTTTGCATATTCTGAGTCCCATTGTGGAATATTACAAGCATTCTGCCAAAAAATAATACTAGGTCATATGGGGATTGAGGAAACATGAGCAAAAATTTTTCATCAAAAGGAGGAAATAGTGAAGAAGGGAGAAAGAGAAAAAATTTGTAATAAGAGTTAACAAAAAATGCTTGTTTCCTTCAGCAATACCCTTTTTGGATACATCAGGTACGAAATGAAAAACTTAGCACTGCAAAGCAGGTATCATCTTAAGAGGAGGCTCATCTGGGAGAAAGCAATCAACTTACAATGGCCTACCCAGTGTAAACACAAAGTAGTGGGTCGTATGTAACTTCAGTCATAAAAATTTCAATAGTCGCATCATATTCATATTGAATGCATTGATTTTTCAAGAAGTCATTGTTTTCTTTTAATTAGTCTGTAATGTAACATGATAGCAGTGAGTTTATCACATTGATGTCAGTGATAATATTATTTCAAGACTTCAATTTTTTTTATTTTACAAAAAACAAAATGCTTCTGCTTATGGCCTTCTGTTGTGAAAATATTTAAGGTGACTGCAATGAAAAATTACCTAGAACTTTGTAGTGTGGCCTGCCTGATGATGAACCATTTCTCCAGCAATCCACATGACCATAAGTTATGTCTCCTCATGTAGCTCGTTTCCCAATTAAAGTTACAAATTTCAGTTAAAAACTAACATTCTGCTGTTTTACATGAATATTTTTTTTACTCTCTACAAACACACACCTATCTAGGCACAAGTTTTCATTCTCTCAGCCAACCCAAAGTTGTAATCTTTTTTTTTGTTTTTTTTTTCATATACTCATTAATGACAACATGGTATAGGAAATGTTTCTTTTGATGGTGAAATAATGTCACCAATTTAAATATTATCAAAGTTGGCTAAACAAAATGAGCTAACCTCAATAATATTTAAATTCTAATATAGTAAATTTTTCCCCCAAGTAAAACTAGCACTCCAGTCCTCCTCATTTCACTCCACTCAGTTTCTGGTTGTACTTCTTTCTTTTCTTTTATACATATATACATACATGTTCATATATACACATATATCCCCCCCCACTGATGTGGGTTTAATAGTACTATTATTGTTTTTCTACAAGGATTGCTTTGGCATTAAATAACCCATGAAAGTTGATATGCTATAAAACTAAAAAAACCAAACCAAACACACACACACACATATGTATATATAAAGATATTCTTTGGCATACAAAATTTTATTAAATCAATAAAGAGACCCAAAGTTTTATTCAGGATGAAACTAAAAGCATAAAAAACAAAAACAAAAAGGTGACAAGCAAGCTGACCCATTTCGTTCTCGCTCAACAGATCTAAATCAAAGAAAATATGTAGAATAATCAAACAAAATATGTGAAATATTTATTATGCTTATAGTTTCATCATGAATAAAACTTTTGGTCAGTTTATTGCTTATATATATATATATATATATACACACACACAAACACACACATATACAAATATTTGGTTTAGTTTGGCTTTTTTGTTTAATGGTATATCAACCTTTGTGATACATACATTTATGAATACATATGAAGTGGACAAAGGTTTAAAGGATTGAATAAAACTTTGATGTACAAATTAATAAATTTTATTTCTTTAAATTGAGTAAAAAGTTTGCTGAAAAACAGAAGTTACTAAGCATTTTTTGTAGGAAAAGAAAATGTTGGTAAGCAGGTAAATATTTGCCAATTTTTTATGTTATAAAAAAAAGAGATGATACCTTCAATCTAGTAATTTGTATGGTCTGAGTCGATAAATTTTGTGTGTATAATAAATCTTGTATAAGAGTGTCACTATGTAGAAAGAGAAATGTATTTATGCCTTAAAAGTATATGCAACTGCAATTTTTTTATTTGCAGAGAACAAGCAGAATAGAAGTACAAATATTTTTAATGCAATAAAAATATAAACAAACTCATTCAATTATTTCATAATTAAACCATGTTAAAATTAAATGCATTCTTGAAAGAAAAGAAGGTTAAATTTTCACTCAAAAGAAATAAACCAAAAGGTAATTGAGTAAGTATAGATTAATTCCATACTTACTGAAGAAATATTTATTTCTTCACTTATTCATACAACTGAGATAGGCTCAAAATAGGATATAAAAGTTGATGAACTATCTCTGATTCTAATTGGTTAAAAAATCTCTTTTTAACAATTGAGGAATGAACAGACTCCTCATACTATTTTGGGTTTAGATCCTTCAAATTTTTTGTTGCAAGTAAAAATTTGTCATCTGCAAAGTATTTCAAGAAATTTTAAAACTAGTGAGAAAACATTTATTTCTCGATAAATGCAAAAATACAGGTTCAAAAATAACAGCCAATTCTAGAGCCAATTTTTGTGCACAAAAATAAGCATTTTTTAAAATATAGAAATCAATTGACTTCCCATATATATATATATATATATATATATATATATATGTGTGTGTGTGTGTGTGTGTGTGTGTGTGTGTGTGTGTGCATATGTGTACATGTATACATATGAATATACAGATTATATATATATATATATATATATATATATATATATGTATATATATATATACACTCACATTCATATTGGTTTGGTTTGGTTTCTTTGTTTAATGCCATATCAACCTTTGTGATACATGCATGTGCATATAGATAAATACATATAAACATGTGAAAACACAGGCTCATATATATATATATACATGTGTGTGTGTGTGTGTGTGTGTGTGTGTGTGTACATATATAAATATTATTTACAAAGATGTACACGTGCACACACAATCAAATGAATAGAATAAACCTGTGAGATTTATGAATTTTGACTTACAAAATATCCTTGAGGGCAAATTCAAGTCCATTAGTGATGTTGTTCTTTTTGGTTTGCCCACTTAAAATTACTAAAAAAGAAAAACAACCTCTTCACCCAAACCTTACATTTCAATAACAAAAGTCATTTTCTATTGACTGGAAAAGATTTTTAGGATTTGAACCTTTATGGAAAGGTCACAAAATTATAATGTTGTTTTCATTGACATCTACAAAAGCCTTAGGCTTCAATCTTAATATAAAGTCAAACATGTAAATACTGATGATCAAGACACCTAGTTTTCAATAAACTTCAAGAGTTTAGAATTTTATTTAATGAAAGCCTTAGGTCAAACTTCAGGCTGTATTTAAAGTAAATTGTCTTTGAAAGCTTTCAGAAATTTGTTAAATGCATTTAACAGACTCCAGCATGTATAAACACTTGCCAATATTTGTAATGCATTTATATAAAACTCTGTGGTAGAAGCACTTAAATTTTTGTGAAGAGGTATCGAAATTTAGTTATTTTTTGTTTGATTTGTTCTTTTTATTGCTGTTATGTCACAAAATACATGAAAAATAAAAGAAGTTTGTTCAGTTAATCACTGTTCATAAGAACAAAGCATTACAAATATTGTGATATATATATATATATATATAGAGAGAGAGAGAGGGGGGGATAGAATTTTCACTTTGAAATATGTTCAATTAAATAAGGCTGACACTGCATGTCTGCATATTTCATTTTTGATCCATTCAAGTCTTTGTATGAGATGTTTGACTTTTGGATGGAATGAATTTAGGAAAGTGTTATTTCATTATTCATCCCCTGCAGATGGCGCCAGTTGGCACTGAAAGTACTTGGGAAAAATATGGGACCTTCCAAAATTAATTTCATCCAAAAGTCAAATGACTCATATGAAAACTTGAACAGATCAAAGATAAAATAGGCTGAAAAGAAGTGTCTTTATATATATATATATATATATATATATATACACATATATATAAGTAAATAAAGGTGGTGACCATAGTCGAGGGTGACCAGAAGGCTCCCTTTTCAATAGCTACTACACCGAGTTGTACGGGAGGGCACTACTCCATTCCCAGGATTGCTCCATTTTACTCTTGATCCTTACCTTATAATGCTGAGTGTTAAGCAAGGAGGTATCAAGTACCATTTTTAAAGTCTTTGGTATGACACGACCTGGGATTAAACCCTGGTCTCCCGGTCCATTGGTGAACACTCTACCCATAAGGCCAGAACTGGATCCTCACCATTAGATGCAGTTTAGTTTCTTTTTTAATGACATATTATCCTTTATGGATTATTTAATACCAAAGCCATCCTTACAGAAGGACAGTAGTGGTACTGTTTAACCCGTAGTTGGCAAGGTGGTAAGAAGATCATACCTTTTCCAAGGGAATTAGTTGGAAAGTGAATTTAATAGTGCAACCAGAGTTGAAACTCGCTTATCATAATGTCACAGTCCAGCAGGTTAGTCCCTCTGCCACGGGGTTTAAAGCAACTCAGGTAGTAGAACTTCATAAACTTAAATCTAGTGCATCTTCATTTCAGATCAAAGGCTCCCTATATGCTATTTAATTTTTTCCCTAACTTCAATATCTGTTAAGTTTGGCAAAAACTTTCTTTTTAAAGAAGTATTTGGTTAATACTGGCTCATTAAACATGGGTTTAAATAGGTACCAAACAAAATTCTAATGAAAAGGTACAGAAGATGAAACCTGCCAATTTCCGAGCTATGGCTGAATGCTTCTTTTGAAATCATTTCTTTTTTAATTTACATTTGGTCTATTTTAGATGTAATTAAATGTTTCTGACTCAAACGTTGTAACTAAAATTTCATTTAAGAATTAATTCAGCCAACTATAAGCAAACGGAAATTGGTATTGTCTGCATATGATGGACAGTGATAATGTCAGTTGAATCAGTAAAAAATTTTAATGCCATAAAAATGAGTGAATGTTTTTGTTTTGTTTTTTTAACAGTAGGATTTTTTTAATTAAGCAAAAAACAATAACAGATCATCATAAAAATTATTCAGATATGAAAAGAAATATTTAATGCAAGTAAACATTGGATTTTACAAGAATGAAATTACTTTTTTTTTATACACAAAAGAAATTAGTAAGGAATCTCTAAAACTATTGCTATAATTCATGTGGAGGGGTTGGATAAATACATTTTTGGTTGGAGGTTTTTTTTAAAGAAATTTGATTATGTTATTAGGACCTATTATTTCAAATAGTTCTCTCATACTCTTTATGTTGTAAAATTTTCTAAGATGTATCGGTGAGACAATCACATTCTATGTGCTTCACTGTATATGATGTTCCACTTGAACATTTTGGTGATTGTTCTTATTTTAAGATGAAAGAATGAGTTAGTTTGGTATGGCTTATGTGTAGCTGAGTCAGGGTGGTCTCTACTCTTCTAGTCTTTCTGGGATCTGGTTTTCTTTCTTTTAAAATGGGTTTTATTTGGCAGAGCTTATGGATATTTTCTTCATTGGAAAAATTAACAAACTTTACTTTGCCTCTGCATTTTGAAAATCAGAAGCATCACAAAAAGACAGTTGTGCCTGTCCAGTGATGAAGGCCAAGCTGAATACAGAGAGAGTGGGAGGAATAAGGGATTCCTAATACACTGCTAATACCAGGTAGAGATGAAAGATACTAATTAAAGTAGGCTAGAGTTGAGGGTGGATTCTGCTATCTGACCATCAGAAAAATGCTGGAAAATTCCCCAAATTTGGAAAAGCTGTTTTAAAGAAAATTGGAATAATGAGAAATTGACATTAAGGGTGAGTAAATGCCATCCTCAGCCAATCCCCATACTCATTGGACACTGGACTCAATGTAAACTGGAGTTTTTCACATCAAAGAAAGAGTCCAAACAAAGTTAGACAAGGAAGAGTAAGAAGTGAAATTCTAGAGAGAGTCAGTTTACCACCACTCCTGAACTGAGACTTTGAGCCAGACTCTGAATATTAAAGACTTGTGTACTATTAGACTGTTTGTAGCTGTTTTGCAAAGTTAGTTGAAGTCAGAGAGAAGAGTCAGAAGAAAGTTTGCCACTGTGGCTAAAACTGAGACTTTGAACCAGGCCTTGAATACCGAAGACTTGACTTACTACTCGACTATTTATAAAAGTGTTGCATATTTCAGTGACACATGACTACCATCATAACAGAAGGGTTAAGACTGCTATGGTCTATATTATTTCATGTAAACCCACAAGGGTTTACAGTATCAATCCAACTATTATCCCTCAAGCTATAGATAAATAGGACAGATTGAGCTCTTTAAACTTGGTATGGCAACTAGTCTAGGAGAAGGAAAACTTTGAATTCAAAGCAGTTGTATACCAGGAGATAGATAGGCTCTACCAGAATATTCAAGGCAAAGACAAACTATATGAGTAGCACCCCAAAACCAGGTTAAAGGATATGTCTGTATATTGCAGTACAAAAGTAATTTAACTGGATTTGTGAATGTGAAAGTTGAGAATTCAACCATCAGTCATGCATAAAAAGGAAGAACTGTTGTTTTGTTCTCTTTTGCTTGTGGGATGAAAAAACTTTGATCAGATCATTACATGTTGTCATAAAGTACTTCATCTTCATGGTGAGAAAGAACTTCATCTCTGTTGAGATAAATTACTTCATCTCCATTGTACTTTATTCCAAACAAATTCCTGCTAAACATCACTTTCTTGAATTAACTTTGAAACCAAAAAGATTCTTTTTTTCTATAATACATTTTCCATTCGTATAGAATTATACTATTTCTTCTGTGCCAGCATTTCTTTGGAATCTCATTCTTATTGTGAAGTACACCAAGTCAATAATCATGGAGAAAAACACAATTTCTCCAATGTACTTTCCATGTCCGGAAAGAATTTATTCTTGACTCACTCCCAAAAGCATTTTCCGCTTTCTTTTCCTGCAGCACCAAAAATGATGAAATGTCACAGTAATGCCAGTTTAGTCAGCCAGGTCATTTACAGTGGTAATGGAGACAGAAAGGACCCCTCGCTCCCTGCAGTGCTTTGTGGCATTAGTCAGCATGTACAATTGTTCCCACTCTGGCTAGCAGGGTTTTGTTAAATGTTGGATACTGAATACTGAAGACTTGGTAATGGGAAATGTCAATTAATCAAACTTAAAATTCTTGTAACGGATTCGGAACTGCTAAATTTCGGACTGCTGCTTCCTGCTTGGACACACTCAGCACCTGTAGGATGGAAGCCTAAATTTCTGCAGTGCATTGACGCAGGTTCAGGATAAAATCTATTGTACAAGCACTGAGCAAAATGTATGGTAAGCCCTAACTGATAAAATTTTCTAAATAAAAGTGAATATTTACAGAAGATGGTGTGGGATAAGATCAAATGGGCTTTGGTATTGACGACATGAAGTTTGGTTTTTGTATATCTGTCATACCTTAGAACTAAAACTTACCACCACAATTATTAGAGAATAAAGAACACAATTTGGACACTGGTAACAGAGGAATGTATTATGGTTCAACATTTCCTTATGCCAAATGATATGAAACCTTTTACAACAAATTAATCATAAAATGTTTATTCCAAACAGTAAACTTTATAGAAGGATAGAGGAATTACATAAAATAGTAATAGTACATTATGGATAATTTTGTGGTGTAAAGAGCTATGTCAAAGCATTGTACTGTGTGGGGTATGACATGAGGTTTGTTGAGGCAAAAGCTCCACATCCTTATTGGGAGAAGCACACTCTAGTGTGTGCTTCTAATTGTTAATGCTAGAATAAAGAGAGAGAGAGAGTTTTAATTTTGCTGCACATTTTATAATGTTTCTTTGGTTATGCCACTTAGCAATAAGTAGAAGTTTTTAAATTAGAAGTACTATTTTAAAAACCAAAGGATGTAATCCCAACACTGGCAAGAGCTGAAATGTTCTGGATCCTACACTTAAAAATATGGAATCCTGAAACATAAAATGTACAGTCTACTATATGATAAACCAGTAAATACCTACTAAACACTAATGGTTGGGCACCTCGAGTGGTGTAATGGTTAGCAAGTTAGGCTAGCAAACCTTAACTAGTGGGTTAATGTCTCATTGGGTGCCCCAATAATATAGCCTTGTGCCACATCTAAGCAAAAAACTTAGTAAATTAAAACTAGACACTAATGATAACTGGAGAAAACAATGTTAAATCATAATGAAATAAATCAAAATACATTAAAATTTGTAACAAATTACTTGCACAGTTATATGTGTTCAAATATTCCTATCTCATACTAATAATTTATACACCATTATATGTTTTAAGACCAACTAGACATTAAACAAAGCATTTCTGGGAGCAATTAAAAGCAGAATATCAAGAAGCCTCAATGAAATACCCACTGAAATATGGAAAACAAGGAAATTTGATGACATACTTCTTTGATTCTGCAATGTTGTATATAACCAAAACAAAATTGAGAAATAGACAAAAAGTTACATCCTTTAGTTTTTAAAGAAAAGCAACTTCTAAACCATTAAGAACTACAGAGGTATAAATCTCATTGTTATAGCTGCTAAGATTTATAATGCCTTGCCTTTCAATCATATTTGACCAAAGGTCGAGAAAGTTCTCAGGAAAAATCAGAACAGTTTTCAGAGAAATTGATCCACAACTTCTCAGATTATGACAACTCATCTAAGAAATACAAGCAAAACATCTTGAAACAATCTTATCTGTCTGAATTTTTCAGATGAGACTTGATGATCAATATTTTGTGCGTGATTTTTTTTATTGTCGTCCTTATCTTTACAGTTGTTAGTTTTAACATAACATTTCAGCCGCTGTATCCTCTGGCCTTCCTCAGGTGTCCCTTGTTTATCTGGGTATAGAACAGTCAAACTTTAAAAATGGTTTCCCAGGTTGAACCATTTCCATACCTAGATAAACAAGGAACACCTAATGTAGGCCAGAAGACTCAGCAGCTGAAACACTGTGTTACAACTAACAACAATAACAATGAGGACAACAGTCTGAAAAATCACACACAAAATATAGCAAACTTCTTGTTTGCAGATTTCTCCAAGGCATTTGATTCCAAACACAAAGGAAAGATGCAGCAAATATTTCTCGAGTATGTTTTTTTTTTTAAAAATCCAAAAACAAACTGTAACTGCTATGATCATGCTTTACAAGGATATGAAGGGCATGGTCTGTTCACCTGATGGCAACACTGACTACTTTAACATTGTCACTGAAGTCTTGGAAAAGATAGATTTCTATTCATAATCTGCCAAGTTACATACTACAAATAGCAATAGATCTAATGAAAAGAAACATTTGTACATTGAAAAAGGCAAAAAGCAAATGATATCCTGCAGAATTTATCAGTTGGATGACCTGGCAGCAGAGCTTGGAATAAGCAGCAAGATGCACTGGTCTCTATGTTAACAAGGATAATACAGAGTTTATGTGTTTTAAACAAGATGGTACCATCTTCTCATTTAATGGCAAGCCTCTGAAATCAGTAGACCAGTTCATATACCTCAGTAGCAATATCTCATCTATTGAAAGCAATATCAACATGGGCAAAGCAGGGACTATTATTATTAATAGCTTATTGACCATATGGAAATCTGATCTCTTTGATAAAATGAAAATCTTTCCAAGCTGTTGCCATGCCAATAATAATATAAACTGACACCACCTGGATTCTAACAAAACATCTGGAGAAAAACCTACATGGAAATTGCACAAGATTGATGCATGCTGTTTTGAACATATCCAGGAAGCAACACCCGACAAAACAACAGCTGTATGGCCACTTGCCTTCAATCTCACAAACCATCCAAATAAGATGAACAAGACATGCTGGGCATTGGAGTAATAAGAACGAACTCATAAGTTTTCTATAATGAGCGCTAACACATGGATGAATCATTGTTAGCTGACCAGCAAAATCTTATACTCATCAGCACTGTGCAAACACTAGATGCCATTTAGAGGACTAGTTGACATGGCTGGATAGCAGAGAGAGTGAAGGGAATCCATGCTATCATCACACCTTGATGATGATGACAATATTGTTTAAAGTCATTATTTAATAATAATAATTCATGTACCCTTGTGTGGTTTCAAGTAGCTATTTCTATTTAATAATAATAATAATAATAATAATAAAAGGCTTGGGAAAAAAGGTTGGAGGAATTGGAAATCAGAGGAAGAATAAAGACCATCCACACTAAAAGACTGCAAAAATGAAGTAGAATACTCCTGAAAATATAAGGAGACTTAGTGTCACTCAGACTCCAGGCAAAGACCACCAGCTAATGCTGGTGAGAAAAACTCATAAGTAAAATTATAGAAATAATACATTTGTTGTACACTGGCATAATGAAGAGGCAATAATACTTTCTTTAAATATAATCTCTCTCTTTATTACTCGGAAGGGTTGAAATTAGCAGAAAGTGTGAGAGAGAGACAGAGACAAAGGACTCAGACACAGACAGACAGAGGACTGCTACACTGACCCTATTCAGAGACCCACTAAATATTCTTCTGCTTCTATGCTAAGAACCACTGCCTCCCACTCCAGGTGGTGCTCAGGGTGACTTCTGCTCTGACTTGACTGTCTCTCTGATTGATAAGTGACCGACTGCCCATTTTGTTTGTGGGTACCTGTGTATATATGATTTCATAAGGCCCAAGTGTTCTAGTTATCCTTGTGGCTGTCAATCCACATAAACTGCTTCCACTGTTCTCTTATTTACATGGCTGGAACATCGTGTTTTAGAAATCCCTAACTGAAGGGTCTGTCAAAGGTCAATATGCAACACTTTGTTTGCACAGGGTTTATCATCCAGGATGCAATATTTTGGAGGAGTTAGAGCTCTTCTTTCTGTAGGGAATACAGTTGGTGTATTCTAAGCCACAGGAAATGTGTTTAAAAAGTATCAAGACTGAACTTTACATTTTTTAGATTTTAAAATCTACCTGAAGATGTGAATTCAGTTGAAAAGCTTTTAATAAATTATTCATGTCTAGACTTCATCTAGATAAACCAGTTCCACTTTAAAAGAAACTATGAAGCTGGTTTCAATACTTTTTGAATAAAATGATTAAGTGAAACGTAGGATGGTGTTAGTGTAGCACTGTTCATGCTCCCTAGAGACCAAACTTCAAGTACTTTTTTCTTGACCCAAAGATGGGACCCAAACAGATATTACCACTTCTAGTCAGAGTGAACCTGGGAATAATGGCAATGAAGGGGTGTTCAACATTTCCCAAAGTCCTTGAGCCTCACCATCAGATAGTTTAGTGTTATTATATACAGGACACTCCATGGTGGAGGTCTTACTCCTTAACTGAGATGCAGTCAGCATACTTGAAGCCTCAACCAACTGAGCTGAAGAAAGCCAGAGAGTACGGAGGCCAAAGCATTGTGAATATAGCAACAAAGAGAGCAGAATAATAATAACACTGCCTCATCTCAGAAATATAGACAAATATTATCAAAAGAACAGTTTCAGAAGTCCTTCACTTATGAAAAATACTCGAATAAGAATGTTTAATGCCAAAGGGTTTGTTTTTTATTAAAGAAAATTAATATTTCATTCATACTTAATTTCTATTTTGATAAATACATTTTCAGTTTCAATACTTTTTCAACAGACCTTGTATAATTCAATAAATAGAACATGATCATAATAACCATCAAAAGGAGCCTTTAAATGAATATTAGTAGTCATCATCATCAGAGTGTACTAACAGCATGAAATCCTTTAAATCTCTCTCAACATCCATTCCTATCAATAATTTTTCTTGGTAAGATAATGTATGTTTTTTTACTGATCAGCCAACACTGCTATGTCCATGTTTAGAAGGCAATAGTTTGGTTGGTTGGGTTTTATGGCTTATCAAACTTTGTAGGTTATTTAACACCAAATCTATTTTTATGCAAACAGTCAGTTCTATTTCAAACAATTCAGTTTAGCATAAGTACAGTTTAATTATCAAAAACATTTCAAGTTATTCAACTTAGTCAAACAATTGTAATTCAAATAATTCAGTTTAGTATAAGTATAGATTTTCTCTACACACAGTTAAATGTCAAAACAGTTCTATATTAAACAATTCAGTTTAGCATAAGCACAGTTTCAATGTTAAAAGCACTTCTATTTCAAGCAGTTCAGTTAAGTATGATTACATATTCTAATTCTCAAAAATATTTCTATTTCAAGCTATTTAGTTAAGTCTAACAGTTTTAATTCAAACAATTCAGTTTAGCATAAGTATGCAGTTTAGTTCTATTTAACCCATAGATAGGGCCCTATCAGGCGCTACCATTCTGGGTCAGAATGAACCTAGGAGCAATGGCAATGAAGGGGTGCTCGGCATTCCTCAAAACCCAAGCATTACTGGAACCTCACCATCAGATTGTTTAGTGTCATACCCAGGACATTCATTAGCACGTAGGAGGTAGGGGGTCTTACCCTACAGCAAAGGTGCAGTTGGTGTATTCTACAACCCTAGCCGACTGGACAAAGAAGGCAATAGGAGGAAATTGCTTATGATTTTGACCTTATTCAGCATGTCTTATTTGAATGGTTTATGTGATGGGAGGTAATAATAATACACATACATACTTTTGGGTTTCATTTTACTTGTAATCATATTTTTGTCTCAAGTGATTTGGGACTTAAAGTGAATAAATATAAAATCTACTGATGCTATAAAATAACCAAAAAACATTTGAAAACACAACAGTATTTCTTGGAGACTATTTTTATCATTAAACAATCAATATTTTGTCAACAAGGCCAGCAGGAATTGATTTTACTGGAATTCAAACCAACTGTAAAGTAGAAGCACTTACCATGTGTGTATATATATATATATATATATATATATATATTATATATATTTTAATACATATAAACACACATACAAACACACAGAATTACATACTCAATTAAAATTTATGATCTAAACTTATAGAAAAAGTCACAAAACAATCCTTAGAACACCTGAACAGATATATATATATGACCTTAAAAATGAAAATAAAAAACAATTTTCATTGTCAATAAAATCAAGCTATTATTGAGTTCAACATAAATACATGTGTACACACACATACACACCCAAGATCAAGGGTTAATCAATAAGACCATAATCTGTATTATTACACAAATTTTTCTCTATAAAATCTATGTAATTAATAGTGATCACTAAATTAAATGTATAGACAAGGAATCATATATATATATATATATATATATTAATTTGTAGGTATTAAATTTGGTGAATATATGAGGATGTGAAAGAACCTCCCATCCTAAATATCTTATCTATTCTTGGGTTTGTTTTGCATGCTGTATCCTTGAACAATTCTAAATGCAGTTTAGTACCATTTAACCTTGGTTCTGCCTTGGTTGGTTGACTTATAATTCATAGTGAAGAAAGACATAACTTCTTATTGAACACTCTCCTATATATATATATATAAGTGTGTGTGTGTATGAACATACAAAACAATTGCTATGTCCAGAATCAAACATATAATAATAATCTAATTTTAATCAGGATATTCTCCATAAAATGTAATAAATTTACAACTGAATTAAGTGCACTGTCTATAAATGAGATTATGCGGAAAATATATATTTATTTTCAGCATTAATGATGTCTATTCTGTCTGTCTCTCACTCTCTTTCTCTCTCTCTCTCTATATATATATATATATATATATATAAATTTAAGGATCATTAAATAGATAAGAGAAATATTTTCAAAAAAGAAAAATACCTTTTAATTTCAGATTTTCTGGCTATAAATGTAAACTTTGCATTGTTTGGAATTGGTTTATAGCAAAAATTATTTTAATCTCGCAAAAAAATATGTATTGAGTAAAAACACACTGATTCTCTCTTAAAGAAAAGGTTCCAGGTGTAGAGGTCAGTAAAACAGGTCATGTTGACAGTTTTCAGGGACATGGAGAAACCTATTACTATTGATTTCATTGCCAACTCTCAAGATAAATTTTACCTTATTTATTGAATGAACCTCATATATATATATATATATATGTATATGTGTGTGTGTGTGTGTGTGTGTGTGTGTATTTACCCAACAAGGTCAATTTTTTAAACAGAGTTCAAAAGGTTTGAATTCAGAGTTTGCCTTCCCCTAGACTGCTTGCCATACCAAGGCTAAAGAACCCAGCTTGCCCTAGTATTTACTCAGAGTTCAAAGAGGAATAGTTGGATGCATACTTTTTCCAAGGGAATTAGCAGTATGTGAAATGCAACTAGCTTTATCCAGGAATTGAACTCAGTCACCATGTCCATTTCCTATGACAGTAACCATTACACAATGAGTTCCTTCATATATATATATATATATATATAAAGAGAGAGAGAGAGAGAGAGAGAGATTTTTTTCTCTGAACGTCAAAAACACTATTGCTTTATACTACATAAATATATCGAAATAAAATAACCTTAAAGAATATAACTTTCCATTAAGATAATTTTTTTCGACGTTATTCCACTCCACCCTCAAGAAATAACTTTAGGTAAAACTTTGCAGTATGCATTTTTCAAGAACAAAGGCTCCAAAGAAAGAGAAAGGAACAAAAGTGAAAATATATCAGAAATTATCTCTCCTGTGAAACAAAATTGGCAACAATCAGAACAGCAGAAGATCTTAAGAAATGAATGCACTGAATGCAATATCATAATTAAATATGGAAGCTTGTACAAGACAAAATGTATGGAGCTTTATATCAGATATGATATATTAAATCTTGAGTTAGGTAAAATGCATTAACACTTCTTCTCTCATGTAAAATCTATGGAAGCATGCAACAGACAATATATATTGAATCTTGTGCCTGATTTAATATACAGGTTCTTGTCTTAACTCAATCAGAATGACTGCTTCTATATATATATATATCTATATATATATATATATATATATAGAATCCCATTGCCAATCATATTAACTGGATCCTGTGCCAGCTAAAATGAATAGCACACACAATTCTTGAGTAAAACATGTACATACTTTTTTAAAAAATTATTTGTGCAAGTGCTTCAAATTGTGTATAAGATAAGATATACTGAATTATATCTTTTTTATCTTACTGAATATATCTAACTCTGTACCAGGTAACACCTATGCAGTCCTGCATAAGATGCAATAAATATGCACATGTACATACTGAAGCACAATGGAAAAAAGGCAAATTATATTCAATAAATACAAAAAAAAAACAGTATTAAGCCAACTTCTTTGCTACAAGCAGGGTGCAACACAAAGTCAATTTCTAAGCAGAGTACAACCAGTTTGAATTAAGTGTTTTCTTTCTCCTAGACTAGTTGCCTTATTAAAGTTAATGGAACAGAACAATTTACCAATAGCTCTGTATATATATATATATATATATATATATATATATATATATCCAATGACTTTGGCATAGGCAGGATGCAATACAAAGTCAATTCTTAAGCAGAGTAAAGATGGTTTGAATTCAGAGTTTTCTTTCTCCTAAATTGGTTTCTTTACCAAGTGTAAAGAGCCTAGTCCATTTCATTTTTAAAGATCACTTTTATGTTTATTATATAGTTTCATCATGTTCTATTAATTTTTTTAAAGATCATTTCCATATTTATTCTGAAAGAAAGGCAATAATTTCTGATTCACAATTCCAACTGAAAAAATAGAAAATACGTTGATTCAAATTATGACAAAGGAAGTTCTCTGAAATAGGCATTAAACTCACCTATATATTGATAAAAAAGAACAACCACACTGATTCACTAAATTGCCACTTATCAGACAATAGCATTCTAAAAGCTCATTAATCAATATAAAATGCAAGGACATTTTTATTCCTATCAATATTAGACAAATACTTGTAGACAACACAAAAATCCTGTGTATTACAAATTTAAGTAAGGCTAGAAATAATAGGAGTCATAATCATTAAAACTAAAAAACCTACTTGGGTCATTCAATAAATATGGTGAATCTTACCTAAAGAGTTAGCAATAGGAACTACTGTTTACAGTTGTACCTTTTTCAAGATCATCTATAATGATGGGTTCTTTCCTATCCCAGAAGACTGTCACAGAATGAACTTCTTTACTGACCACTGTTCCAAGAACTTTTTCTTTACCAGAGAGTCAGTTTTGTTCCACTCCAAAGACTGTATTTTTGACTCAGGCTCATAGTGGCAAACCCATATTTGGCCCATTTGTAAACATTTTTTGACTAAAACATACTTCCCCATACATATAAAAATTTCACATAGTTTGCACTTCTCAGCCACCAAAAATCTGATAAAGGACTTCTGTGCAGGCCTGGGGCACTGTGTTTGATTTACCACCATTTTTGCAAGATTAAAATAATTTTTGCCATAAACCAATTCCATACAATTTACAGTTGTGGAAACATATTCTGAAAAAAAAACCCGACTTATTTTGCTTTGAAAAATTCCCCTATTTATTGAATAATCTTCATACATTAAACAAAACAGCCTTTAACTGTGGAACCAGCATTATAATTATATAAATAATATAACTAATATTAACTAATAATATTCAGTCATAAATTGGAGGACTTAAATAGTGTCCATCAGTTTTAATCAAGATGGCACCATCTCTTCATTAAATGGCAAGCACTTGAAATTAGTAAATCAGTTCATATACCTTGGTAGCAATATCTTATTTATTGAAAACAATGTCAACATACGTATATGTAAAGCATAGACTGTTATCAACCATATGGAAATCTGATCTTTCTGATAAAATAAAACAAGAATTCTTCCAAGTTGTAGCAATGCTAGTACTACAATATAGTCATACCAACTGGACTCTATTATATGCACACTTGAACCAGTGTGGTGGCAGAAGAAATTGGAAAAAATTAAATTCTGTTGAATTATCTTCTCGGTATAAACCATAAACAGCTTCCTGTTTAAAAAAAAAAAGCCAATGATATGGTATTCTGAGTAAAATGAATCTTCTAATTTCTATAAAAAAAAGTCTGACTCATGTTAGCCATTGAATTTGCCATTTTTTGCTAGGAAGGAGCAATTTTCTGGATTGAGTAATCTTTATTGGCTTGAGACTTAATGCCAACCATTTGTGGGTTAACTGAAACTAAAACCCATTTTCAAAAGTTTATTCTCCATTATATTATTATGTCACATTTTCCAACAAATTCAAGCCAAATTTTTCTGTGGTTTTTAAACAAAACCTTTTACCAAGAAACTTTGCTGCCAAAATATAACAATCTATATTAACTCATTATGATTTTTTAAAAGTATATGATGATACGTATACAAATTCAACATCTAGATAAAGTCATTCACCAAGAATAATGGTGAGCTAGCTTGTCAAGTAGACTCCCTATTTTGAATCGAGTATGATTTCCATATATATTAGATACACATACAATATCACTCATAATTAAGTTCACTCCAATTAATTGTTGAACAAAAAGTAAATTTTCTTCTGAATCAAAGATAGAATTTTATCGATTCTAGTAAAAAATGATGCAATTCAAACAGATATCATATAATATTTTATGAATACATATAGTTTTTTTTTCATGCAAAGCCACCTCCCCAAGCAGAATCATGGCTGCATTCTCAAAAGAAATCATGCTGAGAATGTTTGGAGAAGCAAAGAGGAACTCATAAGCAACATTTTTCCATGAATTCACACATATGGATGCACTAATATTACCCAACTTGCAAAGACATTTACATTAGCTATATGCGGACATTCTATGTACTTTGGAGGATCTACCATATATGATAGAGACAGATAGGGAGTATCAGCAAACTCTGCACTATCAGTGGGACTTAATAATAATTATTTATATATATATATATATATATATACACTCAGATATACACATACTTATATACATATATACACACACATACAAAAACACACCCACACACACACACATATATATATATATATATATATATATATATATATACATACATATATATATATATATATATATATATGTGGTGCATTCAATAACTTTCCAGACTTTTCTGTACAGGCATTTAAAATTGACATAGACACTTGAAAATTCAGTATGTTATTGCTATACATCTTATAAGATGACTGACCAATTTTTATGATTTCAGATTCAAATGAACAGCTACAGCAGCAATTGGAATACACCCTACTAAAGCCTGATTGTCACAGCTGGTGAAGTTCAAAAATGCAATCTGACACTTTCGAAGAACAATATGCAATAAAATTCTGCTTTAAACTTGAAAAAAATGCCGCCACAGAAACGTATGGAATGCTTCAGACTGCTTTTTGACCATCTTGCATGAATCGATCATCAGTTTTTGAGTGGCATAAGAGATTCAAGGAAGCCAGAGAGTCTGTGAGGGATGATGAGAGGTGTGGGAGGAGTAAGGAAGTCAATACACAAGAGTTGATTGGCCAAAGGGTTAGGGTTAGGGTTACTATGTTGAGGTTTTAAGGGAGTTCAGGAAGAGATTCCATTGGAAGAGGCCAGCACTCTTCAAATCGGGTCAGTGGCATTTCCACCAGGACAATGTACCAGTCCACAACTCCATCCTTGTCACAGACTATTTGACCAAAATGGGCATCAAGACAGTTCGTCACCCTCCCTGTAGTCCAGACCTTGCTCTCTATACTTTAGGTTATTCCCTAAGCTCAGAGGCTGTCGTTATGAGACAATTAAGGAGATAAAAGAGGCTGAGGCGAAGGTCATTGACACGCTCACACAAGAGGACTTGAATGGGGCCTTCCAGAAGTTGTTGGAATGGTACAACAAGTGCATTGCAGCTGGAGGAGATTACTTCAAAGGGGACTAGAGTTTCATGTGTGTACTGTCAATAAAAGTGCCCATACGAAAAAAGTCTGGAAACTTATCGTATGCACCTCATATATACACAAATACACATACACTTATATATACACACAAATACAGGTACATATATTTGATTCCATACTCTGAAGGAATATGGAGCAAATAGTACTTGCATATGATCTCCGCAAAGAAACTGTTACAGCTATAATGATGCTTTTTAAATCATGAAAGCAATGGTTTGCTCACCTAAAGGAGACACAGACTTCTTTGATATTATTGCAGAAATTTTGCAACGAGATACATTAACATCATATATGTTTATAATCTGCCTGGACTAAGGACTTAAAACATTGATAGATCTAATAAAAGAAAATGACTTTATGGTAAAAAAAAGCAAGAAGCAGATGATATCCAGTAGATTATAACAGATGCAGACTATGCAGATAATCTATTGCTTCTTGCAAATATACCTGGTCTAGACAAATCACTACTGCATAGTCTAGAGCAAGAATACATTGACCTCCATGTAAATCCAAATGAAATAGATGTTATATACAAGCATGTGGTTGCAAGAAAAATAAGACTGACGAGAAGATTTAGTTTATTTTCTTTATTGAATAAATAAAATAAACAAGCGGATGAAATATCTGGCCACCTGGCAGGGGGTTGTCTATTCGGCAATGAGCGGTTGCTTTGATCTGGTCGGACGGTGTTATTGTGTGACGCTCTCGTAACGACAACGATTCAACTGGCGGATGACTTCTGTTTGGCCTATTTATATGTTCCTGATTTCAAACACCGGCTCCAGAAAATGCTACTTGTGGAAAAAATATGATTGGTTGAAAAAAAGACTTTTTTTCTATATCTGAGAATTTTCTGGGAATTTTGGATAGACTATGCGTGGAGCCTATGCACAGAAGCCATGATTTTCTCAATTTGACACTGACCGTTGTTGGGCCAATATCCGGTAGCTGTTATTTTCTTCTACAGTGTCAATGTCTGTGGGTCTGTGTTTTGTGTGTTTTAGTAGTTAGGTGTTTAAAGGGTTAAGTGGATGAATCAGAAGAGATTTGATGTATTTAGAGTTCATGTTTTTCAAACAAAAAGGAGGTATCTCCACTCTAAGTGGCAGGCCTCTAAAATTAGTAGACAAATTCACATACCTTGGTAGCAATATCTTATCAACTGAAAGTGATGTTAACATACACCTAGCAAAGGTATAGATTGTTATCAACAGGTTATTGATCATATGAAAGACTCGTCTATCTAATAAAATAAAACAGGCTTTTTTCCAAGGTGTGGCTATGTCAGTACAATTGTATGGATGCACCACAGGGATGTTAACAAAATGCATGGAGAAAAAGCTATGTGGGAACTACACAAGAATGCTACATGATATTTTGAACAAATCCTGGAAGCAACAGTCCAAAAAACAGCAGCTGTATGGTCACTTACATCCCATCTTAAAAATCATCTAAGTAAGAATAGAAAGACATGCCAAACACTGCTGGAGAAGCAAGAACTCATAAATGCCATTCTTCTATTGAACCCTACTCATGGATCTGCCAGTGTTGGGTGACTAGCAAGAACTTATTTACATCAAATCTGTGTAGACACAGGATGTAGTTTGGAAGATTTGCTAAAAGAGATGGATGATAGGAATGGATGGAGGGAGAGTCAGGAAAATCTGTGCGATCAGAACAACTTGATGATGGTGATGATCATGCATATATATATACATACACATATGTACATAAAAAAATATATATATGTAGATAAACACACAAATGTATATATATATATATATATATATATATATATATATAAAAAGGTAGTATATCAAGCAATAATTTACCCAAAAGAGAATATAATGGATAGAAAAACTTATATCAGTCTTTCCTCCAAGAGAGGTACGCAAATCACAAATATGCTTTCTCCCAAGAACATTTAAAACACCAAAGAGCACTATCTAAGCAATTCTGGTGTTGGAAAAACAAAGGGTTAACCCCTGAGATTCAATGGTCTATATTGAAAAAATCAAATACTCCAAAAAGTTTTGACGATAGATGCAGCTTGTGCTTAGAAGAGAAAATACAAATAACGAAGTATCCAGTGCCTGAAAAATTATTAAATAAGAGATGTGAATTAATAGCAAGATGTAGGCATAAGGTTAAATGTAAACTATAGACTAATTATCTTAAAAAAACATAGAAATAAATTGTGAAACAAGGAAAAGAAACATATCCAATATATGTACAGGAAAAAATAGGTAACTGAGGAAATAGACCTGAAATTAATATAAGTATTAATATTTCCCTTACAAAAATTCATTATATAAACATAACACATAAAAGTTAATTATCGAACTTAACAAAAAAAGAAAATAAATAAAAAAGTTAAATTACCATAATTCCAACTAATGGTAAAATTAGGAAAATAAATAAAATGAATAAGTAAATAAAAAAACGGAAGTTTAATAAAACGAGGAGGTTACTCTTCCCCCGCCCCCTGTGTCATATTTTTCTTTGTGTTTTTGGTTTACATCGGAAACGCAAAACAGGATGGAAATAAATCTATAATCCTAAAATAACCAGTCTTTGGTTTTTTTCTTTAAAGAATATATATATATATATATATACACACACACACACACACATACACACATATATAGAGATTTTTATATTAACTTAACCAACATTTCCACATAAGCAGGATCCAACACTAGGACAATTATTTTTTTAAGCAGAGTTTAACAGGTTTGAACTCAGTTTTCTTTCTACTAGATAGGTTGCCATACTGGAGTAGAAGAGTCCAGCCTGCCCTACTATTTACTTATAGCTGGAGGGCAAATAGATGGATTCATACCAAGGGTATTATCACTATGTGAAATGCAAACAGCCTGGTTCAAGGTTTGAACTTGGGTCGCTGAGTCCATTTTCTTCAACTATCCATTACACTACAACCGTCTTCATTACCACACACACACACACACATCATTTGGGGCCTTGAGACAGACTAAGTTTAGTAAATAGCTATTACATATACTATATTTACTGATATGTAATATGTAAATTAAAGGGAAACATATAAAAATATTGTATATAATCTTGTATATATTATAGAAATATTAAAGTGAAAAATATACAAATATTGCACCAATTTTTATGAGAGTCATTCAAAAAGTTCTAAACCACACCGAGAAAGAAGAGTTGAACATTTTTGTTATAACCACACACTACCACATCTTTCAAAACTAGGAAAACTAATTCCAATATCTGTCCTAATTTCTGTGCAGATGAGCCTCATACAAAGAGGAGACAAATCTAAAACATGGGGCTTAGAACTATTTGAATGAATATCATATGTATTGGTACTATGAATAGGAGTCTGCCTACCAAAGCTTAAAATGGACAGCTAATGAGGCTTGGATGAGTTAATGTCAATGCAAATATCCAGGTAAACAATGGATCTTATTGGCTGGTAAATAGGGTGTGTGAATAGACTGATACATAGGAATGGAGTGAGATAGAAAGATAGATTGGAAAACAACTGAAATAGATCGATAGGGAACTAAAACTAAATTTAGACATGTACAATTATTCTGATATGAAATATGATAATGCACATGCATAAATATTCAAAGTGTATACCTGCATACACACAAACACACCTGCATATATATATATATATATATACATATAGACATATATATATGCATGTGCTCATACATGCATACACATATACATATTTACATACACATACAAATATATATTAATATATACACATATCCACTATCAGTCATAAATATGTTCACTCCTGCTAATTTTTGAATAAAAGATAATTTACTTCTGAACCAGATATAACAAGATTTTATCAATTCTCAAAGAAATTATGCAATCAAAATGGATATTATCAGGTACTATTTATTACCAAACTTTACATCATTGAATCTCCGTGAACAAAATAAAATGGCATAAATATAAGGGATATTTACTTTTGAACTGCTAAATATTCATATGTATGGTTGCAGATTTATAATGTTGTAGATTTGGTAATAAATAATACCTAATAATATCCATTTTGATTGTATATTTGTCCACTATAAATAATAAAATACTTTTACTTTTAGTTTAGAAGACAACTTTTTTTTTTTTTTAAATTGAGGGGTTTACATAATTATGTATGATATTGTATATGTAAATACACACATATAAAATTTAGAGATACAGAATAACTATTTTGAATGAAATTGTTAAGAGAAATAGTTCTATATATTACTGATAAAAAATTTTTTTTTAATGTTTTAGAGATAAGCAAAGTTTGATTTTCAAAAAAGTCAGTTGCTGTCAATTTTGTTAACATTTCTATGTTTATTCATTTCCTCTTCAGGCCAGTATGATTTAAATTGAAGAGTGAAAATTTTCTCTCATAAAGATATTAAGAGTGTGTGTGTGTGTGTGCGTGCATAAAAACATACATACCCTCACAAAAATATAATCACTACCAGGGTTTCTCAAAATTTTCTTTCTTATGAAATACTTGACACTGAATAAAACATTTTTGGAACTAAAAAGATAGCTCATTGGCAAAATGGTTAGTAGTCTTGGAGGCCGGGGGTAAATCCCAGGTCAAGTCATACCAAAGACTCAAAAAATAGTACTTGATACCTCCTGGCTTAACACTTAGTACTATCAGGTACAGATCAAGGGTAAGTGGGTCTATCTAGAGAAAGGAGTAGTGCCCTCCTCTACATCTCAGTGTCGTAGCTATTGAAAAGGAATCTTTAGGTCACCTTACTCTTACTCTTACAATATTTCAACTATGTGTGTGTGTGAGAGTATATATATATATAGTCATCCACAGGCAGACTGTTTCGTTCTATCAGAACTCTTCAGTGTGGCTAGACACGTAGGACACTCAAAGCTGGAATCAAAACCCATCCAACTTTACGTTAGACTAAGTCTTAGACCATTCGGCCAACAAGCATATCATGTTGGCTAAGGGAATTTTTAAGATATTATGTAGCAACAGCAGCAGCAGCATCCCTTTGTTTACATTTTTATACCCTATCGGCTACCTGAGTGCTCAATTCTTTCGAAGAGCTTTGCATTATGCGAAAATTCCTTCACCAGAGTGCTCTCCTATTTTATAATTGAAATATTGTGTGCGTTTGTTTATGGCATATCAACCATCTTGGGTTATCTAATGCCAAATTGATCCTGTCAGAAGAACAGTAGTTGGTAGGGTAAGGGGGTTCATACCTTTCACAAGGGTATTTGTATAAAAGTGAACGTAATAGCGGAACTGGAGTTCGAACTGGCTTACTACAATTCTGCAGTCCAGCGCTTTAGCTATTACACCACAAGGACAACCCTATTGTGTGTGTGTGTGTGTGTGTGTGTGTGTGTGTGTGTGTGTGTGTGTGTGTATATATATATATATAAACACTAATCTATATATATATATATATATATATATATATAAAGACTTTCTTCAGTGCATGTTGTACAATCATTGTCATGACCAGACGCATTTCATTTACAGAGTAGACATACTTTTGCAAAGATGATGTAGGATAATTTTTTAAACCCATGCCTATAATTATTTGTATTTATAAAGTTAGTCTTAATTCTATATTAGGTATAACTTTCTTAGTGAAAACCAGTAACCAAATTTTGGTAAAATAGACATATTTTGATTATTTGCATCAATGAAACAATAGTTCATAGAAAAGTGTGAATAGTTTATTTCTCAAAACCGGCCAGTGACCCCAAAATGTATGTTGTAGAACTGTTGAGTTCCACAGAAGACACTTTGATCTATTATTCTGTTTGTATGCTCAACCAGTATTATCATTATTTAATGATACATCAACCTTTGTGGTTTATTCAATGCCAAATCCATCATTTTAGTAGAACAGTAGTGGTACTATTTAATCCATAGCTGCAGGGATAAGGAGGTTCATGCCTTTCCTAAGGGTATTAGTTTGAAAGTGTGATAGGAATTCAAACTCACTATGATATCTCAGTCCAACACATTAGCCACTGTGCCATGAGGACCTCTCTCCATTATTTAATGTCAAAATTTGATTACCTGTAAATGTTTGTAATCATAAATACATTTTCACTGTTTCATTGTATTTTTATGTCACTTTTTTAATTAGCTATAACTATATATTTGCACAGTTATATGTTTCTAAATATTCCTAATATTCCAATAATTGGCAAGTAATTATATGGTTTTAGGTTTTCTTATCCAATACTAATAATTTTCAAACAAATCTATTAGACCCATGATAACAGATACACCAAGGTCAGAGTGGACTTTAGAATAATAGCAATGAAGGGATATGCTGCAGAACTTCAGAACTGGAGCCTCACCAACAGATGCAGTTATATACAGGACTCTCCTATCTAGGATCAGACTCAAATCTCAGTCCAAACCTTGGTCTTTCTGAGTTCAAATCAATCTTTCTGACAAAGAAACCTACTTAATGATATTAATCTGGAAGAAATGGTACGAAGCATTGGAAAAATAGGAAGAAAAAGAGGATGTGAAAAAAGAGAGAGGTAGCAGGTAAGAAAACCAAAAGAAAACTGGGTGAAAGGAAAAAAATATACTTAAGTCTAAAAGCAATGAAAACAATAGAGGTATACAAATACCTACAAAATGTTTATGCCAGTAAAGACCCCTTAGCTGTATAGTCACTTTTGACATGAATCTGTCAGGAACGTGGCCTGATAGATGTACAATTTTTTTCTTACAAATACTTCTTGAAGCAAATGAAATCATATCAGAATGTCAAACAGCTTCAGAAATGTTCAAACGAAGATAGTCTTTTTAAATCTCAAAGACAGTAAACTCTCTCAAATTCTAAATGAAAATACAAGGGTGAGTCAAAAGTTTCACAATATTTTAGTATCTGCTCATTTGCAGTGCATTATTAGAGGACCAAATCAATTCAAGCTGTGGAAGCTACCAACTGTAGTTGGTAGTATTGTGGTTGTTAGTGTGCTGACATGTTGCATATTGCTTCACTCCATGAAAGATTTGAAAGCTGTACAAATAAATGTGCAATGTAGTCTAATTCAAGAACTTATACTTTACAAATTTGAACTGGGCAATAATATCATGGAAGCAACTGAAAATATTTGTGAAAGGGGAAGATGCAGTTGATCACCATACAGTAACCAGATAGTTCAAGAAATATTTCTTAGGTCATAAGAACCTCAATGATTGGGCAAGGTCAGGAAAACCTAAAACTGGATTCCAAAGTTTTGATCCAAGCCATAGAAGCAAATCCAGGAAGTAATATTCAGAGTATATCAGGCTAGCAATTTCACAGTTCAGTGGGGTTTGTCACTTTTACAACTATGGCAAAGGTATCCAGAACTACCAAATGGCATCACATGTTAACAAAATATGGCAAAACTTTTGACTCACCCAAGTAGAATGAGAATTTCTTAAATAAAAACCAATAATTAACTCCTAAAAAAGGTGATTGATGCTCCAAAACAGAAACAGAGACAGAATAAACCTTAAAAGATAAGTTAAAAAGTTCACATACACACATATATATAAATAAATATATATAGTCATCCACAGACAAATCTGTTTTGTTCTATCAGAACTCATCAGTGTGGCTAGACATACTAGCTTCCCGTAGCTGGGATCAAAACCCAGTTGACTCAAACACCAATCCGAGACTCTACCTCTCATCCACGAGGAACTAATAGCAGCGAAGTAAATTTTAAATGGTTATAAATCACAATTACTATTGTTTACATACATCTGCTTAACAGCTACCGAGAGCTCAATTCATATGTATATGAAGAGCCTTGCAATAAACGCTAATGGCAACGCGATTACTTCATTCACTAAAGAACTCAACGAGAGACCATATGTCATTGGTTTTTTGAGTTTTATTGTATATAAATTATTGTAGGTTATTTAATACTTAATCCTACTAATACATATTAAATATATATGACTTGTAAACAAATAGTTTGTAGGTAATAATTTTAAAATGAGCCAAAGCTCATTTATTTGCACAGAGTTAAATAGTTCGAAGTATTACGATGTAATACTAATAATTCAATGAAAAAGTCATTTGTTTGCACACAATTAAAGGGTTTCAGATACAGTAAATGATTAAATAGTTCTATTTGACTCAGGGATGGGACTCTAACAGGTACTACAATTCTGAATCAAAGTGGGCATGGGAGTAAAAGCATTCCCCACAGGTTCAGGACTGGAACCTCACCATCAGATGGTTTAGTGTCATACCCTGGATACTCATTTGGAGAGGTGATTCTAACCCTTCTGCTGAGATACAGTCAACATATTCTACAGACCCAGGTTTGACTAGTGTAGTGTGGTCCATAAGGCCCATTAATCCTTTTGAGAAAAACATGACTCTGGAATGAGAAAAAGAATGATGGGATGGGAAATATCTGTATGTAAACTGTACTCAATAAAAATATATTTCTAAACTTTATTTAAATCTTTATGAAAAGCCATACACATAGGAAAGATGAAGTAAATACTGTTCTTCCCAAAGAAGCATGAAAGTAATGGCTGGCTCACCTGATTTCTTTGACAGTGTTGCTAGAATCTTGCAAATAGATACATTAACTCCATTTCTATTTATAATCTGCCTGTACTACTGATGTTCAGAGATCTAATCAAAGAAAATTATTTTATACAAAAAAAAGCAAGTGGCAGACAATATCCTACAAAAACTATTATGGATTCAGACAACACAGATGATCTAGTGCTTCTTGTATATACACGACTCATAGCCAAATCTCAGTTGCATAGCCTATAGCAAGCAGCAAGAGGCTTTGGTTCCTATGTAAAGTCAGGCAAAAAACAGAGTTCATGTGTTTTAAACCAAATGATGCCATCTTCACATTAAATGGCAAACCTTAGAAATCAGTAGACCAGACTCACATATCTCAGTAGCACCTAATCTTCAGAAAGCAATTCAATATTGACATAGGAAAATCAGGGACTGCTACTGACAGTTTATTGGACATATAGAAAAATCCGATCTTTCATATAAAACAAGAATCTTTCAAAGCTGTAAATGTGTCAGTACTATTGTATGGATAGACCACTCAGACATTAACAAAATGCTAGGATATAAGCTAAATGGGTACTACAGAAGGATTCTATATGGTGTTTTGAATGAATCATGGAAGCAGCATCCCACAAAATAACAGCTGTATGGCCACTTACCACTGATCGCACAAATCATCCAAGTAAGTTAAAAAGAGCATGATAGGCATTGCTGGAGCTACATGGACGAACTGATAAATCATATTCTCCTATGGACTCCTACAAAAGGACACACTAGAGTTTGCTAACCAAGAAAAACTTACATTCATCAGCTCCATGTGTATATTAGGGACTTACATCAGATTGTTTAGTGTCATATCCAGGACATGATTTGGGGGCAGTAAGTGTCTAACTCCGCTACAGAGATATAATCAGCACATACTACAGCCCCAGCCAACAAGGCAGGTGACCTATTGATAGGGATGGATAGTAAGAGAGTGTAAAAAGAATCCATTCTATCAGCATGACTTAATGATAATGAATTCTATTTAAATCTGAATGCAATAAGAAATCTATTTACTGATATTTACAGTATTCATATTCTTAAATTTGCTAAGTCAATATTTCGTTTCATTCAGAATAAAATGTTATAAGATTGAATGGGAACATATTAATCATTAGGAATATTGAACAATACCTTATCTCAAGTATTCATGTCTGATAAGATATATATATTCCTTCAACATACATGTCTCTCGACTTATGTACTAATTTGAAAATATGTTTTCAATTTACATATTTGTCTTTTTTATAAACAAAAAAGCACTGGGCTGAAGTTGTATTTACCAAAACATAAACAATGAATGCAATGTTTTCTTTGAAATAATCTTCTTGGTATTCAACATACTTGCCAATGAACTTTTTTTTTTTTTTAGTTTATTTGATTTGTTTATCCTTGTCATAAGCAATCAGAACTCCCTTTTATATGTATTTACCAGCCCCCTCAGCACAAGTATGATGCAACACAAGCTATTTTTAAGCAGAATCTATAAGGTTTGAACTCAGAGTTTTCTTCTCTCTCGCAGGTTGCCATACCAAGGTTAAAGATCCCAGTCTGGCCTACTATTTACTCATAGCTGAAAGGTGAATAGATGGATTTATACAAAGGATATTAGCAGTATGTGAAATGCAAATAACCTGGGTCGCTGAGTTCATTTCTTATGACAATATCCATTACACCATGACCACCTTCAATATAGCACAAACTAAAGTGTTCAAGTTGACAGCCACAGCTTGTATGATAAAAACAAGCTGATATTGTGACTGGCTCCATGCAACTACTTTGTAGACTAATTGGTAATCAAAAATAGTAATAAAATATTTTCCAACCAATTGACATCAGTTTCATGACTTTCAGGTGGGCTGATATCAGGAGCCGATTTTAGGCAGCCCTTTGTATATAAACAGCTCAGACTTCATGAAGTGGTTAGGATGACACTTGACCTCTGATGGTGATGAATCAAAGGGACCCAGTCAAAACAAACTATTAGTGATGACCCCCCAGCAGCAACAAACTTGGACATGATGACCTATGTAGTTGCAACAGTGACGCAACAATCAAATGATAATAAAATCTTTTCTTTATTCATCTTACACAAGTCTTGTCACCCTTTGTGCTACTCTTTCTCTTTTTTATTAGCATGAGTTATGCTATCTAAAGATGACAAATCACCAAGGCCAACCTTTAGTCATTGTTACTATAGTTTCTGCTATATCCTTATAGGTTATTAGATGCAGAAATTTTATTCATTTGGAAATGCTTAGTTACAATAATCCCTATTTATATTTTCAGTGTTCCACTCAGTAATTTTTTAAAATTGTACTTTTTTATTTACCTATGATAATCATTTGCACAGTTATATGGTATTAAGTATTCCTTTCTAATACTAATAATTTATACACAGTTATATAGTTTAAAATATCTATCCCTATTAAATAATAATCATTGGTTTGTGCACAGTTAGATAGTTTCCTAACTATGTAAGCAATTGTCTGGTTTCAATTAACAAATGATGATAATTGTCTTTAGTAAAGACTTATAGTTTCAAGTAACTTTTCTTAAAAGAAATAATTTGCACACAGTTATATAGAGTTATATAGTATCAAGTATTCCTATCAAATACAAACAATCTTCAAAAATATCTATTTGACCGATAGAAGGAACTCTAACTGCTACTACCTCTCAGGGGTCAGAGAGATGACTTCATACTCTACAGAACTGGAGTCTCACCACCTGATGCAGTTTAGTATTATATCCAGGACACCCCTTTTTTGGTGGGGAGTCTTATACCTCCACAGAGGATGTATTTAGTATATTCTAAGCCACACCAACAGGGCATGCTTTCCTTTGGGCAAAGCACTTCTGAATGTCACCTTTAGATATGGTAAAAAATTACACCACAGCATTTCTTTACATGTCCTCAAGTCTTACCATTGAGATGAGTTTTCAGTTTTTAAGTAACAAGACAAGATGTAAAGAAGACCTGCCAGGATGATAGGGATGAATGGCGAGAGAGAGTCTGGGAAATCCATGCTAGCAGCACAATTTGATGATGATGAAGTAAAAAAAAAAAATCATATGGAAGTAGTTCTATTGATTAACTTGCACAATCCTGTGCTTCTCTAAAACATTTAATTAAAAAAACTATTAGTTAAATGGCATATTGAGAGAGAAGTCTAAATGTTAAAAAAAAATCATCCCTTTATTATACATAAGTTGCTCAGCTGTTCACAAGACTTTACTTAAATTTTAAATTAATGTCAATCTCAATAGTTTTTGATAACACTTTATATATATATATATATAGTTTCACATATATTTCAAACAGTGTTTCATATTACCAACTGCTAACATTTCTAAATTTATAATTTGGCCAATTAATTTCAAGATATCATGTACAGTAGATATAATAATTCTTTGGAAAAATATTTTGACTCAGGAAAACATGAACATTTTGCTTATGAATGTGAAGAAAATTACAGGCAATATTTCCTGTGAAGACTGGATCTCATAATTTTACATAATTACTTCAATCTTAAAATATCTGAAATACCTACAAATTAAACTTACTAGCAGTGTGTGTGTATATATATATATATATATATATATACACACACACACACAACTGACCAAAAGTTTGGGATCACAGTGATTTTTTTAAACTTAAAAAAAAATTAATAACGTTTCATTCTTTCAAGAAATAAATTTATTTTTTCCATGTTTGCATACAATTATGCAATATTTAAGTCAAAATGAATATGAGATAATTATGATTTTAATTAAAACAAATTTATATTTTCTTTTCATCAAATAATCCACCATGAGTATTTATTACAGCAGAGAAAATTCTTAGGATCCTTTCAAGTAACTTTTAAAAGTATGTTCATGAAAGTAGTTCCAAGCAGTGTATCAATGTGTAAACAATTTTTGATCTGATAATCAGATAAACAAGAAACTGAGTCACCAAATGTGGTTGTCAATGTGTGTAAACCCCACCACATGAGAGGGATATGAAACAAGCTCAATTTTTAAGTAAAGTTTAACAGAGTTTTCCTTCACCTAAACCATTTGCCATACCAAAGTTAACAAGCAGAATCTGCCCTACTATTTAACTACAGCCAAAGGGCAAATAGTTGAATGCATACCTTTCTCAAAAATCTGATACAGAGAATATTACTCTCTATGAACAATGGTATAGATGGAAACTGGATGTATCATAATTCTGTGTATTTGGCTGTTTAGTATGTTTTCATTCCCAAGGAGTTGTGCCACAAGCTTGAGGAAAAAGATTAAGTAGAGTTTGTTTGATATCCACTTTGTGTAACTGGTTGTAAGTTCTTTAATCTAATTTCAAAGCAAATGCATGTGAGCTGTGATGTTATATTCTTGGAGGATAAGTTCATAGTGTCGTATATCGTACCATTGGACAAACAACGAAAAACCTGAAGATATATAAAAATATAATTTATATTTTTATTCTTCTCGACAGCAACGTTTGTGTGAAGTAGGAATACAGTCCGAGAGAGTTTGCACACATTTTTCTTCTGTGGCAGGGAACCTTTTTGTGAAGTAGTGAGAACACACACAGGGTTGCTGACAGGTCTGCTTGAGTAACCAGCGCGTTTTTACCTTCAGTCTAAAATTACGGACCTTATATTCCCAAGTCCCATGTGGAAATATGAACCTGCCTCTTTGCCAACATAATTTCTGTTTATGGGTGGTTATCGGAACTTACATACTTCAAGCTTTTTTTATTTTTTCTGGTAATTTGTTGATCTTATCTGCAAACGGAAATATCTGTCACTATCCATAGGCAATAAATTATATTCTTGCCATCATCATTTCTTTTTCTCTTTCCTGTGAAACCACTTTGTTGATATTATCTTGCAACCACATTGAATCTGCTAAGTTCATCCACACCACTGTCATTAGCTAAGCTAGTATATTACAATAGAAATTGATGATCAGCATTCATGTCGACTTGGTCAGACCAGTTGGGTAGATTGTTATGGAGAGAATTCAAATGAGAAAGAAGAATCTGAGGTTGTTGAAGTTGCACTGAATACTGAACTTATTGTTGAGGATTTTATTCCTGTTGATGTTGACCAAGTTAATCTACCTATACAGCCAACATACAAAGAAATATTTATGCAGGCATTTCCTATGCCCGAAACAAAGAGTCAAGTAAAGCCAGTTTAAAAGGTTGCAAACATAAATGAGCCAAAAATTGTTGTATACCATACTGGCATAATAAAGAGTTGAATGATTCATAGACATGAAGGAAGAATGACCATAACACTTTTCTTTATAAAGATATAACTCTCACACATTATTTCTCAAAGGGGATCACAGCTGGTATATGTATAAGAGAGAGGTGCCTGTGGTGTAATGGTTATCGTCGTAGGAAATGGACACGGCGACACGAGTTCAAATCCTGGTCGAGACTGATTGCATTTCACACAGCACTAATAGCCTTGGGAAAGGTATGAATCCAATCATTCTCCCTCCAGCTATGGGTAAATAGTAGGGCAGACTGCGTTCTTCAGCCTTGGTGAGGCAACTAGTCTAGGAGAAGGAAAACTCTGAATTCAAACCTGTTAAACTCTGCTTAAAAATTGACCTTGTGTTACATCCTGCCTGAGCAGAGGGGTTGGTAAATATGGTATGAGAGAGACAGGAAGACGGAGGGAGCTGAAGACTGTCTGCCATATTGATCCATAACTTCTTCTCTTCACCATACCACACTATGTTATTTTCAGGGGCTTACATCTTTGCTTCTTCTGCTTCCTGGCTAGGGACCACTGTGGGATGTTGCTCCACCAGGCATCTGGTATCCAGTCTCTGTGACTGACCGTATCTAGACTCAAGACTCCAGATTGAAGACAGAACCCAGCAAGACTTTCTGTGTTTGCTGTGGACAGGGTATATATAATTTCAAAATGCCTTCGTATTCTGGTTGTCACCCACGCGACATGCTTCCACTTATTCATATAGGTGCGTCCTGCAATCACATTGTTTACACAGATGGAACATCTGGCTCAGTCAAAGCTCAAGATGCAACACAACTAATGAAGAGGCTTGGTCTGGCAGAGATGTAAATGAATGGCAAAAAGCTACCAACAGTTAATATCAGTCACTGGAAAACATGAGACTTGATTGAATCCCATAAAAATGTAAATATTTTAGGCTGTAAATGGGATTTTAAAATAAAGCAGAAATCTGATAATTCTACAGACCATTTCAAGGCACATCCTGTGGCTCAGGAATTCTCACAAGAAGAAGGGATTGATTTTGAAAAAGAATTCTCTCCATTTATGAAATACAACACAATTTGAGTTTTACTTTCATTAGAAGCTGTTCTTCATCTCAAGCTTCATCAAATAGATGTTACTGCTGCCCTTTTGAATGGTGATCTCAACAAAGGCATTTACATAAGACAACCAGAGGGATACATTCACTGTCATCATTCAAACTTTGTGTACAGGTTACACAAAAGTATTTATGCTTTGAAGCAAGCAACACATTTATGGAATATTGCTTCTGATTCATTTTTGAAACAAGATTTAAGCAGATATATGCTGATACTTGTATCAGTATTCACTTGGATAATTCTAATGGATTTGTTATTATTGTGTTTAATGTGGATGAGGTGCTTCTCCTTCTAAAGAATGTTGACTTGATTAGTAAAACAAAAAGAAATTGCTGAATTCAAGATTTCATATGATGGATCAAGATGAAGTTCACTACATTCTGAGAATGAACATTAAGCAAGATCAGCAGAAACACCGTTTTTGGATTGGTCAATCCAAGTATTTGGAGGATATTTTTGAAGTAAAAAAAAAAATTAGCGATGTGACCAATCCATCCACAATGGAGGCAATTCACTCTGGCTCATGGGTCAAGCCTAGAGGGATTTTTATGGCCATTATGGGCCGTCTGCACAGACATTACAACTGGCTCCCCCAGTTCTGCTTCATCTCTGACGATAGCCTGTGTGTGCTCAAGTAATTGCTCAATCAGCATTGCTTCAATGCTTGTGGACGCCCTCAATAATTGTTTCACACAAGCTGGGAGGGCAGCCACAAACATGAATACAAAAGTCCATTCAGGTAATCCTCCAAACAGAACTGCCTGCTTCTTTAGTGTCACAAAGAAGGCATCCACTGTCTTGCCTGCCATTAATGTCCGGGTAGTAAAGCATTCATATGCTGTGCAATGGTCCATCACAAAAGCTTAGTACAGTGCAGCCTTGGTTAGCCCAACATCAGCCTTTTCATTGTCGCCTAACTGCTGGTAAATGTCCAGAGCGCCTCCCGTTAGTCAACCTGTTTGACCCTAGAGAGGCGATGATCCAGTCCACCACAGAGAGAAGCTGTCAAACCTGGGAATGAGTTTGGGGTTGAATCTGGTGTCCACCATTTTGCATCGACAATGTTAATATTTCACAACCTCTGGTAACTTGTCGTTTTCGAAAAAAAAAAGAAAACAAAAAAAGTTTTAATAGCGACAAAAAATGTAAATGTCCACTGAGGTTGAAATTTTACTTGGCTGCACATTAAATGCTGAAATAGCTTGAAGTAAAAAAAATTCTTTGTAGAGAGGTGGCAATAATCAAGTCCGATGCTTACTGGCAGAGTAATCTTTCTTCTCCTTCTCCTCTTACTTCTCCCACTTTCTTTACTTTGTCCATCCATCCATCTGTCTCGGTACTTGGACAAGCTGCCTCATCCTTGATCTGCCGAAGTTTTTTTCAATTTGTTTGAGCCAAAGCCTACCCATCTGGGCACTTAGCGACATAATGCCAGAACCAATCAAAAGAGGGAGTCGAAAAAAATGGACGCTCTCTTCCTCTCCCATAATTCATCTGTTTCTGGTTCAAATCCGAGTCTTTCTCTGACAGATGATGCATGGCGTGAACCTTATCCTTTTTCATTTCAACATGATGGATGCTACAATTTAGCATCATTTTAGTGTGAAGAGCTGCAATCCTGTCAGTACGCTTCTTGATGTGAGCCACAGGTTCCTCTATTTGAATGCTGACAGGGATGCTTTCAACAAGGAAATTTAACAAGCTGTCATTGGATGCCTTATATATGCTATGACTGCAATATGACCAGATTTGGCATCTACTGTTGGTATTCTGAGTTGTTTTATGTCATACTCTGGTGTTGAGTATTGGCAGGGTGTCCAGCATATTTTGAAATATTTGAAGGGCTTTCTTGATTATAGTTTATTCTTTGATGTGTCTTGTAATAAAATTGAATTGAGTGATTATGTTGATTATTTGAATACTTGCAAGGCTACACTAGTTAACTTTTTTTTTAGATTGTGTTGCATTAATTGATGCAGCAAGCAACAGTAGCAAAGATGTCTAGTGAAGCAGAGTACATAGCTCTGAGTGGAGCAGGTGATGAATGCAGGTGAGTTCATCATTTACTTATTGAAATTAGTTTCCAACAGAAATTGCCTTCAGTTATATTTGAAAACTGCAGGGTAATTGATTTGTCAAAGAACCCAAAGTTCATGATCACAGAGAGCATATTGACATTCATTTTCATTCTTGTCATGAGCAGGTTCAGAATGGTGACATTTCAGCTTTAGAATGCTCATCAGATCAAATGGTGGTAGTGATTATGACAAGCATTGCCAAGAGCAGTCTTTGAGTGTATGCGATTAATGATGGCTATTGTGCTTGGAAGATCTTATACCATTCCCATTGAGGAGATGGGTTGAAGGAATAGTCTCCATTTTCTGTGCAATGGGATAGTTTTGTATTTTTTACTAACTGTAGTTGTATTCAACAATAGATTGTTCACTAATTTGTCTTAATTGGTTTGTACTTTTTTGTCTTAAGAATGGACATTGTGCAGTTGTGACATTTGCTGCTATTGTTTTAGTCCATGTTCCTTAGTGATCTGAAAGGTGTCAAGTCTTAACTATATATATATATATTAGGGAAGAATCTATAATATATGGACAAATGGTTTTCTGTTGAGCTATCATATTTGGTATGTATACTTATTGAACCTAATAGAAGTTTCCACAATTAGAAAATGTTCCTTGTACGAAAAGTGGGATTCTCACCTGACAACAAATAATAATCACCCGAAAGCCATGTTGCTGCAAGACATAACTAATTATAGAGATTTCAAATTTCTTTATTTGAAAAAAAAAATGAATAAATTATTTGTCTATGCCAAATAGTTATTCACATTAAACATTACTTATTAAGTTTATAGATAGTTGTTCAGGCTGGAGATGTAAAATAATTACATAGCATTATTGCTTAGTTAGGACATACAATCTAGATAAAAGCCAAAAATATTTAAATCAATAAATCACTTGAGGAGAAACTGCTTAAATTCTGAATTTTTTCACTAAACACCATCACCTGCATAAAATAAAATACATAATTGGTAAATCTTTCATCTGTTTTGAGGAGTTATCTTTTACAGCAACAATAACCATTTGGTGTAAATTTGTAATTGTCAACAAAGATTGTAAAATAACCAGCTACGAACCGAATCTTGACCCCATACCCAATGTAATTGGTTACTTCAGCTAGTATGTACATAAACCATATCCTCAGTTAAGTCAAAAATTCTGCAATATTTTGTTAATGTAAGGCATATTTCAGCAGCCTCAGATGCTTCTGCTGAGGTCATTAACTTCACTTGACAGTGAGATACCAAATTCACCTGATACTCTGATTTTTACTCAGTGGATTTGCTGCTATGACTTGGAGTATAGCCTCAGAATCCATAGTTTTAGGCCTTCCAGACTTTGATTGTCAAGGTTCTTACAACCTGACTAAAATTTCAACTCTCTAGTTATTGTACTGTGATCAACTCCACCTTCATCATCAACAAATGTTTTTGGTTGCTTCCACAACATTATCACCCAATTCAAATTCATAAAGTATAAATTCCAAAATTACACTATGTTGCATATTCATCTGTGCAGCTTTCAAATCCCACACAAAGTGAAGCAATTCACATGTCAATGCATCAATTACAGCAGGTTCCTTCTATGGCTTGAACTGATATAGTTTGGTTTGCTTTGCTTTTATTGCATATCAACCATTCTAGGTTTTTAAATGCCAAATCCAGTTTATATATATATATATATATATATATATTAGATATATATGATTTGTAAACATAAGTCAACAAAGTTAAATAGTTCCAAGAATTGCTATGAATCACAAACAATTCAATTAAACATCAGTCATTTGTTTACACACAGTTAAATGACCAGTTCTATTTTAACCAATTCAATTTAGTGTGTCATTTATTTGCCCTCAGTTTAAATGTCAAACAGTTCTATTTGACCCATAGATAGGACCCTGTCAGGTGCCACCACTCCAGGCCAAAGTGGATCTGAGAGTGATGGCAAAGAAGGGGTACTCTGCATTCCCCAATGCTCCAGCACTACTGGATCCTCACCATTAGATTGTTTAATGTCATATCCAGGACACTCATTGGAAGAGTTTTACCCTTCTGTAGAGATGCAATTGGTGTATTCTACAGCTCCAGCTGTTGAACTGCTTTAGTCACATTATATATGCACTGCAAATTAACGCATACTAAAATACTACAATACTTTAGACTCACCCAATTATATATATATATATATATATATATATATACTAAAATGTTACTTCAATAAATACTCATGAACAAATGACAACTCCAGTTTTCTACTGTGACTGAGATGGTGGAATAACCACTTCTGTCTTTTTATTAGAACAAGTCAAACGTGGATGAAATGATAATTCAGATCTTTTTTTATTAAAACTAATATACAATGATAATGGAGGGGGTTTGTGGTGCAATGGTTATTGTTGTAGAAAATAGACATGGTAATCCGAGTTCAAATCTTGGATGAGCCTTTTTGAATTTCACTTAGTGCTAATACTTTTGGGAAAGGTTTGCATCTAGCTATTGTCTCTCCAACTATGGATAATAGTAGGGCAAATTGGGCTCTTGAACCTTGGTATGGAAACCGGTCTAAGGGAAGGAAAAACTCTGAATTCAAACAAGTAAAACTTCATTTCAAAATTGACTTTGTGTTACATCCTGCTTATGTGAAGGGGTTGGTATATATATATATATATATATATATATATATATATATATATATATAATGGATAGTTATCATTTCATAAAACAGATTTGGTGAACCAAGTTCAAATTCTGACAAGGCTGTTTTCATTTCATATTGTGCAAATACTTTTCAGAAAAACATGTATCCCTAACTTCTATAAGCAATGGATAATAATAAGAGTAGGGTAGACTAGGTTCTCTAATAAGTCAACCTATCTAGTAGAATGAAAAACTCTAAATTTAAAACTTGAAAGGTGTTGTTCTGAGAATTTCCAGTATCCTTATGCCCCATTCTTATGATTAGCTCAGCCAATAAAGTGTGAATACAAGTCTTTACCTCAACAAACAAATGACTTATACAGGTATTCTGACACTTTTTATCTTTGACTGAACTAATTCACCTCAATACATTCTGCTAATTGAAAGAGTTTATGTCTGAATAAAGCTCAAAAATCATAATTGACATGTTTTGCTTGAAGCCAAGATACAAATGGACTTATGACCCAAAACAGGAGACGCTTATAATATTATGTTTATCATTTTAGGAAGTGGACACAGCGACCAAAGTTCAAATCCCTTATGAGGCTGTTTACAACTATAATGGAGGTGCTCATAGTGCAGCGGTTATTGTTGTATAAAATAGACACAGCAATCTGAGTTCAAATCGTGGATGAAACTGTTTGAATTTCATATAGCAATAATACTCTAGGGAAAGGCATGAATCCAACAATTCTTCCTCTAGCCATGGGTAAGTAGTAGGATAAACTGTAAAAGTTTACTTAAAATTGACCTTGTGTCACATCCTGCTAGGGTGGAGGGGTTGATTTATAAAACAATATGACCAATAATGGATCAATATTTCCAGGGAGAGAAACATGGTAATTTATTTAGATGATGGAGGGCTTAATTCAGTTTTATTTTTAAACAATTGTAATGGTTAACATACCTATCTTACTATCTATCGATTATCTCTGCCTCTCTCTTTAACTATTCATCCCTGTCTCTACCTATTCATCTCTCTCTCTGTCACTACCTAATTTAGCCTCTCTCTCTCTCTGCTTCATTCTCCCTTTCTCAATATGTCTCTCTCTCTCTCTCTCTCTATATATATATATATATATAGAGAGAGAGAGAGAGCAAATGGCAAGTAGTATAACAGTTAACCAGTCACAAAGAAGAAAAAACTTTGAATTCAAAACATGAAGAGAGTTGTTCAGAGAATCTGTAGCCCATTGATGCTCCACTCTTCTGTTTTCATCCAAAAAATGGGGCCTTCACCACAATGAACAAATCCTCTGTGTAAGCAGTCTTATAGTCTTATGCATCTAAACTACTGAGCACTCATACCTCATACATGACAAAAAATTGCTATAGATAAAATATATATTATTATGAATATGTAAAATACTATGAAAGGGAATAAAAATAAGCACCAATTGATGGACTGTTTTATTGGTTTTGATGGCATGTTAACCCATCAAAAGCTATTTTATGCCTCCAGGTTATGGAACTGTATTCATTGTACAATATTAACATTTTTCTGTGGTTGTATTATAAAATATTTTTTTTAACACAGTTATATGGTATCTAGTATTCTTATTTGATAATGATAATTCACACACAGCTATATGGTATCTAGTATTCTTATTTGATAATGATAATTCACACACAGTTATATGGTATCTAGTATTCTTATTTGATAATGATAATTCACACACAGTTATATGGTATCTAGTATTCTTATTTGATAATGATAATTCACACACAGCTATATGGTATCTAGTATTCTTATTTGATAATGATAATTCACACACAGTTATATGGTATCTAGTATTCTTATTTGATAATGATAATTCACACACAGTTATATGGTATCTAGTATTCTTACTTGATAATGATAATTCACACACAGTTATATGGTATCTAGTATTCTTATTTGATAATGATAATTCACACACAGCTATATGGTATCTAGTATTCTTATTTGATAATGATAATTCACACACAGCTATATGGTATCTAGTATTCTTATTTAATAATGATAATTCACACACAGTTATATGGTATCTAGTATTCTTATTTGATAATGATAATTCACACACAGTTATATGATATCTAGTATTCTTATTTGATAATGATAATTCACACACAGTTATATGATATCTAGTATTCTTATTTGATAATGATAATTCACACACAGTTATATGGTATCTAGTATTCTTATTTGATAATGATAATTCACACACAGTTATATGGTATCTAGTATTCTTATTTGATAATGATAATTCACACACAGTTATATGGTATCTAGTATTCTTATTTGATAATGATAATTCACACACAGTTATATGATATCTAGTATTCTTATTTGATAATGATAATTCACACACAGCTATATGGTATCTAGTATTCTTATTTGATAATGATAATTCAGACACAGCTATATGGTATCTAGTATTCTTATTTGATAATGATAATTCACACACAGCTATATGGTATCTAGTATTCTTATTTGATAATGATAATTCACACACAGTTATATGGTATCTAGTATTCTTATTTGATAATGATAATTCACACACAGTTATATGGTATCTAGTATTCTTATTTGATAATGATAATTCACACACAGCTATATGGTATCTAGTATTCTTATTTGATAATGATAATTCACACACAGCTATATGGTATCTAGTATTCTTATTTGATAATGATAATTCACACACAGTTATATGATATCTAGTATTCTTATTTGATAATGATAATTCACACACAGCTATATGGTATCTAGTATTCTTATTTGATAATGATAATTCACACACAGCTATATGGTATCTAGTATTCTTATTTGATAATGATAATTCACACACAGCTATATGGTATCTAGTATTCTTATTTGATAATGATAATTCACACACAGCTATATGGTATCTAGTATTCTTATTTAATAATGATAATTCACACACAGTTATATGGTATCTAGTATTCTTATTTGATAATGATAATTCACACACAGCTATATGGTATCTAGTATTCTTATTTGATAATGATAATTCACACACAGTTATATGATATCTAGTATTCTTATTTGATAATGATAATTCACACACAGCTATATGGTATCTAGTAATCTTATTTGATAATGATAATTCACACACAGCTATATGGTATCTAGTATTCTTATTTAATAATGATAATTCACACACAGTTATATGGTATCTAGTATTCTTATTTGATAATGATAATTCAGACACAGTTATATGATATCTAGTATTCTTATTTGATAATGATAATTCACACACAGTTATATGATATCTAGTATTCTTATTTGATAATGATAATTCACACACAGCTATATGGTATCTAGTATTCTTATTTGATAATGATAATTCACACACAGTTATATGGTATCTAGTATTCTTATTTGATAATGATAATTCACACACAGCTATATGGTATCTAGTATTCTTATTTGATAATGATAATTCACACACAGTTATATGATATCTAGTATTCTTATTTGATAATGATAATTCACACACAGTTATATGATATCTAGTATTCTTATTTGATAATGATAATTCACACACAGCTATATGGTATCTAGTATTCTTATTTGATAATGATAATTCACACACAGTTATATGGTATCTAGTATTCTTATTTGATAATGATAATTCACACACAGTTATATGGTATCTAGTATTCTTATTTAATAATGATAATTCACACAGCTATATGGTATCTAGTATTCTTTTTTGATAATGATAATTCACACACAGTTATATGGTATCTAGTATTCTTATTTGATAATGATAATTCACACACAGTTATATGGTATCTAGTATTCTTATTTAATAATGATAATTCACACACAGCTATATGGTATCTAGTATTCTTATTTGATTATGATAATTCACACACAGCTATATGGTATCTAGTATTCTTATTTGATAATTGTTTAATTGTCAAAAACATTTCTATTTCAAGCTATTCAGTTTAATCAAACAGTTCAGTTTAGCATAAGTATGCCATTAGTTCTATTTAATCCATAGATAGCGCCCTATCAAGTGCTACCAAGCCAGGCCAGAGTGGACCTGGGAGCAATGGCAATGAAGGGGTATTACTGGGACCTCATAACAAGGTGGGATAAGCAGAGTAAGACCTGAGTTAGCACTTTTTATGTTAATGATTTCTATTTATATTTGTGATATCCAGAGAACAAGATAAATACAACCTCTTAATTCATAGCCAACATTCACTTACTCATCCCTTATACTTGGGTGAATCAAACAGTTTACAATATTTTGGTACGTTCTGGTTAGTGGTACATATACTATGTATCTAAAGCAGGTCAATTCATGGAAAGTATCCACTGTGGTTGGTATAATGGTGGTAGATGGTGTGCCAAAACATTAAGCATTGCTTCATTAATTGTATGATTTGAAAGCTCTACAGATGAACATGCAATGAGGACTAATTTGGGAAGTTATTCTTTATGAGTTCAAACAGGGCCATATACCACAGAAACAACCAAAAGGATTTACAGTGTGAAAAGTGAAGGTGCATTTGATCGGTGTACAATAACTATGTGGTTAAGAAAAAATCCACCAGTCCAGTTGGCTGGGGCAGTAGAATAGACCAACTGCATCTCTGCAGAGGAGTAAGAGATGTCCTAATATGACACTAAGCCAGCTAATGGTGAGGTTCTAGTTCTGGAGCTTTGAAGAATGTAATATACTCCTTCATTGCCATTACTCCCAGGTCCACTCAGATTCAGAGTGGTAGTACCTTCAAGGATCCCATCTAGGAGTCAAATAAAAATATTAATCATTTTCCACACATCTAAATGTGTGCAAACAAATTATTGTTTAATTGAATTATTAGTATTACATCGCAATACTTAAAAGAATTTAACTTTATGCAAAGGAATAATGATGAATAGAATTACTAGTACTAAACAGCAATACCTGAAACTGTGTGTAAATAGAGCAATTAGTAATATAGGAATACTTGAAAGCATTTAACTGTGTGCCAATAAAACTTTTAGTGTTAGATAGCAATACTTGAAAACATTTAACTGTGTGCCAATAAAACTTCTAGTGTTAGATAGCAATACTTGAAACCACTTAGCTGTGTGCTAACAAATGAGCTCTGATTTGCTTAAAAAAATTGTTATCTACAAACTATTCATTCCCAAATCATATATATCTATATATATGTATAAACAGGATTTTGTATTAAAAATCTACAATAAAACACAACCAACTAACTAAGAAATTTCACTTGGGTTGCAAGAACCTTGCAACTCATGCAGGGTTTGGTAGGGCTAAAACCATGGATTTTGAGCCACAGAAGCAAATCCAGTGGGTAGTATTTGGAGAGCTTGGCATCTCACAGAACAGTGTTGCTTGTCATTTTGATGACCTCGGCGAAAGCATTCAGTCTTGCCATATTGTGGTTTATGTTACAAATATATTGCCAAACTTTTAACATCCTAGTTTTAGGCTGCTACTACTACTAATACAACTGGTCCTGTTTGTCATTAACATGAGAGAAAACACAAAATCTTCATTTGTGTTCTTATGAGTAAAAGCACGATTATTTTCAGATAAAACTAAACAAAGAGAATGCATACTTTCCTAGATATTCTTTGAATTTTTAGACAAAGCACTGTTTAGTCTTATCATCTCCAATATATTTCCATATTAATAATGGAGAAAGTATGCAAAGAATAAGCCGCAAGCTATTTCTATAAGCGACTAGACACAAGAGATAATATAATCTCTTTCCTTTTCATCTTTCATGACTAATTAGAGTTTAGGTAATGCACATGTATTTCTATGGAACCACTTCTGGAATTCTATATGCAAATTTTGTGTTTGAATTTATATTTAAATTCTGAAGTTAAATTGTCTTTTATAATCATGAATTTATGTATTTGTCCTATTGTCAATTTTATTCAAATATTTGTTTGAAAAGGTTACCAACTATTTTTCTATAGTTTAAATTATGTTGTATACTTCCCAAGGGTTATTGGAGAATTGACTCTAACATTTGTCTAATGAAATTATGTGGATACAAACACAAATAATCATCCAAATCATTTAGAGGTAGATATATAGATATGTGTGTGTGTGTGTGTGTGCATGTTTGCGTGTATTATGTTAAAACACATATGTGTGTGTTTGTTTATGTGCATGTTTGCGTGTATTATGTTAAAACACATATATATATGCATGTGTGAGTGCGTGTGTGTTTGCGTGTATTATGTTAAAACATATATGTGTGTGTGTGTATGTGCATGTTTGCGTGTATTATGTTAAAACACATATATATATGTGAGTGTGTGTGTGTGTTTGCGTGTATTATGTTAAAACACATATGTGTGTGTGTGTGTGTGTGTGCGTGTGTGTATGTGCATGTTTGCGTGTATTATGTTAAAACACGTGTATGTGTGAGCATGTTTGCATCTATTATGTTAAAAAACACGTGTGTGTGTGTGTGTGTGTATGTGCATGTTTGCGTGTATTATGTTAAAACACATATATGTATGTGTGTGTGCATGTGCATGTTTGTGTGTATTATGTTAAAACACATATATATGTGTGTGCGTGTGTCTATCTGCATAAGAAATAAGTTGGTAGCAGTCTTTCTCTTAAGCATGTTTCCTGAAAAAAATCCACATATTTGGTTCTTTCTAACAGTTTTTTTTTTTATAGATTAATATTTTCTTACAAGATTTCTTAAGTTTGCTGCAACTTTAAACAGAAAATGTCTGAAATCTTTTCCATAATCTTTCAACAATCTCTGGTTATTTTCCCGATTATGATCAAGATGTTATTTTCTTCTTTAAAATCCAGCGAAACTTTGTTTTTAATAACTTATATACTTTCTTTTGCTTGTTTTATTGATTTTGATGGCATGTCAATGTGTCTAGAGTTATTCTATGCCTAAAGGTTAAAGAAATGCATTCATAATATGTTTATATTTACATTTTTTGTGTTATTGTTTAAAAGTTTTTTGTACACTGTTTAATGATATTAAGTACTCTCAAATTATACAAATACACTGCACACAGTTGTATGGTTTCAAGTATTCCAATCTAATGCTAATAATTATACAGTTACAAGTAATTATTTCTATTTAATACAAGTCATTTGTTTGCAGAGTCATATGATTTCAAGTAACTAATAGTAATCTTTAGTAAACAGTTATAGCTTCAAGAAACTATTCTATATACAAAAAATTTACAGTTTTATAGCATGATATTGAATACAAATAATTGTTTAATAGATTTATTTGAACTTCAGAGAGGATCCTGACAGGTGCTAAATTTCCAGGTCAGAGTGGACCTGGGAGTAATAGTATACTAATACTAATAATTATATGGTTTCAAGGAATTATTTTTATTTAAAGAAATATGTATGGGTTTATATGTATGAAAAAATTATGAAATTCAGTGACAAAAAATTAGAATTAATACTTAGTTGGTTCTCCTCAAGATTTTAATTCTTTCAGGCATGAATTTCGCTAATCTAAAGCAATTTGTTTTATCAAAGTGGTTTCAGCTTTTGCTCATGTGATAGTCAGTTAAGACATCTTCTTTGGTAGATGGAACTTTATATTTAAAATTTCCGCCATAAATTTTCAATTGTATTTAGATCCTTACTGTTCACTGGCCTCTGCTGGTATTTGTTTCAGGAAGATAAATTACTAGATCCTTCAATAATTTTTTTTCCTCAGTATTGATTTATTCCATAATGTTTTCCTCTAAATAGTTCAGAAAAAAATTATGCTATTAATTCAAATAATTGAATCTAGTTTAAGGAATATACTATGAAGGCAGAATGTTCAGCTATTCAATAAAAATGTTTTCCATTATATTTGTTATTAGTTTATTTACTGCTAAATAAAAAATAAAAACAAACCTTAAGTGAACATCCTCTATGTGTTCTAATTCCAAAATATTTGCTAGGGGTTATACTCTGTTTGTTTGAAACTAAAATGACCATTGAAACACTCTGGAAGAGATTAAGGAGAAGAAGATAAGGCAGCTGACAGTAATCTCACCAGCAAAAAAAAAAAAAAAAAAGAAGAAATCTGCTGACTATTTAGAAGTGTGTAGATCCTCTTCTGGGAAAAGTGGAAAACTTTGAAAGGGACTAAAACATCTTTCCCCTAGGTAGCTGTTATTTTCTGTGTGAATAGTAAATGGCTGGACACTTTTGGACATACATTGTACTATATATGTTACCATATTGACATTTGATAGACTTATGCAGAGATATACATTGTATTTATGGCCATGTTTTTGATTGTGTGAATATACATACATATCAATGCATGCATGTGTGTGTAGTAGTTTATATTTTTTAATGTGTATGAATAGATGTAGGTATATAAGTCTTTTATACAAATAAAATAAAATAAAATAACTGTTACTTTGCAGTCCTTTGATGATTGCGATTTCATATTTCATTCAAAAAACAAAAAATAATCATCAGACAGAAGGTTATGAGAGAAAAAAGAACGTTTCTTTTTTTTTTTTCAATCTACATACTCCTGTAAGGTAGTCATTTCTCTTACCTTGCTTAGACAAACAATATAGGAGAAGGAAAACTCTGATTCAAACCAGCAGTATTCCACTTAAAAATTGACCTTGCGTCTCATCCTACCCATGGAGAAAGGGTTGGTTAAATATATACATACACAATATTAAACCTTTTCACTGCTCTGTTCTTATAAGGCGTGTTTTTATTTTTCATTGCAAAATGATCGCCTATACACACATGATGTTGAAAAATCCTCAACTCAATTTTTCTTAGTATTATCAAAGAAACTTTAGAACCAATATGACAAGTGTTTTAAACTGTGATGACTATGTGGAATAACATATATTTCATGATACTTTCCTTCTTGGTCAGGCTGGGAACTTTTCAGAATCTCCTCAATTATAGATTTCATAACATAAATCAAAACTACACATAATACTAATATATATGGTTTTGATTTTCGTATTATACTGCCAGCATATACTCTATCCCAAATATGGTATAATAGAGAGAGAGAGAGGCAGGGAGACAGCCAGAAATATATTATGTAATTTATTTGTTTCCAATAGTAGGGAATATTTATTAACAATCTTTAAATAGAATTATATTTTTAAGTTAGTCAAAAAAAATTTTTTAATTAAAAATTGAAATCTCGAAAAGAGACACACTTCAAGAAATCCCACTTTAACAAGCATTGGATCCTAATTTTGGCAACAAAGATTCTGCTAATAAAAACATTTTTTTAAGTTTTGGAAAATTTCTACCTCACAACAAACATTATAATTGGTAAAATTCTTCTCAATATCTAAGTATATATATATATATATATATATATATATACACACACACACACACACTCACACAAGGCAATATTTAAGGATGTATATGAGTGTCTATTCCATACAAAAGAATTTCTGGAGATGACGTACATGCTCCTGTGACTGAATTTCCTTATTAGGAATGGTACAAAAGTGACCCAGGCTTGTAGATTTACTTGTTTTAGGATATGGAATTTTTCACATTTCTTTAAGTGGATTAGGTTAGTCTTAAATTTGCTTAATTCTTAGCTGAAGTATCTTTGTTATTAATTTTCTAAGGAGTTTTACTTTCATCTTTTTTTTTTGTTTTTCGAGTGATTAAAATGTTGAAGATGCTAATTTATTCAATGTAAAATTTCATAGCCAAAATATTTAGATAAAAATCAATAAAAAAAGATGAAAGAAAAAAAAAAATCAGAAAATTAATAATAGGTGCTATATATATATATATATATATTAATGTAGTTTACTATATTTATAAATAGAGGGCTTAATATCAGTGATAGAACATTTATATTTGAGTTAGTTTAGTGTAGTCACAGAGTTAAAGGTGCTTGGTAACTGTTAGTTTCTTCCCTATGTGATCATCAAACCTATTATCATCTGATAATTGCAGAGGTAAGAAAATGAGAGTCACCAAGCACTGCTGATTCTCTGTTGACGCTGCCCTAACTCAGATATATACATTACCAACCAAAAGTTTGAGTCCACAAAATTTTTTGCAGATATATATATATATATATATATATATATATATATGTGTGTGTGTGTGTGTGTGTGTGTGTATAAATACATATATATACAGGTATTCATGGGTTAATAGTTACTGTCATAGGAAATAAAAATGGAAACACAAGTTCAAATTCTGGTTCAGGCTGTTTGCATTTCACTTAGTGCTAATTGTCTTGGGAAAGGTGTGAATCTAACTCTTCTCCCACCAGCCATGGCTCTTCAACCTTGGTATGGCAACCAGTCTAAGAGAAAGAAAACTTCAAATTCAAATCTGTTAATCTGCTTAAAAATTGACCTTATGTCACATCCTGCTCATGTTGGGGGCTAAGTATATATATATATATATATATATACCTACACAACCAATCAAAAGTTTGGGACTACATAGATTTTTTTTTCTTTAAACTCAAAAATTAAATAAAGTTGCATGTCTTTAAAGAAATAAATTTGTTTTTCTGTTTTACAATAATCTAAATCAAAATGAATATAAAATAATTATAATTTTGATTAAAGAAAATTTATATTTTCTTTTCATCAAAGAGTCAAACATGAAAAATTCTTACCATCCTTTCTAGCAACTTGTAAAAGTATGTTTGTGGAAGTGATTTCAAAGTAGTTTTTAAATGTGTAAACAATTCTTGCTTATTTTTAGGCAGTTCACTTCAAATTTGATCAATTGCAAAAATTGCCCTTATCATGAACTTTGAGAAACAATTCAGGGCGGTTCCAAGTTTTTGGTTGGAAGTGTATAGACATGTACACACAAATTAGCAGAAGATCCTGGCATTGCCCAAGATAAAAATAATATTCTAAAACCCATCCTGGTACATAAAAATATATTCTATTTGCTTTTTGTACAAATCAGTCATATCTTATAAATTTTCTTCCCCCAAATCCAAGTTCTGTTTGGAGGAAGGGAACACTCCTGCTTACAACAATTTGTACACTAGTCCTGTAATCTAGTGTGGTCATGAGGATGTTACTCATGTAGTGTATCTTAGGCACAAATAGTCAGGCAGAACCCAGCTTTCTACAGATCTACAACTGGTTTGAATTCAGAGTTTTCTTCTCCCTTTCAACTGGTTGCCATACCAACATCTGCTGGAGGGAGAATAGTTTGATTCATACATTTCTCAAGGACATTACTGCTGCTTAGTGAAATGCAAACAGTCTCATTCCGAGTTTGTACTAGGTTTTCATGTCCACTTCCTAAGAAAATAAGCATTACAATTTATAGATGGCTATTGTTTCAAATAACAGGGGAGACTGTGATCTTTAGGGTCAATATGGCAACTAGTCTCGGAGAACATAAACTCAGAGTTCTAACCATTATAATCCATTTAAAAATTAACCTTCTGCAGCATCCAGCTGTGATAAAGGTTTTGGATAAATATAGTCTCATCAGATATGGAAATTTCATATATATATATATATATATATATATATATATATATATATATATATATATATGTGTGTCAAAGAAGTAAGTGGCAACCATCCAATTGGCATAATTGTTAGTGTTCACCAATGGTCTCAGAGACTGGGGTTCAATCTCAGGTTGAATCATACCAAAGACTCAAAAAATGGTACTTGATGCCTCTTTGGTTAACACTCAGCATTATAAGGTATGGATCAAGGACAAGTGTAGCAATCCAGGAGAATGAAAGGAGTAGTGTTCTTCTCCCCTACAACTCAGTGTAATAGCTATTGTAAAAGGATCTTTTGGGTTACCCTTCACTACGGTCAGCCAACATACTTATGTCAAAGAATCAAATTTAGATCCTTTCAATGAGTTAACATGTTGATAAAAATGTCTGAATTTGCAATATGTTAATTTCATTCTAACAATTATACATTCCTTTTAAAAATTTAAATTGTGCTTTTGATTTTCAAATAAAAATAAAAATATAGAATGAAAATACCTTATAACATAGTGACTAAAATGTCAAATTTAACTTACTTTTGACAAAGCCACATCTATCAAGCTTAGCTTGATTTAGCACAAGGTCACTTCTTAAAAATCAGACTCACTAACAATGATCAGTTAAACAAGTTTGTTGACCAATATGCCATAAAAAGCATCTTCAAAAACTAAGTGTAGCTTAAATTTGGCACAAGGCACTTGGTGAAGATCAAACTCACAACTCAGTAAGCAACAACATGGCCAGGAGACACAGATCAATAAAAATGCCTCAAACATTTTTATCATACTAATTATACATTTTTTAAAAACTGTATTTTTCTTTTTTTCCTTTTATTTTAGATACAAAAAAAATGTGGGAGGAATTTTTGGTACATTCTTATTTCTCATTAACTTTAGAACCTAGTTATGCTCCTGTCTGGATCATAGATGAAAGTAATTTTTAAAGAGAATGCAACAATACAGCTGATGGTAATCTTAAAAAAGGACTTTGCAGAGTGTTTAGAAAAGTATAAGGTATGCTGAGATAAACATGGAAACACTTTGACAAGGACTAAGCAGTGATAGTCTAAAGTCAGACGTTCTTTTTTCATGAATACTAAATGACTGGACCCTTTCCGTATATAAACAAAATCTACTTTAAGTAAAGTAATTAATGTTGGTGACCATAGTTGAGGGCGACCAGAAGGCTCCTTTAATCAATTGCTACTACACTGAGGTGTAGGGGAGGGTGCTACTCTTTTCCCAGGATTGCTCCACTTTATCCTTAATACGTACCTTATATTACTGAGTGTTAAACCAGGAGGTATCAAGTACCATTTTTAAAATCTTGGTATGATGTGACCTGGGACTGAATGCCGGTCTCCTGGACCATTGGCGAACACTCTACCCTCTCGGCCAATGAGTTGGTTAAGATAGTACTAAAATAGGATAAAAACTCATAACTCATTTAAACTGGTAAAAATATTTTTCTTTTACTTTTTCAAACCATTCATTTGTTGATTCTGTGCTTTTCTGTTGATTAACCTCCGAGATTTCTTTTAATTTACTTTATATACCATCTAATATAATTCTAAAATTTCTGTAGTTTTTATCCTATTCAACCAGTATCTTATTTTATACTTGAAATATATATATAAGTGCTCAATGATATTTTGGCAGAGTAGGTATAAATACTAAAATATTCAAATTACATACTCTTGAAGTCCAGGACTTGAGGTTTCATGTGGATTACCCAATCATCACACAGAAATATGAGAAAAAGTGGCTATCAACCATATTTATGGTGTGAGGAATTTATCACATGGCAAGATGTTCATTTCAGAAGAAAAAAAATTATATATATATATATATATATATATAAATAAATAAATGAGAGATAGATACTTGAAACATTTATCTGGTGATGTTGAAAGTTATCAGAAGCAGTGAATTTACTGTGATATATATGGTACGAGGATCATTAAATAAGTTTTCAGATTTTTTTTTCATATGGGCACTTTTATTGATGGTACACACAAGAAACTCTAGTTCCCTTTGAAGTAATCTCCTCTGGCTGCAATGCACTTGTTGTACCGTTCCAACAACTTCTGGAAGACCCCATGGAATTCCACTTGTGTGAGCGTGTCAATGACCTTCGCCACAGCCTCTTTTATCTCCTCAATTGTCTCATAACAACAGCCTCTGAGCTTAGGGAATAACCAAAAGTCACAGGGAGCAAGGTCTGGACTATAGGGAGAGTGACGAACTGTCTTAATGCCCATTTTGGTCAAATAGTCTGTGACAAGGATGGAGTTGTGGACTGGTGCATTGTCCTGGTGGAAATGATAGTGACTTGATTTGAAGAGTGCTGGCCTCTTCCGACAGAATCTCTAGCTGAACTCCTTTAAAACCTCAACATAGTAACCCTAACCCTTTGGCCAATCAACTCTGGCTTCCTTACTCCTCCCACACCTCTCATCATCCCTCACAGTCTCCCTGCCTTCCTTGAATCTCTTATGCCACTCAAAAACTGATGCTCGATTCATGCAAGATGGTCAAAAAGCAGTCTGAAGCATTCCATACGTTTCTCTGGCATTTTTTCAAAGTTTAAAACACAATTTTATTGCATATAATTTTTCTCAAGTGTCCTCATGTCCAGATTGCATTTTTGAACTTCACCAGCTGTGATAATCAGGCTTATGTAGGGTGTATTCCAATTGCTGCTGTAGCTGTTCATTTGAACCTGAAATCATAAAAATTGGTCAGTCATCTCATAAGATGTCTAGCAATAACATTCTGAATTTTCAAGAGTCTATGACAATTTTAAATACCTGTACAAAAAAAGTCTAGAAACTTATTGAAGGCACCACATAATTGCATGTATTTCTATATACAATCTGAATGCATGGAAATTCTAGTTCAATAAGAAAAAACATGAAAAAGTCTTCATTGGTGGTATTGCTGCTAATATCTTCGCAGTTGTGATAGCATGTGTGTATATATATATATATATATATATATATATATATATATATATATATATATATATATATATCACTTTGCATACATAGACAAAATTCAGAAGGACAAACACTGAATAAAATTGGCTTATAATTTAACGAAATTGATCTTTTAATTTCATGAGTACCAAAACTTATTTAATATTAATATTCAAAAATTAACCAAGAATAGTTTTAGATATGAAAGGATATTCCTTATCACATGGTTTTATCTAATTCACCAAGAATCCTTTTAGATATAAAAGGATATTGTTTATCACATAGTTTTATGAAATTCACCAAGAATCCTTTTAGATATGAAAGGATATTGCTTATCACATGGTTTTATCAAATTCACCAAGAATCCTTTTAGATATAAAAGGATATTGCTTATCACATAGTTTTATCAAATTCACCAAAAATCTTTTTAAATATGAAAGGATATTGCTTATCACATGGTTTTATCAAATTCACCAAGAATCCTTTTAGATATGAATAGATATTGCTTATCACATGATTTTATCAAATTCACCAAGAATCCTTTTAGATATGAAAGGATATTCCTTATCACATGGTTTTATCAAATTCACCAAGAATCCTTTTAGATATAAAAGGATATTGCTTATCATATAGTTTTATCAAATTCACCAAGAATCCTTTTAGATATGAATAGATATTGCTTATCACATGATTTTATCAAATTCACCAAGAATCCTTTTAGATATGAAAGGATATTGCTTATCACATGGTTTTATCTAATTCACCAAGAATCCTTTTAGATATGAATAGATATTGCTTATCACATGATTTTATCAAATTCACCAAGAATCCTTTTAGATATGAAAGGATACTGCTTAACACATGGTTTTATCAAATTTACTAAGAGTCTATTTCAATATGAAGAGATATTGCTTATCAAATGATTTTATGTATAAATTACAGTGAAAATATTTTCTTTACAATTCAGTAATTACTGTTAAAAAATGATAATTCTTAGAACATTTAGTTATATATATGCAATGATGTAGAAGTTATAATTTGATATCTTTTATTTGCATCAATACATTTGATCATTAATGACTTGATTTGAAAAATGTGTTAATGATAATTGGCATTGAGATTTGAATTATATTATTCAACATAATTTTACACTAGAACAAAAATATTAGATCAAAATTCTCTTAAAAACTTTAGTTGTTGTCTTGTATTCAAACTAGATGGGACATTGCCTTGCTAAACACAATGATACTGTGCCTTCTATATGCTGAAAGTTTTTCTATGGAAATTTCTTAGGATAAGACAGAACAATTTGCTATCTGCCCATCTGAATTTAAGATCCAGACAATGAATTAGCCACTAATCAGAGACACTGCTTTAGCAAATAGATGAATCCACCACACAATTAAGTAAGAAAAAAATCTGCACCCAGAAACAAAATAACACAGCTTTGCAACAATAATATCTTTTAGTGCATATTCAGAAAATGTCATTCAACAGTTCTTACATAATACAAATCTTTCAGAGACTGTTAGGTATTAGCTTAATCTTCTACTCAGGTACAAGGCCAATAAAGCTCAGAACCAGGCAAGCTATTTCCACCTGCCGTCTATCTTGTCTCCCGGGTCTCACTAACCCTTTTCTAACTACATCTCACTTTGTCAGATAGCAGCTTGACTCCAAACCAATCTAATTCCATTTCTCTTCCAGTTTAATTTATGTATATTCATAGCTAGGTCAGAGCTAGTTTAGGGGTTACTTCAAAAGGCTATCAGCTTGCAGTGAAAATTCCACACAGAATTCCTGAGCTAAATTTAGTTACAGATGTTACTTTGATTGGACAGTTAACTTTGAAATGTTACTTTGTTTCATGATTTCCCTTTTTCATCAAACAATTTTAAATTCTTTTTATAACAATGACCTTGAGATGTCAACATTTTGGGTTCTTAATTCTCTCTTTTTCCCTTGATCAAGATTTAATAACACCGGTTTCATAACAGGACTTTCGGGATAAAATAAACAACATGATTCTTTCTACACGGCTCGTCCAGAAGTGATTATACATTCGCAATGTATTTTCTTTAGTCTTCTAAAATCCACATTAACTTCTTTTTCTTCCAGGGTATTAAACTCCTTCTGACAGTCTCTAAAAGCCACTGGGTTAAAATATGAATATTTATTCATAATTTGATTTAAATAAATGCAATCTGGTAATTTTGTATAAGAAATACTTAACACTTTCTTAATAATAAATATAAATTTTCCTTTGTTTTTGTTTGTTTTTTTTTGTTTATTTTGAATTACTTAACTTTTTTTTAACTTATCAGTAAGGGTTAACCCTTTGGATGTTTAGACCTTGACCTCTTCAACAATCTGTACCTGATCTCAGAAAATTCATAAAAAAATCTAGAGCATAAAATATATTCAGACTTCCATCCAGAGCACAGACATCTCATCATTTCACTAGAATGAATGTTGGGATGGTCCCCATATCAAGACTTTAGTAGGACATGATTTTTCTGAACTCAATGAATTGAACTTATAATATATAGTAGAATATGACTGATTGATTTTAATGGCATTTCAACCCATTTAGGGTTATTTTATACCTAGAAATTAGGAAATTGCATTAATTGTATGCTCCTATTTACATTTTTTGCATAGTTGTTTCAGAAGTGTTTTTTTTTTGTAGTCCCAAAAATTAGAATAAGGTTCATGCAGATCTATTTGACCCATAGATAAGATCCAAACAGATACTATCACTTAGGGACAGAGTAGACCAGGGAGTAATGGCAATGAAATGATATGCTACACTACCCAAACCTCTACAACTAGAGCCTCATCAACACATGTGGTACAATGTCACACCTAAGACACCCAGGTTTTTTTGGAGGGATGGGTTGAGTGGGGAGTACTTTTCTGTTGAGGATACAGCTACACTAAGCGTCACCTACAGAACACTTGATTTAGTTAAGTGCAATCTGCTAATTTTGTATTAAAGTATTTAATAATACTGTCCTATTGACATATAAACTTTTCCTTGTTTATTCCATTTATTCTGGACATTTTACATTTTTCACTTCTGAAAGGGTTAAGCCTTTGGCCCATGGGAAACCTGTTTCTGAGTGTAAAAAATTCATAAAAATATAGAACATAAACCATTCAAACTTTAATCCAGGGCACAGACATGCCATCATTTTACTGAAATAAGTATTGAATTGGTCACTATATTAAGATGTTTGCGGAACATGATTTTCCTCAAAACAATATATTGATTTTATGATGCATAGTAAAATAGCGCTCAAGCCAAAACATAATGTTTATGAGTTCAAACAGTTAATGTGAATTATAGTAAATAAAATCACTCTCACCAATAGGAACAAGCCCATCATTACTAATTCTAATCTGATGAGAAAATATACAAAAGGTTATCACATCAAAATGAAAAATTATTGTTTAAATGAAGATGATCTCCATCTAGCTTTTAGTGTAGTTCAGAAGTTTGACCTTTTTTTTATTGGGCAAAAATAGAAACATATAAGATTTAATAACCCCTTGGAAGTATTATCACATCCTATCTGCCTGGGTACTGTACTGGCCTCAACTCATTGCAGATTAAATGGCCATATTATCAGCCATCTCTTTTACTCTTTGTTCTTTGAGAAATTGAGTAAAAATCAAAGATTTTTAATAAAAAGAGAAAAAAAAAATTAACTAAAAAAGAGGTGTATCAAGTTCATCTGGTAGACAAAGATAATTGTGTTCTCTTCAGAGGGCAACAAAGTGAATTCTGATTGGTTAATAACTTCGTATTAATGATACCAATGGAAACTAGAATGAGGCTGATAAGCATGCAGAAATGTGAAAGACCTTATGTTATTACACCTGCTTAGAGCTAAGTAGAATGTAAATTAGAAAAAAAAAGAAACCAAGAAAAATAAAGAGAAATGGTAAAAATTTTGAATTTTAAATGAAATTCTGATCTTTACAGTATCAATTTATTCTATATTTTTTGCTTGGTTTGGTTTCTTTGTTTAATAGCATATCAACCTTTATGGATTATTTAATGCCAAAGCCATCTTTGTAGAAGAACAGTAGTGGTACTATTTAACCTATAGTTGAGAGAGAGAAGAGAGTTGATACCTTTTCTAAGGGCATTAGTCCTAAACTGAATGTAATAGCACGAGTGGAGTTTAAATTTGATAAATACAATGTCACTCTCAAGTACATCAGCCCCAATGACATAAAGACTCTGCCTGTTTTCGTTTAGTGTAACTTTGCCAGTTTTCCCCTGTAAACAGAGGAGGGAACAATGCAAGAATGAGGAGTAATTCAAGCTAGAAAAAAGTTCCAGGGGTTTTCTGATTCTTCATACTAGACATTCACAAAAATTTGTTTAGGGAATTCAATGAGAGAAAAGTTGACCAAGATGACGAAAATGTAGGATCGTCACCGATGAATGCTAACTTTTTTATTCTAGCTGGAACCAACTCTTTCTGTGACTTTGAAAAGGTTCACTAGCTTTCCATACATGCAAAAGTTTGTCATCTCATACTGAAAGAGAGATCAAATAGAGAAATGCCATTATCTTTTATTGGAGTTCACAGAATACCTCACTCTCATTTCCATCTGACATGTGTGGCATCATCTGGTTAGTTCCTGCCACCACTTGGATGACCAATCGAGTCTGGTGGCTTTGGAGAGTCCTTGTTAACTATGGTTTTCAGTTCAGGATGCTAGGTCAAGTCTTGTTACTTCTTGGCTACTGGATGAGATGTTGAACTTTAGTCTTACTTGCAGTAGGTGTTGTTTTTTTTTTTAAATAACTAATCTTTTCATTAACAATGTTTAAAAAATCTATCAATTTTTTAAATATTTTCATTGCAAAATGAGAATAATAAAAAGATAAGTAAAGTAATAAGAGTCATTAAAAAAATTAATTTCAAACACAGGTTTAAAAAAATTTAAATCTTGATCGCTAAAAACATTATTGTTTAGACTTTTGTTGTGAGAACTTATTATTATCAGTATTTACCTATATTACATACAATTTGTAAAATGGCCATTGACATTTATAAAGTACTTTAGGTTAGATTTTTTGTTATTCATTCATGCTTAACACAAATCTCATTTTCAAAGATTAACAGCAATGTTAAGGAAAATATTTAATACATTAGATTTTGAAAGAGAAATGCATAAATAAATAAAAGATTTTAACAAAAAGTACTTTATGAACATCAGTGGCCATTTTAAAACTTATGTAATATGGGTAAGTACTGCTAGTTATAAGATTAAATAAATCATTGCTTAGAGCAAAGAAAATGATGTCAGTTTGCTATTATCTTCTGATAGCAGTGTGCTACAGATTATCTGAACAACACTCTTTATTTTTTTTAATTCAGTCTTTCCTTCTAGATAGGTTACCTGAGCAAGATTAAAGAGTCCAGTTTCATGTGAGAAAGAGAGATATGTTCTATTTTATTGACCTTTATCATAGTTGATAATAGAAGTATGTATTCATTCAAAGGTTTTGCAAAAAGCTGGTTTGAATTCAGAGTTTTCTGGTTGAGTGATCAAGGCTAAAAAACCTAGTCTGCTCTACTATTCACCCATAGCTGTAGGGAAAATAGATGAATTGATGCCTTTCCAAAGGTTATTAGCATGAAGTGAAATTCCACCTTTTTTATTCACCAAGTAACTTTCTGACAATGATAGGCATCGCACCACACACACTTCCAGCAAGTAGAAGTAAAAAAGTGTTACATCTATTAAGTATTACTTTAAGAGGCATGTTTAGCATAATGGTTATCCTCACTGGAAATGGAATCGGTGACCCAAATTTAAAATCCTGGACAAGGCTGTTTGCATTTCACTTTGGGCTAATGCCTCTTGGAAAAAGTATGAATCAATCTATTCTCTTCTCAGCTATGGGTAAATAGTAGGGCAGACTGGGTTTTTTAGCCTTGATCACTCAACCAGAAAACTCTGAATCCAAACCAGCTTTACCATATTTACCAACCCCTCCGCTCGGACACAAGGTCAATCTTTTAAGTGGAGTTTAACAGGTTTTCCTTCTCCTAGACTAGTTGGCTCACCAAAGCTGAAGAACTTAGTCTGTCCTACTATTTACCCATAGCTGGAGGGAGAATAATTGGATTCATACCTTTCCCAAGTGTATGAGTGCTATGTGAAAATGCAATCAGTCTTGTCCAGAATTTGAACTCGTGTCGCCGTGTCCATTTCCTGCAAGGATAACCATTTCACCACAGGCACCTCCAAACCAGCTTTACTAATCTTAAAAATTGACCTTGTGCCATGTGCTGCCTACGGAAGAGATTTTGGGTAAATGCATACTTCAATTATCAACTATGATAAAAATCAATAAAATGGGATATCTCTCACTCACATACACACATATATGAGGGAGAGCTGAAAAGTTCTCAACCAAACTAAGAAGAGAATAACCATAAGCTATGAAATGGGCATTCTATTCCACATATTCATCCTGAAGTTCAACACACTTGGAACATCATTTCTAAAGTTTCTTTGATCCTTCTAAAAGAAAAATGTCATTTTTTTTTTTTAAGTTCACAACTTCCTTGGTCAGAATGACAACTTTTCAGTACTACCACACTTGGAACATAATTTCTCAACTTTTTTAACCCTTAAAAAAATCAATAAAAATCTAAACTGCAGGTATATTCCCTTCTTAAGTCAAGACCATTTCACTATGCCCTTGTATTTTTTAAAATGTCCACAATTTTTGGTGAGGAATTGTTAAGACCCAAAAAGTTTCTGCAGATTGGTTTCGGTCAACTTAGAAAAACTCCAACTCTCCATCAATTACATCTGTGAACAGGCTGAGTTGCACAAAACATGTGCTTGATTGAGACTGAAAATTACTAACCAAAGTGGACAACAAGAGGAGCAAACTAAAGAAACTTCCCAGAGGCAATTATTGTTCTAAACTTTTTCTTTCAGAAGACTTTCTAAAAGTGAGAGAAAAAGAAAAGAAAGTTTTGCTGCTCGATATTTTAGAGAAAGAAATAAAGGAGCTACGTCACATCTCAATGGTAGCAAGTTAAGTGCAGAGAAGTGAGTAGAAGACGAGACAAGATAAAGCCATGGATGGGGGCAAGGCAAGATGTAGTGCTGCAAACAGTAGTGGGGGGAAGGAGAAAAGGAGATGGTGATGGTTGTAACAGATGATGTGACAGAATAATACCACTGGCTGGAAATAAATCAAGTTTCTCCACCTCCTCCAAATAAAAGGAGGTGGTGGACAGATTTAGCCATTCTAAGGTCAAGGAAGCAGAAATCAATTTACAAAAGGCAAAAGACAGAATAATAAAAGATTCTTATAATCTATAAGTAAATTATTTTATATATGTTTATTATTTCTGTTAAGTCAGATTTAGAATAAAATATGTTACAACTCTGCCAGCATAAACAAATGCTAAATGTAATTATTTTAATTAACTGACTGATTATAACATCATGTTAACTTATCTAGGGTTATTTTATGCCAAGAGGTTAAGGAATTGCATTCCCATTTTTTGATAGCTGTTTCTTAAGAGGCTTTTTTTGCAGTTCTATTGACCATGAATCATTTTTAAAGATCTTTTTGATTGTGATGCTAGACAATGTAAGGTTTGAAGTCATGCCTAAACAAGCTGATATGATCATGAAGTCATACGGTCATAGATCTGCAAATGTAATTAGAAACCATGACCTGTGCAAGTCTTTTTAATATTCTGTATCAAAATTAAGTCAACACAGTTAATTTAATTTACATATGTATTTGAAATTTACAACTCTACACTATTTTTGTGCTAAACAATTTTTGTTCAATAACTTTCTTTGTCTTTGGCTCATTTTTATGCAAATTTATCGTTGTGAAGAATGAGTTTAAGAATATTTACTGCAATTTTTATCACGAATGAATTGATAGGATCAGACTTTTTAATTTCTAAACTTTAATTCTTTAATATTGGAGACTACTGGTGTATAGATGAAATTTTAAAAATGAAGTCTTTTTCAATAAAAATCAGCATCGACTAATACATCAAGGCATGCCAATAGCACAAATTCCTTTGACTCTCTCTCTGTAGTACATCACACTTTGCTAAATCTTCTAGATGGCATCCAGAGTCGGCACAAAGCTGAAGAATTAAGTTTTTACTGGTTGACTAACACTGGTGTGTGTTCATGTAGGAGTCCATAGAAGAATATCATTTATAAGTTTGTCCTTACTTCTCTAGTAGTGCCCAGCATGTTTTGTTCATTTGATTTGAATGGTTTGTGAGATGGGAGGTAAGTGGTTGTAAAGTTTCTCTTTTGAAGGGTTCTGTTTCCAGGTTTTGTTCAAAACAGCATATAGCATTCCCATCAACCATTTTGGTGGAGTTCATAGAAAAGATTATGGATATATCTATCTCCTTCTGTATATATCTACATGATTCAACATTTAAGCTACTGGAGGTGACTTTCAAGTTTAGGTTTGGTTTCTTAGTTTAATGGCATATCAACCAACATGGGTTATTTAATACCTAAGCCATCCTTGTAGAAGAAAAGTAATGGTACTATTTAACGTATAGATGATAGGTATAAGGAGCTTCATACCTTTTCCAAGGGTATAAGTTCAAAAGTAGATGGAATAGCACAACTGGAGATTGTACTCACCATGATGTTGCAGTCCAGCACTTTAGCCACTATGTCATGGGAACTCTCTATTTCAAGTTTAACTTGATTCTCTTCAGTACTGATCAAAGGTCAGCATAAAATCTTTCCTTGATTTCCTTATGTTGTTTACTACCACTGGATCTTGACAAAAAATGAAGACCACATATATATAAAAATATAATTGTATATATTTATTCTTCAGGGAGAAGTGGCAATAGAGGGTCAGGGATATCCGTGCTAGCAGCACGACATGATGATGATGATTCTTCCATGGTGACACTTGTATGGAGCAGGAGAGAGTTCACATACCAGTAGGAGCTGTCGGGAGTCAGAACAGCCAGTAGAAACTTAACTTCAGCCAAAATTCTAGACCTTATATAGTCTTAAAACTCTCATGCAACCCACATGGCCATACCTCTTCACCTATACAATGCATGGCCATGGTTTACATCCATGCAATGCTTGTTCTCCATTGGTCATTGATTACACCCACACATTTTTTTTTATGCCTTGTGTATCACGCTCACATATTGGTTGCTTTCCATTGTTTACAGCAATTTTTATGCCTCATATATTATGCCCAAGCATTACTGTTAGTCACTGTGTTGATTTTATCTACAGCCAGATGTATCTGTCAACTTCATTTTCCAGATTCACTGCCAGTCAAGTCAATATATTACACCTGCTAATGGTCATTGTTGGGATATTTCTGCTAATAAGTGTTGCAAATCTATTTTGAAAGGCTGTGTGTCATTAGATGATCCAGTAAAGAGCAAAATCATCATACTGGTTTGTTAGATTATATAAATACAAATCAGGTGTACATTTTGTCACAAGATCCATTGCGGTAAAATCCCATATCACAATAAATGATTGTTTAATGATACTGGACCTTACACTTATCAACAAATATGCTCAGACAACAACCAGTAACAAAGAAATATCATTTTATGCTGCCCTTTGATTCATATTGAGAAAAATCTATCATCAGAATAAGATACAAATAATATATCAATACTAGAGTGAGCCAAAAGTTTCACAATATTTTGGTGTATGTTTTTTCATGGGCATTTATTACATGACAGAAGCAGTCTAAGGAATGGAAGGTACTAGCTGTGGTAGTTGGTGCACTGACATGCTGTGCATTGCTTCACTCCATGTGTGATGACAAAGCTGCACAAATGAAGTTGAAGGCACAGTTGATCACAATACAATAAGCAGATAGTTAAAGAAATTTTTTCGAGTAGTAAGAACCTTAATGATTAGGCAAGGTCAGGTAGGCCTGAACCTATGAACAGTAAGGAGAGGCAAATCAGGTGAATTTGGCATCTAGCAGTCCAGTGTGGTTTGTCACCTTCACAACCCTGGCAAAAGCATCCAGAGCTAATGAATTGTGCCTCAACAAAATTTTGACTCACCTTAGCATAAACTATACTAACTTGAAAATTACTGCTGGTAACCATTAAGCTCAAATATTGATTTATACCCTATGTAAAGAATTTATATGATAATTGCAAAGAAATAACTGAGAAGTACTTTCTATTTAATATTTAATAGTTATCTCCCTTGAGGGATTACCATGATTAGGATAAGCACAAAAGCAAACCCTTATATCATTTGGTCATTTAGAGAATAATATCTGATTTTAGAATAAACTTTTATTCTCGAATTAATGCATTTAAACAATGTTTTTCTACTGGCTCCTTGATGCTTCTTCTGAGTAGAAATTAAAACATACGTCTTGACTGATGTCTGAATGATCATTAATTTTATTGTGCTTCAAACAAAACAGCATGAAAGACTGAAATAAAAAGGGTTTAAACATACCGATTGTTAATACCTTTATAATAAGGGGTCTTATGAAGTCAAGAAATTTCACAGGAAAGTTGGAAAATGAATTTACCTGTGCACTGTAACCAGTATCAAGGAGCTACTAAGGTCTAATTCTTTACAAAACAAAATTCCCCCCAAATCTTACAACTGGTCCTAGCCTGGACAGAAGTCATAGTGCAAGGAGGGATTTCTAACAGATACGGGTCTTTACATAGTTGTTTTCTTTACACTGTCCACGTTAATCTACCAGGAAGGAGAAAAGAATACATCTCTATACTTTGGTGCACCCTCGGGTGACAGCTATAGTGTTTACTCAATCAAAATATGATCCTTGTACATCTATGCATTTCTGCCGTTGAGTAACAAAACTATTTATAGCTGTATGATAAATCCTTAAAGATTTTGATACCAAGAAATCTTTAAATACAAGAGAGCAGGAGAATATGGTGGATGTGGCTAAGTTTTATATCCTAAGTCAGTATCATTTTGGTAACATGTGGCTGAATATTGTCATGAAACAAAATTATGATCAAACTTGAATTCTAGCAAAAGGAATAGGAAATGCATCACTTCTATTTCCATGTAAAACCTTCATATAACCTTCAAAATCAAATTCTGAAGTGATGGAAAATTAATAAAGACGACACTTTAATCATTAAAAATGTGAATTTTTTATACAATTACAATTTAAGTAATATATGAGAATAGAATTTAATCTAAACAGTTTATACTGAAATTGGACATTATTTTCTGAATAACATCCAGTAGTAAATTGGTTTGTGAATTGTATTATTCTCTAAGCTAGAATATTTTAATACAAATGCAATAATCAAAATCTTGTTATAATGTGCAGTATTTGCTGTGTTATGATAACATACATGCAAAAATCAATTTTTATATAGATTGTTCAATTTGATTATAGAAGGGTAATATACAATACACGTCAAAAGATTTTATCAAACTACAAGTGGGAAATGGAACCAGTGAACAGAGTACAAATCCTGGACAAGATTCTTTGCCTTTCACTTTGGAAAAAGCATGAGTTCTGTCTATCTCATTCTGTTAAATCAATTTGTATCTCATTGTTTATATCTAGCCAGCTATTTTATTCTTTTTATTTCTATTTATCTATTTTAAAAGTAGAAGTATTCAGAATTGAGTAAAAAAACAATTTTTTTCCAAGAATTCTCTAAAAGAATACTGACATCCCCAATGAGTTACTGGTGTAGTTGTGGTAGTGGTTGTGGTCATGGTTTGGTTTGGTTTGGTTTGGTTGAGTTTTATGGCAAATCAATCCTTGTAGGTTATTTAATGCCAAATCCTCTTTATACATACATTTCAAATATATGATTTGTAAACACATTTTGTTGATAACATCTTTGAATGAGCCTGAGCTTATTTTTTGCTCACAGTTAAGTATTCATATCAAACATGAATAATTATATTCACTATTAATAATTTGTTTGCACACAGTTAAATAGTTTTATGTATTGCTTTGTAACATTAACAATTTAATATCAGTCATTTGTTGGCACTCATTTAAATGGATATACATACATGATTTGTGAGTTAATAGTTTGTAGGTAATTTCATTTTTAAGTGAATTAGAACTCATTTATTTGGACACTAGTATTGCTAGTGTTTCTACACAAATGGTTTCAGTTATTTCTATCTAAGACTAATAATTCTATTTAATATTAATCATTTGTTTGAGAACAGTGAAAAGGTTACAAGTACTGCTGTTGAACACTATTCATTTGCACACAGTTAAATGGTTTCAAGTATTCTTATGTATCACTAACAATTCAATTAAACATCAGTCATTTGTTCACACATAGTTAAATGATCAGTTCTATTTCTAACCTTTCAATTTAGCAAAGGTCATTCATTTGCAGATTGTTTAAATGTTAAACAGTTCTATTTGACACATAGATACGACCCTATCAGGTACTACCACTCTGGGTCAGAGTGGACCTGGAAGCAATAACAATGAAGAGGTACTCCTCATTCCCCAAAGCTCCAGGATTACTAAGGCCTCACCATCAGATTGTTTAGTGTCATATCTAGGACACTCATTAGTGCAGGGGGTCATACCCAACAGCAGAGATGCAGTCAGTGTATTCTAGAGCTCCCGCTAACTATAGGGCTGATATAATGTGTGAGTTAAAAGTTAAGGAATAAAGCAAACCTCTTTAAGCATAAAGTACTGAATAAACAATAAAGAAAATACTTACTTACTTATAAGAATAAAATGACTGACAGATTTTAACAACCAATCAACAGATATTTTATACCTAGAGGTTAGGGAATCACATTCATTGTACATTCATATCTACCTTTTTTGTGTAGTTGTTTTTTAAGAGGGATTTTTTAAAAATATGGTTCTACAATATCAAGTCTTCCTATGAGATAGAAATTATTTTCACAGTTGTATGGTTTCAGGTAACTAATAATAATTCTTAGTAAATCATTGAACAGTTTTATTTGACCCATAGATTGGACCCTAACAGGTACTAATCACTTCCGGTCAGAGTGAGCCTGAGAGTAATGGTAATGTAGGGCTACTCTACATTTACCAGATCTCAAGAACTGGAGCCTGACCATCAGATTCAGTTTAGTGTTCTACCCAGGACATACCTGATTTTTATTCTTTTTCTTTTTGTAATAAAGTATAGAATAAATAAACAGTTCTGGTTTCTTTGTTTAATGGCATATAAATCTTTGTAGGTTATTTAATGCCAAAATCATGCTTATAGAAGATCAGTAGGGGTATAATCTAACCCACAGCTTGGAGGATACCATTCCTGAGAGTATTAGTCTGAAAGTAAATGTATTAGCAAGACTGGAATTTGAACTATGATTCTTTAGTCTAGCACTTTAACATTATGCCACAGGGACTTTCCCCAACAAATAGATAAATTTTATTTTATCATTATGTGGGACAAAAAATGAGGGTTCAGATTCCATTTGTTTCAAGTTATCAACTGATCCCTCAGGAATCGTAATGTTATAATCCTGTTTATGTTGACTGTTCATTAATTACTGTCATTTCCAGTAAATGCCAGTGATGATTCTGATTCTAATTATACATGACATAACACAAAGGGATGTCTTGGTAATGTTATTCATAACAGTATTAAATTTGTCCTTTGAGATAATTTCATCAATGTTTATGTATATCTAACAATCTCTAAAGATAAAACATTACTTAACAGTAACTATAAGTACAGTAGATACAAATGCCTGAATCAACTATTTATGTATAACACAGTGTAGAAGATCTAATTTCTATTGATTTTATAGAAGCAAATCATCCTTTCAAATTTTCATTAAACTATTATAAAAGTGCTGAACAGTTCTTGGATTGACCAAAAAGGGTATAGTCCTAGTGCTATAAAAAGTGCCAGCTATTCCACATGTATATCATGTACTTCAACAAACTTGGCACATCCATCCTCAATTTTCTTTAATGCTTCCAAAAAGATTTAAATGAAATTTTAGTGAAGTGAAAAAAAAAGGCAATACTCTTTTTGGTTAGGTAGACAACTTTTAAGTTTTATTTTCTTTGTTTAATGGCATATTAACCTTCATGAGTTATTTAATGTCAAAGCCATTTTTGTAAAAAGAATTGAAGTAGTACTATTTAATTTATACCTGGGGAATAAGGAGCTTCATACCTTTCCAAAGGGTATTAGTCCAAAAGTAAATGTAATAATGCAAGTGGAGTTCAATCTTGCATGTTAACCACTTCACCATGAGGATTCTATAGATTCAATCATGATACAACTACAGTAAATATTATTAAAAAACTCATTGTACACTGATAAATTTGCATAAAAATAAATCAAGGATTAAAAAAGGTTTGGTTTATTTAATGGCATATCAACTCCTTAGGAGTTATTTAATACTGAAATTTATTTCATTTTTGAATGATTGTAATAAGTATATTTTCATTTATCCATTGAATTTTTTGGAATTGCACTTTTTATTTGCCTGGAATCATTTGTTTGCAAAATTATATCAAGTATTCCAATCAAACACAAATAATCTGCACACAGTTGTATGGTTTCATTTGTTTCTATGACTAATAATCTATACACAAATATATGGTTTCAAGTAATTATTTCCATTTAATTATCATTTGTTTGCACACAGTTATATGGTTTCAAGCATTCCTATTTAATACAAATAATTTTCAAACATATCTATTTGACCCATCGATGGTTGGTTGTTGTTCAAAGGCATATTAACCCTTGGGGGTTATTTAATGCCAAATCATGTTATTTATATGATTTGTTAGTGAATAGTTTGCTGGAAACTTTTTTTTTATATGAATTAATTTGTTTGTACACAGTTAATTGGTTTTAAAAAAATTTATTTAACAGGAGTAATTCTATTTATCAATTATTCCTATCTAATATTAACAATTTGCACACAGCTGTATGGTTTCAAATAACCCTTAGTAAATAATTGAACAGTTCTGTTTGACCCATATATTGGACCCTGAAAAGTACAACCACTCTCTGTTAGAGTGGACCTGGGAGTTATAGCATTGAAGGGGTACTCCACACTCCCAGAACCTAACCACCAGATGCAGTTTAGTGTCATAATCATGGCACATTTTGGGGGAGAGGGAGGTCTTGCAAACACCACTTTTCTACTTTGGAATCACCATTGAATAAAAACTGTCTTATACAGTCACATTCATAACTTTAGGGTCCTAGCTGGGAATAAGTGACAACAAGCAACAGTCACCTATTCACCAAACTACACATTAACATAGGTTAATATCTATACTTCATTCAAACATTTACTATGACTTAAAACTTGAAATTTCAAAAGAGGAATTTCTTTCTTATTTTATCTATTGGAATTTTAGTTTTGATGAGCTGCTTCCTACTTTCAAATTTAATTCTAACATCACTGATAATTTTAGGAATTAACTGTACCGTCTGTGTAAGAGTCTTGGAGTTGCTTTTATCGTTGCTAAGTTGGTGAAGATTCTAAGGATAAACACATTGTAACAAAGAATGACCCCATTTATCAAAAAGACCACTTAACAGAAATTTTCAGGGATGTGATTTTTTCCATGAATATTAACTTGATCTTAGGTTCCAATATAGATAATTTGGAGACTGACTTTGCAAACATCAGTTGCACACTTTGTTGACATTATTAGATAAAACTTATAAAAATGTTTATTACTTATGTTGACTTAAATGACAACCACAGTACATATTTCCTAAATGATTTTAAAATTCATCAGAAATTTGAAATTAAATTTCATTTTTTTTTTAAATATCATTGTTTTATTTTATTTCTTATTTTATTTTTGAAAATCTGGCCAAAAATTACCACCAAGGTTTGAATTCAGTGGAGGTCACTAGATGCTAAAATATACCATTTTCAAGCCAAATTTATAGATTAAAGAAACATCTATATTGAGTACAAAAATGTTTTTAGTCTCATAAATGGTGGAACTGATGGTTGTTAGGTTCACGATTTTCATATAGAAAAGAAAAATTTTGAACAATCACTTTTGGCACTTTGGGATTATTATTGAATGAAATTTATAAAATGCTTATTTTTAATGTTGAATAAGGATTACTGAAGCTATCAAAAATAAAATTACAGATAAAGAGGGTCCATAGTATATATTTTTTTAATAGTTTATGAAATGAATTTTAAATTTGATATAAACTTTCAATTCTTATTTCTAAACTGCAAATCTAAACAGAATATTGACTTATCTTAATGGCATATCAACCTGTCTAGTTTTATTTTATGCCTAGAAGTTAGAGAATGGCATTCATTGTACATTCATCTTTACATTTTTTGTGTTGCTTCTCAAGAGGTTTTGGCACACAGTTAGGTCAGGTATTCAATATAATGAAAATAACTTGCAAACAGTTGTAGCATTTCAAGTATTCCTATCTAATGCTAATAATTATATGGCTTCAAGTAATTATTTTTATTCAATAATAGTCATTTATTTACACAAAATTATATGGTTTCAAATAATTATAATAATAATTCTTACTAAACAATTATAGCTTTAAATAATAATTTTTGATACAAATAATTTACAGTTATATTCATGATTAAAACAAATAATTTTTAAACAGATCTAATACCACTCCAGGTGAAAGTGAACCTGGGGATAACAGCAATGAAGGAGTACTCCATACACCCCAGATCTCCAAAACTGGAGCCTCACCATCTGGCGCAATTTAGTGTTATATCCAGGAAACCCCTTTTTGTGGAGAGGTCTTACCTCTCTCTAGGGTGTACAGTCAGCATATTCTAAGTCCCACCAACAGGGGAGTAATTTGAATATTAAGGAATTATTTCATAATTATTGTAAATCTCTCCCAGTGCTCCATGTATGAAATGGTTGCATCAAATATAACAGCTTTCACCAATGTGCTGTCTGGGTGAGACCAAGACATTTGGCTTTAATCTCTTCATCCCCTACCCACTGAGCCACCACTTAATAAATTTTAGAGTTCCCACCACAGACAAAACAGGATATCATCTCTTATGTATTGGCTGCTTTGATAAATTATTCAGCTGTTTATTTTCTGATTTCTTTGCAATACGCCAGGACTGAAAAATTGGCCCAGGGTTTATAGACAGACAATGGAGAATAATAACCTCCAGAAGAAGCAATAAAATTCACAAAGAAAAATTCATCACCCACCAGAGAATTAAAAATAGATTTAATTTCTGATCTCTGCTTTTCCTTTACGTTTCACAATTTTCTTTTAAAGACTAAGTGCAAATCAATATTTCCAAATAGGCTAAGCTAAAGTAACACTCATATATATATATATATATATATATGAAGGTCATTAAATGAATAAGGGGAATTCTTTCAAAAAAAGCAAAAGAAAAAAATTTTTCAGAATTTTTTTTATAAATGGAAACTCTATATTGTTTAGAATTGGTTTATAGCAAAAACTATTTAATCTCACAAAAATATTTCTTTTGAGGCTATTCAAAATGGTTGCAAATCAAACAGAATGTTTCAGGCTTGCAAAGAGGTCTGCTATCAAATTTTTGATGGTTGAAAAGTGTAAACCAAGTGAAATTTTCAGAAGAATGTGTGATGGGTACAGAGAAAAATGTATTAGTCAAGAAATGTTTACAAATGGGCTCAACATGGGATTGCCAGCTCAAACATTAGTCAAAAAGATTGTTCATTGAGTGGAAATACACTGACTATCTAGTAAAAAAAGAAAAGGATGTAAAAGTCCGAAACATGTAGCACACAAATATAAAAATAATTAAAAACCTAAATACCAAATTTGAAATCATTTGCAAACCTATTAATTTTCTCTTGTTGGGCCAATAATAATCTCCATAAATATACATATATATATATATATATATATTCCTGTTATCAAAATTCAGTTTCTACATTCACATTAATAAGTTTGTAGCTTAATACTGTAAAAAAAAGTATTTTACAAAACAAAACTGTACTTTTCGACATAATCTCCATCTTTGTCAAATCACATAAAACAACATTTATCTTAAATTCCTACCCAGTCAGCAGACTGACTATACCCCAAAACAGAGTGCCCTGGGTATGAGAGTAAATTGCATCTGATGGTGAGGTTCCAGTTCTGGAGATCTAGGTAGTGTATTTGATAGGATTGTGTACAAGAAAGAACCCTCTAAATAAACAGTTAAACAAAAAATGTAAATAAGATATACAATGAATGCAATTCCCAAACTTCTTGACATAAAATAATCTGAGATGGGCTGTTGTACTGTTAAGATCAATCATCTAATATTCACAGAGACACAGCCTAGTTAGAGAGGGTTGTAGAATATGCTGACAGCATCTCGGCAGAGGGCAAGACCCACCATAATGAGTGTTCTAGATATGACACTAAACTGCATCTTATAGTGAGGCTCAGTCTTGGAGCTTTGGGGAATGTGGAGTAGCCCTTCATTGCTAGTACTCCAAGGTCTCCCCAACATACAGTGGCAATACCAGTTAGGGTCCCATTTATGGGTTAAATAGAATTATTTCATCATTTATTATACCTAAAATCACTTACTGTGTGCAAATGAATGAATGATGTTGAAAGAATTATTAGTGCTAGTGTAAACAAATGACTGATGTTAAACTTAATTATTAGTATTACATAGTAATACTTGAAACAATTTAACTGTATGCATCTCTGCAGGGAGGGGGGTATATATGATTTGGCATTGAATAACCTACAAAGGTTGATATGCCATAAAACATAACCAACTATTACATAGCTAACAAAAGAATTTCAGATCAAAATTCACCCTCATATATACATTGGTATATCAATAAATTCATAGCCAAAATTTAAAAAAATGTATTTATTCTGCTCAACAAATATTTTTCAACATAATCTCCTCTTTGACATTTCAATTAATATATTGTTTGAATATAAGAATTTCAAATCAAAATTTAATTAATAACTAAGACGGACTAGGGACATATAGATCCACTCTAATATGAATAAATATTATTTTATAACATATTCATTGGTACATAGTATTTGTATCATGCTATATAAACTTTTCATTTTTTCATCAGCTTCAACTCATTATTATCAATATTTTTGACAAGTGTAATTAAATTATTAAAATTCTAATTTTTCTTTTTTTATCAGAAACTTATGCAGGTTGTCATTCTATGACAGTAAAAAACAGTGAGCATCATAAACAAGAAAAAGTGAGATTCGAACTCGGTTTGGTTTCTTTGTTTAATGGCATATCAACCTTTGAAGGTCATAACACCTATAAAATCACTTCATCAGAGAAAAAGGGGAGACCAAGACATTATAAAGTAAAAACAGGATTTGGAACTTGAAAATAATCAAAGAAATTATGTTAAATTTTTGTTTTTTACATGATCAGCTGTAAATAAGTTTAGTTTGGTTTCTTTGTTTAATGGCATATCAACCACCATGTGTTATTTAATACCAAAGCCATCTTTGTAAAAGAACAGTAGTGATACTATTTAACACATAACTGGGGGATAAAGGGGTTTATACTTTTATCAATCTGAAAGTGAATATAATAGCATGACTGGAGTTTGAAAATGCTTACTAGACTGTTGCAGTCTAGCAAGTTAGTCACAATCTCACAAGGATATTTTCCCTATATACTAGGAGTTCATGTGTACTGTAAATTACAGTGTATGACACAGCCTTAATTTCATATAAAATTGGTTTGGTTTGGTTGGGTTTTATGGAATATCAACTCCTGTAGGTTATTTAATGCCAAATCTTCTTTATGTATATTAAATATATATATATATATATATGATTTGTAAGTAAATAGTTTTTAAGTAAGATTTTGAACAAGCCAGAGCTCATTTGCTTGCACACACTTAAATGGTTAAACAGATCCATTAGACCTATAGATGGGGCCCTAACAGTTACTACCACTCCATGTCAGAGTAGACCTGAAAGTAATGGCAATGAAGGAGTAATCCACATTCCCCCAGAGCTCCAGGATTAAAGCCTAACCATCAGATGGTTTAGTGTTGTATCCAGTACACTCATTAGTGGATGAATCTTATCTCTCTGCATATTCAGGTACTTTTGATTAAACAAAACTACAGTCTATTGTTCTTAGTGAAAAAGAACAGTACATATTTTCAAAAATTAAAAAACTATATATATATATATATATATATATATATATACATATTATTTTACTGTTAATATTTCTGTATCTCTAGAATCTTGGCAATATAAAATATATACATATATATATTAAAATTACTTCATCTAAACATTTTGTGTCTTTAAGTTTTCCACCTCCCATCGATGGAGTACCTTTGCTAATTCATAAATATAATCAAATGGTTCAGTTTGGTTCGGCTTTATGGCATATTCACCATTGTTGATTCTTTAATGCCAAATCCTCTTTTCAACATATTTATTAAATATATGATTTTTAAACACATTTTGTAGGTAATATTTAAAAAAAACCTGAGTTTTATTTTTTGCGCACAGTTAAATGGTTTCAAGCATTTCTATATAACACAAATAATTCTAATCACTATTAATCATTTCCACACAAGAATTGTTATTCAACACTAATTATTCTGTTGAACACTATTCATTCATTTGCACACAGTTAAATGGTTCCAAGTATTACTATGTATCACAAACAGTTCAATTAATCATCAGCCATTTGTTTACATACAGTAAAATGATCGAATAGTTCTATTTCTAATAATTCAATTCAGAATAAGTCATTTGTTTGCACTCAGTTTAAATGTCAAAAAGTTCTATCTGACCCATAGATAATTTCCTATTAGGTGCTACCACTCCAGGACAGAGTGGATCGGGGAACAATAGCAATGAAGGGGTACTCCACATTCCCCAAAGCTCTAAGAATGGAGCCTCATTATCAGATTGGTTCATGTCATACTGTTGCTTATCTGAGACTGTCTTTCATCCACTCACTATTATGTCTTGTCTTTCTTTTTCATGCACCCACAAACAGGGAAGACTAAAGCCATGGCCTTTTCTCACCATGACTACTATGCAAGCAAAAATACTTTTGCGTTTCTGAGACTGTCTTTCATCCATTCACTAGGGTTTTTTATGTCTCAGTAGAGATGGAGTTGGTGCATTCTACAGCCCCAGCTGACAGGGCTAAATATAATCAAAGAACTTTTCATCCAATTATACCATTTGCTACCATCCATATTATAATGATCCAATTTTTTTAATGTTACTCTAGCATAGCAAAAATGGAACATTGTAAACCTCTGTGAACATAAGAATGTTTTAATCCTCTATTTTAGAGGGTTAATCCAATTTTCAATTTAATAATAGTAGTGTGAGTTCTGCATTACACACTCACTCTAATCAGTATAATTTCTCAAGAGAGATAATCATTAAATAAATGTTACAGAGAACTCGTTATTCATTTGAAATTATAATATAAATTCTCTACATATATAGCTGTGTTAGTGAGACTTAAATGGAATGACACCCCTAAAAATTAGTGCCCTGGATATGATATTAAACTATATTTGATGGTGAGAGTAGAGCTGTGGAATCTAAAGTACCCCTTCATTGACATTACTCCGAACTACATTCTGATCTGGAGAGGTAATGCCTATTAGGATCCCACCTATGGGTTAAATTATTTCTATTTGATAGGACCATGTTAAAAAAAAGTCCTCTTAAGAAACAGCTAAAGAAAAAATATAAATATGAATGTAAAATGAATGTGATTCCCTAACCTCTAGGCATAAAATATCTCTTGATAGGTTAAAATGCCATAAAAATCAATCAATCTCTGTTTAAATAGAATGTGATTCAATATTGGGCTTCCTGTTTGCCAAAGGCAGTCTTAAGCAAGTATGAATAAAATACCTTTCCTGTATAATTAAATAAAACACTTTTTCAAAAATCTTTCATAATGTTTTTGTTATTTTAGGGTTTGATACAAAAGATTAAGCTTTCAAATGAATTCAAAAGTTTGTATTCATATTCTCACTGCTCACCATATCTTGTTACCCTGGCAACCAGATTGAAAGGTATTTAGCAAGAGAAACAGTTTGCAGAACTGTCTGGCTTGGCAACTAAGTTTTAATGATGATAATGCAAGTTCATCTTAAGCCATTGTCTATCATCTTACAAAACATTTCATCTATTTGCCTAAGAGATAATATAAAGCAATAAAACATGAGAAAAATGTTGATATATATATATGTGTGTGTGTGTGTGTGTGTGTGTGTGTGTGTGTGTGTGTGTGTGTGTGTGTATATATATATGTGTGCCTGCGTGTATGTATATATATATATATATATAAATAGAGAGAGAGAGAGAGAGAGAAAAGTGTATATAGGTTTGTTTTTCAATCCATGTTATTAAGTTTTCTATAGACTTGAGGCAAACCTGTTTCAGTATATTTCTTTCTCATTTCTATTTTTTTCCTGAATAAAAAATTTTTCTTCAAGGCTTTTTTTTGTTATGAGGATCATTTATTTTTTCTTTATTTTTAAATTTTTTATTCTATTATAGCTTGTCACATATTTAGAAAATAGATACCCATACATTTTTGTGAAGTCCTCTTTATCCTGCCGCAGGTTCTTAAGAATTCTTTCTGCATCCATTATCATAAATAAATATAATGCCTTCGAGGATACCAAACATGGAGTAATCTTAGAAAGGGTTTATCTAGAAAATATATACTCTGTCCCTCTCCCTGTTTTCCACTGTTTCAGTTACCTAAAGTCAACACTTGAAATAAAGAATTAATTTTTCTAAAAAATGACCCCCAAAACTCAAAACCAGTCATACTGGCAACTGAAATATACCCCAATCAATCTATCAAGTCCTCTCTTTAATTGAAAAGGTGAAAATTCTCTATTCAAGATAAAGCAAAGAAATACTTAGATGATATTATTAAGATCTACAGTAAAAATGAATCTCCACTCACATAATTATTGTATCTTATCAGTTATTGTTGTTAATCTGTCATAATTAATGAATTTAATGATCCCTTTTGCCACAGAGAAGATGTGATGCAAGGTCAACATTTCAGCAGAGTAGTACTGCTTTTATTTCAAAGTCTTCCTTCTCCTAGATCAGTGGCCATACCAAGGTTAAAGAGCTCAGTCTGCCCTACTTTTTACCAATAACTGGAGGGAGTACTGATGGATTTATGCCTTTCCCAATGATATTAGAATAAAGCGAAACAGAAACAGCTTCATCCAAGATTTGAACTTGGGTTGACTAGATGATAATCCTACACCACAAACCTCCACACACTTGTAAGCCTCAGGATGAGACAATAAAAACATTTTCTGAGACTGTCTTTCATGCATTTACTATTATATCCTGTCTTTCTTTTTCCTGCACTCAAAAACAGGGAAGACTAACGCCATGGCCTTTTCTAACCAAGACTACTATGCAAGCAAAAATATTTTTGTTTTTCTAAGACTGTCTTTCATCCACTCACTAAAGCCATGCCCTATTTTGACAATGGGGAGAATGCATGCAAAAATATTTTTACTTTTCGGTAACTGTCTCTCTTTCACCCACCCAGTCTTATATTCTGTCTCTTATTCTCCCTTCTTAAAGTCAATAAGGAAGCTTCTAAATTCATTACTTTTACTTGTGTCATTTCTCACTAAACAGTCATTTTCTATATTTGCATTTTCTAAATAATATTACTTGTAACAATTATCCTAAGAAATGAAGACATGGGAAATACAAAAATATACAAGAACAAAGAAGATAGTGAAAATTATCAATAATCAATTTTACATTATGCAAAATCATTTACCAAGCATGCATTACATACATGGACCATTAACCTCAATATATATATATATATATATATATATATATATAGTTATCAATTCGTGCTGACAGCATGGATTTCCCTGATTCTCTCTCTCTCTCTCTATATATATATATATATATATATAAAATTAACTTAAATTGCGAGTCGGAATTCCGACTCACGATTGAAGTTAATTTTGTAAGTTAATTTTGTTATTGGCTCCACTCGTGTTGAGCACTCTTGTAATTATAGCATTGCAGCGTTTATGGTGGGTTTTATTTTCTTTTGACCAACTGACTGCATATCTCTTGATTTTTTTCAACTGGTGTGACGGGGTTGGCCTTTTCTTTTTTTTTTTTTGTCCTATGATATTATTTCTTTTTCCCACGGGCAGTGATTCGAGATATTTTTATCTCTTGTTCCTGGCGGGGTTTTTTTTCTTTTTTTCTGGTAACCATGAATGCTGGTAGATAGTAGATTAGTAAATATATATATATATATATATATATATATATATATGTATGTATGTATGTATGTATGTAAAACTTTAAAAATATTATAAACATTAGAAGTTTATAATTTGAAGTTTATTTCTGTCTGATGATTGTGCACACCACATCAAACTTGTTACTATTACTGACTTCTAGTACTCGTAATTATATTTTTAAGTTTTACACCTGCTCTACAATAACATTAGGCACCTTCTTATACAAAATCTTTCCTTATTTGCATTTTGAAATTATATATATATATATATATATATATATATACACACTAAGAATTACAAATCTGGAGGCAAATAGCAAAATAACAATTTACAGCAATGAAGATATTTTGATATTAATTTTTATTTTTTGTTTGGTAATTTGTTTGTATCTGTGCTTTATAGAATATATAGTAAAGGTATAGTTCACCACAGGTTGTATCTGGAAAAAAATTTGTTTCTATTCAATAATAATAAGTTGCAAACAATTATAGCTTCAAATAATTTGTATACAATTCTATAGTTTCAAGTAACAATTCCTATTTAATTTAAAAGCCTTTATATGGCTTTCAGTAATAATTCCTATCTCATATAAATAATCTGTACACATTTATATGGTTTCAAGTAGATGAAGAGTGAGTGGGTGAATTTAAAATCATTTTAAACATTATCTCAAATAAATCTATTTGACACATAGATGGGACCCAAACATATATTATCACTTTAATTTGGTTTGGTTGGGATCTATGGCATATCAACCATTGTAGGTTATTTAATGCCAAATCCTGCTTATACATATATATATATGATTTGTAAACACATTTTATAGATTGTGAAGGAATGGAAGAACACTAGTCAGGGACGTCCTACTACAAAGCACCATCAGCAACATTTGCACAAGGTATGCAAATAGGTCTCAACAGCGGATGTATGAGACACATATAAGCTGTCCAAATTGGCAGCTATTGTAATTGGACGTATCACAGATACTACCAACTCTACATAGATAATATTCTTAAATCAGCCTGAGCTCTTTTTGCACACAGTTGTTGGTTTCAAGTATTGCTATATGACAGTCACAATTTAACATCAGTCATTTGTTTGCACACAGTTTTTTCTATTTGACTCATTGATAAGACCCTATCGGGTGATATCACTCAGGGTCAGAGTAAACTTGAAAGCAATGGCAATTAAGGGGTACTCTGCATTCCCTAAATCTCCAAGGCCATTAGATAGTTTAATGTCATATCCAACACACTCATTGGTTGGGGTCTTATACCTCTGCAGAGATGCAGTTGGTGTATTATCACTTTCAGTCAGTATGGATCTGGGAGTTATGGCAACAAAGGTATGACTACACACTTCCCAAAATTTCTGAAATGGACCTTTACCACTGGATGCTGTTTAGTGTCAAAACTTAAGAAACCTATTTTGGGAGGGGTCTTATCTTTCTACAGCAGATGCAATGATTGTATTTTAGATTATGCCAAAGGGACAGAAAAAGGCTATACAACTATAACACAACTTCCATCTCACAAATTTACAGCTTGACACAAAATTTACCAAAAAATGCTTTCCAACAAGATTATAGTAAAAATGGTAATCTTGTCTTACTGTTTTAAATGATAAAGCAATAAATACATACTGATATGAGAGTCATTCAAAATGTTTTAAGTCTTATCTGTAAACAAAAGCATAGCTGAATATTTTTGTTGTGACAACACACTATCACTTCTTATGAAACTAAAAAAACTAATTCAGATTTCTGCCTTAATTTCTGTGCAGGTAAGGTCCATACAAAGGTGAGAGGTATGTGACAAATCCAAAAATGGACAAAACAGAGGCCCGAGTAGTCATAAAGTATCTCCAAAAGAAAAGTATGGTAGCCAATAAAATCCATGAGGACATGGTACAGATTCTTTCTGAGGACTCTCCTTCCTATGCACTTGTAAATAAGTGGGCTGCAAAATTCAAGCAAAACAAGTGTGGCCTTACACTCTCCTTCTCCAATAACTGGAAGGGTTCTGATTTCAGTTCGCTGATTGTTCCATTTGGCTGTTTATGTCAATGGATGGCATGGTTGATCTACCTATCAGCCCACTTGTTTTTGATCCAGACAGCAGATATTGATCACTAACTGGAGTCACTAGTTGATGAGTGGACAGGTGAGACCATATAATTAAGAAAGTAAAAACAAGTTGAATGCCAACAGAGAACTGAACACAGGTTTGCAATAAACAATAATATTTAGTTTAGTAAAAGAGTCTTTAAAAATGGTACATACATTCACCCTTCCTGAAGGGTAGTAGTCATGTGACATGGAGACTTAGTCAATTTCTCAGCATTCAGAGAATGACACCAGGCTTCTCAATTTATTGTATTAAATTTAGGCTTTTTCTGCCTCTTGCTTTCTATAATATGGTATTGCAAAAGTTACAACTCTGATGCATAGAATAACAACAACAATAATCACAATAACACTTACTAGCTCAAGGGTTCCAACTAGCTTCCAATTGGCAGACAAAAATAAAATGAGCTATAACTCAATACAGACCCTCACATAACAACAAAACAAGCCGGTATTTATACATTAATATGTCCAATCCTAGGCCAGCAACCAATCACTATCCAGGGAATGGACCTGCTCACATATGTACAGTGAAATGCCCCAATGTGCTATAAATAACTCCTTCTTTAGAGTTTAGGCAGATCTTAGCTTGTTAGACAACTGAGTGCTGACTTTAGACAACCTACCAAAGTCAACTATCCAACAGGTATAAGGCAATCTCAAGAAAGATTTACGTTCATTTTTCTCAATCTTTCTAAATTCAGGAGTCTGGTAAAAAGTTATTCAAGTAGCATACTATGTTTGTTCTTCTTGGTTTCTTTGCATTAGGGAGTCTGGTAAAAGGACAGTAACAGTAACATTGAGTTTCCTGACTGTTTCACACTGGTCTCTGGTAATGAATAAAACCCTTAGTTTATATGGATTTTTTATCATGTAGTGGTGGATTGGGTCAGTTTTCTCCTAATTTGGATTGCAATAACTAACTCTCCCCTTTTCATTTTGCCTTCCACCTAAAAAAAAACTAAACTGTTGAGTGATGCATTCTTATTTGCATGTATACATGCACTTCAGAATCTTCCTTCCTTATACATGTGTGCACACACACAAACATACACACAAGCCTTTATACTTGTATTAACACACACACACACAGAATTGATACCTCCACCACTGCAACTAGTATTTCAGATAAAATTTAAAAAAAATAAAAACACCATTTTCTTTTTCTTGGGTATAGCTCTGTTGTAGAGCATTGAACTGAAGATCACAAGGTCCAAGGTTCTGTCTCCTTATGCCAAGTTGTTATTTGATATATTATAGTGTCCTCATTTTGGAATGCCAATCATCTGCCTTTACTTCAAATAATGGCTACAGTACCTGTGTGTATTTTAGTGCTCAGTTAGTATTTTGTATATGTTTAAAAAAGAAAATCTGTAATATTGTGCTGGTTTGATTCTTTACATCTAGTGGGAGCTGGAATATATGCTGTTTACTTCAGTGTTTCCCTTCCACTATAAACAAGACTCATTTTTATATGTACATATCCACTATTTTCTCATCTCTACTCAAAGGGGCAGGAATTTGCTAGTTTGGATTCTACTAATTAATTCTACATTCTACTTTTACCCAAAAAAGGGCAGGCTTTTTCTTCTACTTTTTTAATATTTCCTTTTAACCCATCCCCTTCCCTAGTGGGTAGTTAATCTGGTTGCCAAATAATGACGTCAGCAGCATTTTAACAGTAAAACAAAATTTCCAATGGCTCCAAATTTTAGAAAAAAAATTATATTAAAGAAATTTTCTCCTTTACAAACACAATTGCATTTGCCCACCTGCCTGTTATCATGGTCAGGCCTTGAACCCTGAATGAACCCATGTTTTGGTTTCACTAGCTGGGGAACAATCAAAATAATATTTCCCTTAACAAATTTTGACTGACAATTTCTATGGATTTAGCCAAAACAAATGCGTTTCTTGTTTTCTGCTTCTAGCCAAAAGATAACAATATACATTTCCATGTTTTCTATTTTAACCAAAAAAACAAAAAGCAATTTTTTTCGACTCATTCTATTTTCAATTTTGGTGATGTACAGAGTCATTCTTCTAAAATCCATTTCAATCAATCTTTACATTTTATAATATACCAAGTAATTCTTCTAAAATCTCTTGCAGTTAATTTTCACTTTTTAGAGCTATGTCCCCCACTCTATGTCACACAGGGACAGTATAGAAAATGAACATTGCTCAGTCTTACAATCCAGTAGATAGCTAAGTCCATAGGCATTAGTTTTGGTTCAGTCCACACAGTTTTAACTAAGATCTTGGTGATGAGAAAACTATCAGCAAGATGGGTCTCAAGAATGCAGATGCCAGAGCACAAGCAGAAAATGGTTGACATTTCCAGAACACTTCTGACTCACATCCAGACTAAAGCTAAAAGTTTCCACTGCAAATAAGTCAAGATAAAACCTGGGTTTACCACTTTGAACCTGAATCAAAGCAAACAATGAAAACACATAGGGTCTCTATTTCCAAAGAAGTACAAAGCAAGCAGTGTCTATTGGCAAAGTAATGGCTTCTGAAGGTATAATCATAATAGACTACCTAAGAAAGAGAAAAGCTATTAATGGACAGTACTATGCATCATAATCAATGTAAAATAATTAAGGATTTTAGTAAATTATTGTTTCTAGCTAAACTTTGAGTTTGTAGTTGAGAGTTTTTAATTTCTAAAGGTCAAAGTGGGTAAACCTTGTTTTGGATAAAAGTGACAACATTTGACAAAATAAGTATGACAAGTTTGTTTTAGAATCTGCGGTAAGAGAAATATTAAGAAAAACAATTAGGTAGATATCAGCTGATATTTAACAATGATGTGTCACTAAAAAGTTTTAGTGATTACGTTTGATTAAAAGATTACTTAAGAATAATTTGAAGAAAATACATAAGAGGGAGATTTTCAAAAAACACAGTTGGTGGGCAGTCAGAGAAGGACCAGAAATATTCAAAGAAGCAGAGAGTCAGCAGACAAAGTCCCAATGAGGGTGGGGATCGGTGATAGCAGCCAACGGCGTGCATGCACAGGAAGCGGCAGGTGTAAGGATGATAATAACTATGTCTCTGTCTATATTTTCACCTTGCACTCTTTATTCTATGTGTACATCAACTGGGCTGAAGTAATTCCTTCACTTTATCTCTCTCTTTTCGGCGATTACTGGAAAAAGAGTCGTAGTAATAAACCTTGACGCTAACATAGTTGTTTTTGTATTGCGTTGTGTTATAACTTTTGACATGATGCCATAGCTTTACATCAAGACAACTGAAGGAAGCAATGAAGTCAAAATGCATGTTGCAGTATTTGACACAACCAACTGCAGCCTTGAATTGCTACCCTATCCACCTTATCAAACTTATCTCCTTCTGACTTCTTCCTGTTTCCAAAACTTAGAAAACCCATCTGCATGGTTGCTATTTTGGAAACAATGATGAGGTCATATGTACTGTGGAGGAGTTTTTGGAGGAGCAGGATACCACCTTCTTCTGTGATGAGATTACAATGCTTCAGCATAGTTAAAACAAGTGCACAGGCATCAAGAGGGTCTATATTTAAAAAAAAACAGTGAAAAATTGTTTTGTTTCTTTGACTCCGTCAGGGTTAATCTTAGAACTTTTTAAACAACTCACATAGATCAAGACTTAACAAGTCTCTTTAATATGTCACAGTAATTTTAATTGCCAATTAGAAATTTTGGTCAGAATTCATTTTAAGTTAAAAGACAAATTTATATCATTTACGTTATGTTTTGAAACACAAAATTTACACAGTATTTAGAGTAGGCAAGCTGGTTGGGTTTTATGGTATATCATCCCTTCTAGGTTATTCAATGCCACATATATTGTTCATATATGTAAATATGTATTATTTATAAACAAAGTTTGTAGGTAACATTTTTAAATGAGCTAGAGTTCATTTATTCACACACAGTTAAATGTTTTTAAGTATTCTTATCTAACATTAACAATTCTTTCAATATTATTCATTGAAATCCTGTTTATACATATATCTAATATGTATGATATGTAAATGCATACTTTTTAAGCCAATTTGATATTAAGCCTATCCACATGTCAGCGAACAAGGCAGAATGTTTTTGAATATCTTCTATCGAATAATTTAAAAATTCGTAAAGAAAGCCCTAACAGTAGTTTAGAAGAAAAAGCCTAGAATGCTACCACAGCCCCCACCCCAGAAAGGGAAAAAGGAAAAAAAAAAAAAAAAAAAAACCCACAAAAAACAAACGAATTCTCCCCTTCACCCCAGTAGACCGCCCCCAAAGCTACCTAAAATATCAGTAGTAAATAAAAGTCCAAACGAAGAAGAAGCATTTGAACTCAGGAGCCAAGTGGAAGAAATATGTCAATATTGGTCAGTATGTCTTTAAGTCCAATTTAAAATGCTGAATTTTACAAAATGTTATGCTGTATTTTGTTTGTGAAATAATGCTTAAACTATGCGTTTTAAATGTAAAGGCACGCTTACTCTACTATAAAGCCAATTTGATATTAAGCCTATCCACATGTCACCGAACAAGGCAGAATGTTTTTGAATATCTTCTATCGAATAATTTAAAAATTCGTAAAGAAAGCCCTAACAGTAGTTTAGAAGAAAAAGCCTAGAACGCCTAATGCTACCACAGCCCCCCACCCCAAGAGAGAAAAAAAAAAAAAAAAAAAAAGCTCTATAATTCCTGAAGCCTGCTAGGTCCCCAACTGTAGGAAAAAAAAAAAAAAAAAAAAAAAAAATGAAAAACCCAGGAAAAGTCCCAATACAGCAAAAAAAAAAAGAGTATAAGTCAGTACTAGTGAAAGTCATACGAAAGTACCTTAATGTTGGACTTTAACTAAGTTAAAACTTAAAACAAATTCCCCCCCCCCTTTTTTTTTATTACTATTATTATGTACACATGGGAAGCAGCATGATGTACGTAAAGGTATTTGAATAAACCCATGGACGACCAAACTCAATACCCAAATGGGTCCTGGACGTGAGCTTGACTTTTCGCTCAGGATCGCCAGTTCGATCGGGGAACTACTGCTGCTCCTCTATAAGAGTGGCTTCTATAGAAGAGAATAAAACAGCCATCGAAAGATAACCATGACCCACACTCAAACCACTTACACAAACCGCATCGCTCTTCGCGTGGGTAAAAAAAGGGGCGCGTCCTGCTGAGGTTGGAGCCCTGGCCTCGGTGTTCGAAAAATCAGCTACAGAGCTCAAACAATCAAAACTACTAAAATGCAAGCAAACACTACAAATAGCCACATTTAACGTAAGAACCTTAAATAGAATAGGACAACTCCCAGAGCTAATCGCATCGGCCGAAGAACATAAAATAGACATAATATACATACAAGAACACAGATACACGCACACAGAAGATATCAAATATCACGAAACTGGCAATGGATGGTCGCTCGCCACTGTATCCGCATGGAAAAACTCTGTCAACGCCGCAATAGGAGGGGTAGGATTGCTTATAGGACCTAGAGCACTAAAAACGCTTAATAGCGTTGAGAAAATACAGCCTAGAATGATGGCAGCTACATTCAACGGAAACCCCAGAGCAACAATCATCTCATGCTACAGCCCCACCAATGTTAGTGAAGAAAATGAAATAGTCACCTTCTACGATGAGTTATTCTCATTAGTGCGTAGCATCCCGAAACACAACATGCTAGTCATTGGCGGAGACATGAATGCACAAATCGGGAAAAACGGAAACAACAAATACAGCCTCCACAACACGTCAAATAGAAATGGGCAACATCTAACAGATTTCATGATAGAAAATAGATTAGCATGCCTCAATACAAACTACCAAAAAAGAGAGGGCAAACTATGGACATACACGTACGCAAACAATACTAAAGCTCAGATAGACTACATCCTTATAAACAAGAAATGGAAGAATAGTGCATTGAATTGCGAGGCATACTCCTCTTTTGAGGGTGTGTCCACCGATCACCGAATAGTCACAGCGAAAATACGGTTAAGCCTACGAAAAAACGACAAACGAACAGCGACCACCAAACACTATGACTGGGCCCTATTAAACAACAAAGATGTAAGAGATAAATACGTATTAGAATTAAGAAACAGATTCGAAACACTACAAGAAAAGACGGAAAAAAGTACACCAAACGACGAATACGAAAATTTCGTCAATGCACACCTCGAGGCAGCAGCAAAATACATTCCAACAAAAATTAAAACTAAATATAGAGTCCCATGGGAAACTTTAGCGGTGAGAGAAAAACGTGCACTAGTGAAAACAGCCTCCAAAAACTATCGAAAAAACCCAACAAACACAAATGCCTTAAAACTAAAAACGGCACAATATCAATTAGCAGGCATATATATAAAGGAACAGACAGAATACATTCAAAATCAGATAGATAAGATTAGAGACTCGGTGGAAGATAGACAATCTAGAATTGCCTGGCAAACAATAAACGAAGTGAGCAGAAGAAAGAACACAGTCAAAGCAAAACTTAAAGCAGCAAACCAACAAAAAAGAATAAAACTGTGGAAACAGCACTTCGAAAACTTACTTGGAAACCCACCAAAAAAAACACATGAACCAATCACCAGAATAATTAGCAAACAATTAGACATTAAACTTGGACCGTTCATACAAGAAGAACTCGACTCGGTTCTCAGAAAAATTAAAAATAGGAAAGCTGCAGGGCTGGACGAAATTCCCCCGGAAGTATGGAAGACCAGACAATTCGACGACATACTGCTCCGCCACTGCAACGCAGTATACAATCAAAATCCGATAGATAGATGGAAGAAGGGATGCATACTCCCCTTCCCTAAAAAGGGGGACCTTGGATTAGCCAAAAACTACCGAGGCATAACACTTACATCCATAGCTGCCAAAATCTACAATGCCCTACTGCGAAACCGAATAGAACCCAAAATCGACAACATACTTAGAAAAAACCAAAATGGCTTCCGAAGAAATAGATCCACGACCTCACAAATATTAACCATCCGCAGAATCCTTGAAGGTGTACGGGCAAAGAACCTACAAGCGACATTAATATTTGTCGACTTTACCAAGGCTTTCGACTCCATTCACAGAGGAAAGATGGAACAAATCCTACTAGCGTACGGCATACCTAAAGAAACCGTAGCGGCAATAACGATTCTCTATAGAAACACTAAAGTAAAAGTATGATCACCAGATGGAGACACAGAATACTTCGACATTGTAGCAGGAGTACTACAAGGGGACACGCTGGCTCCGTATCTCTTTATCATTTGTCTAGACTACGTACTTAGAACATCGATTGACAAAATCAAAGAGAATGGCTTCGAACTGACGAAGAAAAGAAGCAGAAGATACCCCGCAACAACAATTACCGACGCCGACTACGCCGATGACATAGCGATACTGGCAAATACACCTGACCAAGCCGAAACACTTCTGCATAGTTTGGAACGAGCAGCAGCAAGCATAGGCCTCCATGTTAATGCACACAAAACGGAATATATGTGCTATAACCAAACGGGGGACATCTCCACTCTAAAAGGAACCCCTCTTGAACTAGTAGACAAATTCACGTACCTAGGAAGCAGCGTCGAATCAACCGAAAAGGACATCGAAACGAGGTTAACGAAAGCATGGACAGCTATCAATAGGCTATCGACAATATGGAAATCAGACCTAACCGATAAAATGAAACGCAGTTTCTTCCAGGCAGTGGTCACATCGATACTGCTATATGGATGCACTACATGGATGCTAACAAAACGGCTGGAGAAGAAACTAGATGGCAATTACACAAGAATGCTGCGTGCAATCCTGAACAAGTCCTGGCAGCAACACCCCACAAGACACCAACTGTACGGCCACCTGCCCCCTATCACGAAAACTATTCAAGTTAGGCGAACCAGACATGCAGGACATTGCTGGAGAAGCAGAGATGAACTCATAAGAGATGTACTCTTATGGATCCCCACACATGGCCACGCAAAAGCAGGACGACCAGCACGAACGTACATTCAGCAGCTATGTGAGGATACAGGTTGTTGTCCTGAAGACCTACCTAGGGCGATGAACGATAGGGAGAAGTGGCGAGAGAGGGTCAGGGATATCCGTGCTGCCAGCACGATATGATGATGATGAAGTATTGCTATCTAACACTAATAATTCTATTCAAAACTATTCATTCATTTGCACACAGTTATATAGTTTCAAGTATTGCTATGTAATACCAATAATTCAATTTTGGCACACAGTTAAAAGGTTTCAAGTATTCTCATCTAACACCAATAGTTGTATTTGCACACAGTTAAATGGTTTCAACTATTGCTCAGTTATTTGTTTGCACACAGTTAAATGCTTAAACAGTTCTGTTTGATCCATATATAGGACTCTAGCAGGTACTCCCATTCCAGGTCAGAGTGGACCTGGGAGTAATGGTAACGAAGGGGTACTTACATTACCCAAAGCTCCAGGATTAGAGCCTCACCATCAGATGGTTAAGTGCCTTATCCAGGAAACTCATTCGGAGAGGGGTCTTATAGCACTGCAGAGATGCAGTAGGTATATTTTACAACTTCAGCTAACTGGACTGGTCTTTATTGTAAATGCAAAGATATGTTCACACAAAAATACAACAAGCTTGTGGCAAAAATAAGCTCATGGGGAAAAAAAAAATTATAAACAAACACTCTTTTAAGCGATTGGTGATTATTTTTTGGTAGCACAGAAGTGTTTGCTATACATTAGTTTGGACTATAGATATAACTTGAGTTTTGGTCATGCCATTCCAAACATAGACAACTGGAAAAAGTTAAGATTTAGTTCTTGTGTATAATACACATCCATCCATGACTTTGAGGTTTAAAAATCAGGAAAAATGTATGTATTATATATGAATAATTATGGTAAGTCTATCCAAGTTGTCTCTATTAGAGCTTGTTTAAGATCCATTAATTATTATTGTTCTCTAAACTATAGGTAAATAGTAGGGCAGACAAGGTTCTTTAATCTTGATAAGGCAACCAGTCTAGGAGAAGGAAAACTGAATTGAAATTGACCTTGTGGTGTACCCTTCACATGGCAGAAGAGTTTGGTAAATACTCACTAATCTTTAGGAGTCATATTCTTTTTAGTTTGAACCCTCTTGATGAGAATACAGTTTGTTTTCTTTAATAATTCAAATGGAAGGAGTGGAGTCTTAAGCTTATGAGGAAAAGTTTGAGTTGAAACACAGTTTTCCTTTTTAGGTAAAAGAAAAAACTGAAAAACAGACCTTGAGGAACATCCAAGTAGAGTTTAGGGAGTCATCAATGTATTTTGGTCTGTTTATGAATCAGAATAGGGAGTAGTTCTTAATTCTAATTTAACTGGAGATAAGGCTAATTGATTTAACTGAGGAACGTGGACACCTGCCTGTGATGAATTCCTCAAAGTTAATCTAATAAGCATCACACTTAGTTTGATTATTCAAGGAAAGAATAGCAAGTGGAGAACACTCACACACACTTGAGTCGGAGAGATTTTATGATAGCTAAACTAACCATGTGGAAAGGTTCTGGTTTTCTTCTTTCCACACAAAAACTTTCTTTGGTGTACATAACTGGCAATGAGTTTTACTGACCCAAAGGAATGTATCTTATGATTGATTGATTGATTTTAACAACATGTAAAACCATCAAGGATGTTATGCCTAGAGGTTAAAGAATTGCATTCATTGTATGTTTATATTTACATCTTTTTATATAGTTGTTATGTATTATCGTTTTTTACCACAGTGATGTGTCAAATACTCCTAATTCTAATAATTTGTGCACAACAGTTTGTAAGTTGGTTGTGCTTTATGGCATATCAACCCTTGTAGGTTATTTAATGACAAATCTGAGAGTCCTCATGGTGTAATGGTTATCATGCTGGACTGTGGTCTTGAAAGCAATATCAAACTCCAGTTGTACTATTTAGTTCTCTTTTGAACTAAAACTCTAAGGAAAGGTATTGAATCTCCTTATCCCGAATTTAGGGGTTAAATAGTATCATTGCTGTTCTTCAACAAGTATGGCAATTGCATTCATGCTAAATCCTGTATATACATATATATATTGAATATATGATTTTTAGGTAACATTCTAAATGAGCCAAAGCTCATTTGTTTACACACAGATAGTTTCAAGTATTCCTATCTAACATGAATAACTCTACTGACTATAAACCATTTGTTTGCCCATAGTTGAATGATTTTAAGTATTTCAGTATATCACTAACAATCTAATCTAACATCAGTTATTTGCTTGCACACAGTTAAATAGTTATATATATATATATATTATCTCTCGATCAGTATTTCGAGTGTCAGTGATTCACTCTAATGTAGACAGAGAGAGCAGCTTTGCTCTGACTATTCTTTTATTTTTGTGTAACTTATTTTATTTCATTTTTTTTTAAACCCCAATTTTTTTTATTTTCTTTATTCGGAAAACGCTGAGATTGTATAAGGAAGAAAAAAAAATTTTAACAGATGGAAGAAGGAATACAAACTCCATCAAAATTTGTCTTTCAAGTAAATAATTATAAAAAAAAAAGATTATATTTCTTGATCAATGTGTCAAGTGCCAAGGATTTGTTATATTGTAAATAGGTAAAGTGAATCATATAGTTTTTATTGTGATTCACTTGATATTTTATTGTCAACTATGATTCTTTTTTCAGGGGATGGGGTTAAAGGGCAAAAAGGTTTTAATAACTGGTGTAATTAAGTCGCCCTTTAAAATAACTTAATTTATATTCAGTTAATAAAAACAGATTTTGCATAGAAGGGTTTTAGTAGCCCATGAAAAGATAGAACATTTCAACAAAACCATCATTTTAAAATGTAAAATTTCTCAAGCACTGTTTCAAGTGCACAGAGGTGTTGTAATACAAATACATAGAGCGGATTCCTTTTATTTTATTATTCTTATTAGCTAGAGTGGGTGTATAATAGAAAAAGAAACAGATAAAGAGGGAAAAAAAAGGAAGAAAGGGGAAAAGGAAAAAAGAAAAAGGTAATTTTCCCTGTTGCCATTGTAATTTTAGTAAGTTGATTAGATCGAAATCGAGATACTTTAGCCTTGGTGAATTTGGAAATAAGAAGATGTATAGAGGGGGGATTATTTTTTTAGTGGGTGGAAGAGTAAGGAAAAGAAAGAAAAAAAAAACTCACAAAACCAGACATCAGCAAGAGCTGAGTACTGGACAGGATGACAAAAGCTGTGTATATGAATAATTTTGAACAATCCGCATGTTAAAAAAAAATGTTACTGTCCTCGCAGATCACTAAAATAGACAGATCCGTGTATTTGATTGGTTGTTTCCAACAACCAATCAGATGTGTGGATGAGCGGTCTATAATCATTCAAATAAATAAAAAGCCAATTTAATTTTTCTCTTTTTTGTCCTCTTGTGTAAACTGGAGGGTGTATCAGAGACTGATCATCTCTGATAGGGTCTGCTGGGTGAGGGGGTTATGATGTTGAAAGACCTGAAACTTACCAAGGAACCAAGCAAACCATCACTGACGTATATATAAGTAAGTTAAGTTGCCAACTGAAGTCGAGGAAAACCCAAAGGCTCCCATTTCAATAGCTACAACACTGAGGTATAAAAGTGGGTGTTACTCCTCTCCCCTGGATTGTTCAACTTTACCCTCATAAATACTTTATAATGTGGAGTGTTAAGCAGAGAGGTATCAAGTACCAATTTTTGAGTCTTTGGTATGATTTGACCTGGGATTGAACTGGGTCTCCCAGGCCATTGGGCAACAAGTTGGTAAAGTGTTGGCCAATGGCCCGGGAAACCCAGTTCAATCCTAGGTCAAATCATACCAAAGACTCAAAAATTGGTATTTGATACCTCCTTGCTTAACACTCCCTTATCCTCCCAGCTATGGGTTAAATAATACCACTACTGTCTTTCTACAAAGGTGACTTTGGCTTTAAATAACCCATGAAGTTTGATATGCCATTAAACAAAAAAGTAACTACTATTATTTAGTAGTGCAATTAATAGTTGATAAAGCACAGTCAAAATTCACAGTAATTAAATGTCTGGTTTATTTAATGGTATATCAACCCCTTATGGGTTATCTATGCCAAAATTGATTCACTTGTACCTATGAGGTAATATCACTCCAAGTTAGAATGGACTTGGGAGTAGTGGTAATGAAGGGGTACACCCACACTCCAAAGTACTTCTGAACAGGAGCCTCACTACCAGACTGTGGGGGTGTTTCCCCTACAGATAGACTCACCCTCAGTAACACATACCGGCTAAGCTCTCTGCTACACAGACTCAGTGAGCCGTCACCAAGAACGGATGTAATGTTCATGATTGTGTTAAGCTGAGGAGAGGTTTCTCCCAGCTATCGTTTATGTATGTACTATTTTCCTTCAATATATTTTTTATCATTCATTTCTGAGTCGTATCATCATTTCAACCTCCCTTTGGCAAATCACAGACATAGCTTAATATCATATCCAGGACACCCCTCATGGCTCTCTTACTCCTCTGCAGAGGATGCAGTTAACATATTCTAAACCTGAACAGTAATTAAAGGTATATGTGAAGAGCTAATAGTGTGTTGGTAGTTTCCTCATAAAGAAACTGAGTCCAGATGATGGCATCAAAGATTCCTGAATTTTCAAAAGTTACTTAAAATGATCAAGTAAAACTACTGATAGAGTGATTGATTTGAATGGCATGTCAACCTATCTGGGGTTACTTTATGCCTATTCCTTTTCGGAATGGTGCACACTGTATTAACATTTCTTATGTAGTTGGGGTTTTTTTGCACACTATCAATATCAAGTATTCCAATCTAGTTCTAATAATTATATGGATTGAAGAAATTATTTCTATTTCACTATAAGTATTTGTTTGTACTTAACAACTATAGCTTAATGTAACCATTCTTGATACAAATAAGCGACAGTTATATGGCATCAAGTATTCCTATCCAATACAAATAATTTTCAAATAGATCTATTTGACCCAGAAATGAGATCCTAACAGGTACTACCATTCCAGTTCAGAATGGATCTAGCAGTAATGGCAATAAAGTGTTACTACACTCTCTTCAGAGCTCAAGAACTTGAACCCCACTATCAGATGCAGTCAGACCCAGAACACTTTGGTGGATGAGAGGTCTTATCCCTCTGCAGGGGATACTGTCAGTGTATTCTAAGCCCCACTGGCAGAGTAAGTATAACTATTGTCAACTTACAAAATAAGTTTTAGTTTTAACAAACTGACTAGGTTGTATAAATGTAAAGGTTGTATTATGGAAGCTTCCAACCTCACTTCTCTATAAATAGATTTTTCCAAGACTATAATTATTAATGTTCCAATGGTTGATTTGGTTTGATTCATTCTTCTAATACAGCTTGTTGGATCTCACTTCTTATTATCAAATGTGACATTTAATAAGCTAATCTGCTAAATAGTCTCTTGGGTTCATACCACTGAAACTTGTGGCATATTAGGACTCCAGGTGTGTTAAGCAGATTTTCTTTTGATGTATTATTGCCAATTATTGCGTAACCCACAACACAGATGAAAGATATGACAAACTGTTTAACATTTATTAATAATAGTGAAAGGTATAATATATTCCCTTCTAGGGAGAATGCAAGTAAGTCTCTTTATTTTGGCTGTTTGTTGTTTGGTCTAGCAGTCTTTCACCAGGTTCTATTCTCACTGTCTCTTTTTAAAAGGGAGTAAGGAGGAAAGACCAAATATGTGATATATCCAAATTTCTCAGCAATGACCCGGTTGAATGATGTAAAGGTACTGAATGAAATTAGCTGTTAGCTCTTGCACTGGTGAGAATAAGAGAATTTGGTCTTCCTCTTCATTAGAGTTCAGCCTCTACCAATCTCCAAATAGTTGGAGATGCCAACAGCACAGGATTTGCTACTTTTTTTTTCGAGGCCATTTCATGTTGTGCAGTTGGATTTCTGAGAACACGATGACAATCAGCTATCAAAGAAAATGGGACAGGTGTAAGGAATTATCATTCTAACATCTCCCTCTTACGTCTGAGAGAGAGGGGGAGAAAGAGAGTAGATATAAAGATAGAGCAAGAGATAGATTGGTTTTCAATTTACTTGTGTTCATAGATATCTCTTATTCTAATTAGTGTTTTATTTTATATATATATATATATATATATATACAGATGCATTCTGCATTTTTGTGACATGAAAATTAGTCTTATATATTCATTATAACCACTTTAACTTTTTATGTGAATATACTCAGAAAGAAGATTTCTTTAAAAAATAATTATTAATGTACACCTCGCATGTTTCAAACCTGTTTAAAATTTGTATATATATATATATATATATATATCATTTTCTATATACATATCTCTCATCACCTACCCTACCTTCTGACTGTCACAGGAAGTGTCAAGTATCACCATTATTTGCCTGTCTTTAAATCTTGTTACTTTCTAATGTTTTGTTTATTTATACATATATATATATATATATATATACATATATATATATAAAAGAATTTTTTTTCTCATTTTAATGCTACAAGTATAATACTACTCATATATAACTATTAATATATATTTTTCATTTAAGAATTACTATCACAGATTTATTTTCAGATTATTAATATATTTAAATATCCTAATTTATATATTAGAACTATATCATGCATTTACAAGAATATATATATATAAACATAAAACATCAACGTGTATAATGTCTTTGAAATATTATAGTCTTGTTAATTTTTGTTTTTAAATCTGAAGATTAACACAAAGTGTGTATTGTTTTGTGATTATGTATTAATATGTATTAAATAATGATGTTAAATTGTTCTAAGGGAATGGTGTTAGATTATTTTAAATTGTATTAAGTAAATGATGTAAGAAATTATTGTAAGGTGATGTTATTAATAAATATATTTTTTAAATGCTTTTTGTATATTTTGTTTGTAATATCCTCTATTTAGTATCTAAAGTCTGTTCTACACGTTTATAACTCTGGTTCCATTTTTGCTTTCCAAGAACTTTGAAAATGGAATTTGGTAAATTATGTAGGGAGTAAACTTTTTGTGTTTATTTTATATATTTTGTCTGTTATATTCTGTGTTTAATAACCAAAATTATAACAGGATCCATTAATCTCCTCCCAAAACTTTGAAAATAGAATTGGGGTATATAATGTAAAGGGGTAGGCTTGAAAGTTTTTCCAATAAAGTCTTCATCAGATGATGACCCTGGGTTCAAATGTGGTTTTTACTAGACTAGCAAACCTTCATGAGTGAGTTCAAGTCTCATTGGGTGCAGCCTTGTGCTACATGTAAGCAAAAAAAGCTTAGTAAATTACCAACAACCCAAGTCACTTCAGCAATATATAACAATAACCAGATTTATCGGAGGGAATATATTTGAAGTGTATTGTAATGATTTTTTTTGTAATTTTAAATTGTTATTATTTTTTATTAGTTCTCATTATTAATTATTATAATTAAAATCTGTAAAATGTTTGTTTTGTTTATATGTTTATATTAATTATGTCTGTGTGAGTTTGTATGTATTTTTTGTTTGTCATATCTGATCAAGTCAAGTGTAAGATCCAGTAACTTTCAAGCATGGATTGGTTAACTCTCCAGGTGTGGTACAAAGTATAGGATTTTAAAGTTGTAGAATATATGAAATATATATACAGATTATAGTATAGAAAAAAAAAAGGAATTCTGCATTTTTGAAAAATTAAAATGAATTTTATAAATCCATTATAGCCACCTTGGCTTTTTATGTGAACATATTCAAAGAGAAGATTTCTCAAAAATGAATTTCTACTCATTATATAATTTTGTTATATATTATAAACTCTTAAGTATGTCGACTGTTGATAAACTCATTAATTCAACTTATTTCACCACCTATTACGGTAAAACATTTTAAAGTTTAAAATTCTACATTCAAGTACTATCTTATTCAAATCATAAAGGTCACCACACATGTTCAATGATTAGCACTTCATTGTTAGTGAGTTTAATTCTCACTGAGTTTCCCATATTTCTGGCCCTGTGTCACAATTGAACTAAGCTTAGTAAATAACTATTCAAATCATAAAAGATGGAAAAATCAGATATTAAAAAATTACATTGAATAAAATTTGAGATATGAGATAAAATCAGATATCATTTAATAACACTGGATTACCCAAAAGTTAATTCTGTGTTTGTCATTAGATGGCATTAGGAGCATTTAGTTTTAATTAATTTCATTCAAGGTAACTTTTTGATTTATTATGATAGTGGTAATCATAACACATATTTTTTTAAAAATCAAAATTGATATATTTTTGTTTAATGATTTAAATATTGAAGTTGGAAAAAAATGAATAAGATTTATCAGCCTATTACGATTTTTAAATTTTTTTTTAAATTAAAAAAAAAAATGACTCAGATGCAAAAATAGAATTGTGCAGTTTATGAAAAAAGTACATTGAATATCAGAAATGATTGTCTTTTATTTTTACTTAATAAACTGAATGAACATTTGGTTGATTGACTGATCAATTAATTTTAATGGCATGTCAACCTATCTGGGGTAATTTTATGACAAGAGGTTCAAGAACTGTAAACATTGTACATTTATGTTAACATTTTTTGTTCAATTTCTTAAAGAGTGTTTTTTGCACTTGATTATATCATATCAAGTATTCCTGCATGATACAAATAATTAGTAAACAGATCTATTTGACCCATAGATACTAAGTTGGTTGCTGGTTGGGTTTTATGGCATATCAACCCTTGTAGGTTATTTAATCTCAAATCCTGGTTATACATATGTGTATCATATATATATATATATATATAATTTGTAAACAAATAGTTTGTAGGTAACATTTTACAGAAGCTTGAACTCATTTGTTTGCACATAGTTAATTGGTTTAAAGTATTCATATCTAACACAAATAATTTTATTAAATAATAATCGTTTGTTTACAATTTCTTAAGGAATATTCTTAGCACTTATATATATGTATAAACAAGATTTGAGATTAAATAACTGACAAGGGTTGCATGCAGTTAAATGGTCCCAAAGTATTGCTATCTAACACTAACAATTCAATTAAACATGTCATTTGTTTCCACACAGTTAAATTGTTAAACAGTTCTATTTGACCCATAGATATGACCCTAACAGTTACTACAACTCTTGGTCAGAGTGGACCTGGGAGTAATAGCAATGAAGGGGTACTCCATGTTCCCTAAAGCTGCAGGACCTAAGCTTTGCCTTTAAATGCAATTTAATGTCTTACTGAAGACACTGCATTCTGTAGACAGGGAATGGGTCTTATCTCTCTGTAAGTGATACAGTCAGTCCTGCCAACAATGTGGTGAACATTTAGGTTACCCAATATTATATAATGAACATTTATAATTTATAAAAGAATGTAACAATATGAGAAACTTTGTGACAATACTGATACATATGTACAAAAAAAATTCAAGAGAAATGCATCATACATGAACAGTTTATGCAATCAGTGCTTGTCAGAAAAAAGCCAATTTCAATTTCAAAAGTTAAATTTCTAAAAACCTTTTTCTAAGAACTAATTAGCAGGATTTTCAAATTTGTCTTCCTTCAGCTCATGCCTCCAGGTATTTTAAATAACATCTTTTTTTAACAAGTTTACAGTTTTCTTTAAATTTTATTCTTTTCTTTATTTCAAATACAATTTATATAATTATATTCATTATATCTTTACATTCTATAGTGAGCCTGGACAATAAAAATACCTTTCACTGTTATAAATGTAAATAACCACAGGTTTCTTTGTTGGCAGCCATAGTCGAGGACGACCTGAAGGCTCCTTTTTTAATAGCTACAACACCAAGGTGTAGGGGAGGGTGCTACTCCTTTCCCTGGATTGCTTCACTTTACCATTGATACGTACCTTATAATGCTGAGTGTTAAGCAAAGAGGTATCAAGTACCATTTTTAAAGTCGATGGTATAACCCGACCTGGGACTGAACACCAGTTTTCCGGACCATTGGCAAACACTCTACCCACCTGGACAATGAGCCAGTTATTTCTAATTAGATGTTTATATGACCCATGATATCACTAATGTATCAAAACTTTCATTTATTCTCATAATTCTTTTATACTTGAGTAATAAATAATGAATGACCCCTAATTTATAGCCACAAAAATGGTGATTTTGTTATATATTGCATGTAATGAAAGAAACCCCTTTGTGGCTATGGTATTTTATATATATATATATATATATATATATATCATGTAATGATTGACCCCTTTGTTTTTGGCTTGATTTGTTTTCTTGGTTTAATGGCATATCAACCTACAAGGGTTATTTAATGCCAAAGCCATATTTGTAGAAGGACAGTAATGGCCCTATTTAATCCATAGCTGGGGGAATAAGAGAGTTCATACCTTTCCCAAAGGGTATTAGTCTGAAAGTGTATATAATAATATGATTGGAATTCAAACTTACATACTATAATGTTGCAGTCCATCATATTATCCACTATGCCATGCTTTGTTTTTCCGATGAGAAGTTGGTCTTAAAAAGTTGTTAATTACACAATCATATACAGTATACACATACACCAATAACTCTGTTTTCTTATGATGAAGAAAAAAATCATTTTATACAACAAAAAATTTACTTTTCAACATAATCCTCTTCTATGTTAATGCACTTAATCTAATGCTTCTACATTAATCATATAGATGATTATACAGTTTTACAATCAGCAGACAATTCAGCTTAGTTTTCTGTTTGGTTGCTTTTATTTTAGGCTCATTTAGTAACAACAAGTGGTTCTCAAAGTAAACATATTTCATCATCATCATGTTGTGCTGCTAGCACTGATATCCCTGACCCTCTCTCACCACTTCTCCCTATCGTTCATCGCCTCTGGCAGGTCTTCAGGGCTACATCCCGTATCTTCACATAGCTGCTGAATGTATGTTCGAGCTGGTCATCCTGCTTTTTGCATATGTGGGGGTCCATAGGAGTACATCACTTATGAGCTCGTCCCTGCTTCTCCAGCAGTATCCTGCATGTTTGGTTCGTCTAACTTGGATAGTTTTGTGATGGGAGACAGGTGGCCGTATAGTTGGGGCCTTGTGGGGTGTTGCCGCCAGGACTAGTTCAATATTGCTCGCAGCATTCTTACATACATATGTAGGTACATAGGAAGAGATTTTCACAAGTTAATAAAATAAGATTATTTTTTACAACAAATATTTACTTTTCAACATGATTCTCTTCTTTGTTAATGCCCTTAATCCAATGCTTCTCCATTAATAAAATAGATGAATATAAAGTGAAAACTTCAGATAAAAGTTAACCAACTAGTATCAAGCTACAGATTAACTGATCCACCTTAATTTATGTTGGGCTTTTTTTTTCAGCACTGATTGCATTTAAATCTAATTTACAAGTTGACAGAAGAATAACTCTCAATTTTCAAATTCTTATCATTTATTTCTAAACAATAATTTTTACAAGAAATGAATAGTAAGTATTCTCAAATAGAGTTACTTTTTAATCACCAAGGACATAAGAAAGGTTTTGACATTTTTATTACTGCCCACTGACTTTATTGCTACTCCAAAATCCTTATCTTTTGTTATTGTTCTGTACTTAAAAAAGAAAACAGAAATAAAAGGTTGCTGATCAGTCAAAATTGTCTATTTTCTATTTGAGCAAGAAACTACATATTGTTACAAATTTATTACTTAGAATTTGCTAAATTTATGCTACCTTTTGTAACATATGTAGTGATTAACTTGGGACTGGATTTTTCTTTCACACTGACCTGTATGTTGATATTTACAAAGTCTAGTTTAGAATTACACAAAATCAAAATTAACATGCATTTCTATTATCAACAGGAACCTTTGATCTTCAGATTTAGAAGCATCAATAAAAAAAACAAAAAACTATACGATGAAATTCTGAAATCATTAACTGAAATGAAAATTTTATTCAAAAAATAATAAAACTAAAGCTGTATTTCCCAAAACAGAAATCAACAATAAATGAAATTTTAATTTTACTTCCCAAAAAAAACTGACTGGCATTAAATAACGCAATAAAGGTTGACATGCCATACAATCAACCTATGATCACAAGTTAGTTGTAAAATCCCATTTATTGATAAGCATTTGATATTCTGAAATCATGAAGATTTTATTGAGTAACTGGAATGTGTTTTTTCTGTTCAAAGCTCTGAGTTTTGTTTTGGCTTGAATTCAATAATATTTTGGACTGTTGGCTAAAATTTACAACTACCTTGCAAACTAGTTTCTCTTTTGACAGAATAAGATTAGTAAATACAACAATAGTTTGAATGTGCAGTTTTGAATTACTATGGTTAATTGTATTATTGCCAAAAGAAAAAAAATGTGTAGGTACTTTATGTCAGAGATATTCTTGAAAACAAAAAGAAGCAAAGAATAGAAAAACATCATTTCTCCAAGAAATTTAACTTTTTTCTAATAGCAAGCAATATTTTTTTTTTGGCCTTTTCTAAAAAAAAATTAAATGTTTGTTATTCATTACAAATGTAATTCTTCGTTGTTTTTTTAACTTGTGTATCAGTTATGAAGATTAATTGATTTAAATGGCATGTCAAACAATTTAGGGTTATTTTATGCCTCAAGGTGGGGAAATTGCATCCATTGTATATTTATATTCACATTTTTGTTGTTGTCTTTTGCACAGTTATAAGATAAATAATTTGCAAATAGTTGTATGATTTAAAGTATTCCTATCTAATACTAATAATTAAGTGATTTCAAGTAACCATTTCTATCTAATAATAGTCATATGTTTGTATACAGTTAAATCAAAAAATATATATCCAAATTATCAGCAAGTGAAAATGTATTTACCCAACCTCTCTGCTACAAACAGGATGTGACACAAGGTCAATTTCCAAGAAGATTTTAACAGGTTTGAATCAAGAGATTTCCTTCTCCTAGATGGGTAGCCAAACCAAGATTAAAGAGCTCAATCTGTGCTATTATTTGTCTATAGCTGGAGTGAGAATAGATGGATGCATACCTTTCCCAAGGGTATCAGTGCAACTTGAAGTACAAACAGCCTTGTCTAGATTTTGAACTCAGGTCACCATGTCCATTTTGTATGATGATAACCATTACATGATGAGTTAGTTAAAATGTATATTTTTATTGGAAGGAAAAGTAAGCATCTATAGGACTTCTCTGAACTAAAGGTTTATAAAGTAAAGACTACAAAAGCAGAGCAGGAATGTTGGACAGCTGGGACTCTAAATGGCCTGGAATCAAAATTCACTAACATACAATGGTCCTCTAACAAGAGAATTAAGGATTTATTCATCATCAGTGATACAGACAACCATGAGAGGCTCAAGCTTCCATGACCTGCACTTATCATTTACTACTGGTCTCAACAGCAGAAATCCAAAGTCAATGTTTCTTACAAACAAACAAGACACTCCCCTAACTTGGCTGATATGCTTAGGGCATGAAAAGTTATCTCTTCCAACTTTTACAATGTTGCATTATATCTGACAAAGCATTTGAGTATTGTTCCACACCTCTAGCTCAAAGGAAACAGAAAGGATAACTATGTAATCACTGCATGTAGACTGATATCACGAGAACTGTGTAAGATTCACACTGTTTGCAAAGGAGCTTACTTATCTCCACACAAAGTTAGATGGATAATTTCAATGTACACTGAGAGATAAATATATAATGTTATCTTGACTTCTGAATATTCCAACTTTCAATGTGACAATAATGCAGACTTCAAATTGCTCTCAAATTCAGCTACTCTTTTTTTCCTTTACCATTTCTTGTTCTAGATAATTTTTAATCATATTTTCTGTTTAAAAAACGTTACAAGATTACTGAGCACTTTTTACTTACCTAATAGGGTGAATCAAAAGTTTTGCAATATTTTGTGAATGTGAGGCACAGGTTGTCAGTTTTAGATGTTTTTGCAAAGGTTGTGAATATGACAAACCATATTGGACAGTGAGATGCCAAGCTCACCTGATTCTCTCTGAAGTGCTTCTTGCCGGATTTGCTTCAATGCCTAATTGTCAAAGTTCTTACAAACTAAGCAAAATTTCTTAAACCATCTGGTTACTGTACTGTGATCAACTGCATCTTCACTTTTCACAAGACAAATGTTTTGGGTGGCTACTGCAGTGTTATGGCTCAATTTGAACTTGTAAAGTATAAGTTCACAAATTAACCTACATTGCATGTTCATCTGTGCAGATTTCAAATCACACATAATAAGAAACAATGTACAATATATCAGCATACCAATTACTACAATACAACCAACTACAGCGATGACCTTCCAAGGCTTGAACTGCTTTGTCCACAAGATATATGTGTCACAAACTAGCATGGACTACCAAAATATTACAAAAGTTTTGACTCACTTGAGTATTTAGTCTCTCATTTTCCTAATTATTTTTCTTGTTATTTCTATTCTTACAGTCTAATGTTTATTAGGTTGGTTGGTAATGTTCTAATGACATATCAACCTTTGTAGGTTATTTAATGCCAAATCCTGTTGGTACATATATATTAAATATGATTTGTAAATGCATAGTTTGTATATAAGATATCTAAACAAACTGGAACTCATTTGTTAGCACACAGTTAAATCATTATACATATATAATTTGTAAATGAATACTTTATAGGTAATCTTATTTTTCAAAAAGATAGCACTAATTTGTTTGCACACAGTTAAATGGATATATATTTATGATTTGTGAGAGAAAACTTAGGAGGTAATTTTATTTTTAAAAGAGATAGAGCTAATTTGTTAGCATCCAGTTAAATGGTTTCAAGTATTGCTATCTATTACTAATAATTCTATTCAACACTATTCATTCATTTGCACACAGTCAAATGGTTCCACGTATTGCTATGTAATACCAATAATTCAATTTTTGCATACAATTAAATAGTTCCAAGCATTACTATTTTAACACAAATAATTCTCTTTAGTATTAATCATTTGTTTGCACACAATTAAATGGCTTCAAGTATTGCTATCTAACAACAATAGTTTTATTTGCACACAGTTAAGTGGTTTCAAGTATTGTTATCTAACATTAACAATTCAATTTCACAGTTAAATATCGAAACAAATATATTTGACCCATAAATAGGACCCAATCAGGTATTACTATTTTGGGTCGGAGTGGAACCAGGAGCAACGGTAATTAAGAGTTAGTTCGGTTTGATTGGTTTTATGGCATATTAATTATAATTGGTTACTATATACCAAATCCTGTTTAAACATATACATTAAATAAACATGATTTGTCAACACATTTTGTTGATAACATTTTTAAATGAGTCTGAGGTCATTTTTTAAGCATACAGTTAAATGGTTTCAAGTATTGCTGTCAAATATGAATAATCCTTTTTACTATTAATCATTTGTTTCCACACAGTTAAAAGGGTTTGAAGTATTGCTATATAACAGTAACAATTTAACATCAGTCATTTGCTTGCACACATTTAGATATACATAATTTGACAACCACATAGAAAAACCTAAGATTTCATTATTTACATTTTTATTCATCAGTTTATCGAATATTCAAGAAGCTTTAATTGTTAATCTATCTCTTTATTACTAAAATTCTCAGTATATACATATATATATTTGAATACAGATGAATATCAAGGCAGCATTTTCTCTTTTAAACATGTCTGATTGAATAGGACAGACACTTTATTTCAACCTATTTCATCTTAGATCCGTTCAAGTCTTCATATGAGTAGTTTGACTTTTGACTTCCAGATGGAATTAATTTCGTAAGATACCATATTTTTCGAAAGTAACTCAGAACCTCAATATGACCAATGAAGTGTATCAGTTTAAATGCCCACAAGGAGAATGCATCTCCAATTAAGTACGAGTATAGGCTAAAAACTACAACAACTCTGTCGAACTGTTTAACACTTCACCTATCCAACACAAGTTCCATCTCTCAATTCCTCAAAACACATTTGTGTCTCTCCTTCAAACGCAGAAGAATTCTTTCTGAAAACATCTCCATATTACACAAAGAAAAAAACAAACAAAAACTCCAAATTCTTGAAGTTCTCTATCTAAAGATTAACAAATCTTTCTTTTGATTCTGTTTGTCTTTTCTTCCTTTGGTTTGTTTTATTTCATTCATTTTCTTTTTTTTAAACATGTTAGCTTAAATAAAACAGACACTTATGTTTGCCTGTTTGATCAGTTCAAGACTTTGTATGAGTTGTTTGACTTTTAGATGGAATAAAAGGCACTTTATTTTTCCCAAGGATTTTTACCTCTAGTAAAGCTCTTTTCTTTCGCAAATTCCCCTCCTACTTGTAATTCCTTTCACTCTTTATATAAATCTATATCACTTGTCATTGTGTTTGTCATTTCATTATTTGTTCCCTTGAAGATGGCTCTTGTAGGGGCCAAAAGTAATTGGGAAAAATATGGCACCTTCCCAAAATCAATTCCATCAAAAATTCAAACTGCTTATACTAAGACTTAAATTGATTTAAGATAGAATAGGCAGGCACAAAATGTCTGTCCTATTAAATCAAACATGTAAATAAATACACACACACACACACACATATATATCTGCATGCATATATATATATATATATATATATATTGTCACGTGATATCCCGAGGAGACGATAGAGGTAAGATTAATACTATCCTCCCGTTGGAATGAACAGTGGAAACCCGTCAAAAAAGTGACCGTTAAAAGAGAATGCTGGTCACAGAGGGGATATCAACAGTAACCTCAGGTCGCCGGACACCAAGGGGGAGAAGAGAGAAGCCAAATGATTGGCTGGGACCCCAAAACGGAAGTGGGGACTCCTTCCCCTCAGCGCAAGTAAATAATAAGAAAGTTAGTTTTTGAGCAGGGCTCGTGGCAGACAGACCCATGGCCATTTACTCCGGGTTGAAGACAAAAGAATATCTGAGACACGAGGGACCCCAAGTTCTTCAAGCCAGTGTAAAAAAATAGAATAAAGTCTATTAGCCCGTGAAAGAAGAAAGATTCTCCAGTGGAACCCCGTCGAAAAATAAGATAAGTAACTTTGGGGCCATTTCTCCTTTATACCCCAATTTTGTATACCCCCCTCTCTCTCTCTCTCTCTCAATTTGAAGAAAAACAAAAGTCAAGAAAAGACATTTATATTCGTGGACTGTCCAATTATTATATGTTTTGACACTTTGAAAGTGTATATAACTGTAGTAAAGGATTCATATATTTTTATGTTACCACGTGGTCGAAGTGTGTTCTTTGCAGTTCTTCTACGAATTTGTTACTTCATGCTTCCTTTTCAGCTTCTATTCGCCTTATGTTATCTTGCTTAGAATTGTCCTATTAATTCCTTAAAATTATCACACGGGAAACCGGAGTTGCCGACTACTACAATATAATATTATTACGACTAAAACCTATAGGTCCATATCTTCTGTTGTCGATGGGAGGAAGTTTAGCGGCCTGGTGGGTGTGTGGATAGTGTGAAATTTAGAACCGCTTGCCAGCGACGGTCAGTCTAGCCCTAAATTAATCCCTCATGTAATATGCCAGTTCTTATATGCCTGAGAAAAAAACTCTGAACGAGGACTTATTCTATAAGGGATCAAGTGCCAACCTGCCCCGTCTTCACACATGCAAAAATAAAGTCCCGTTTTGGGATTTTAGTCAATTTGCAGTTAAAAGGGTTTATTATGGGGGCTCGTTTCCGGAATTATTATTATAAGTAATATTTATTGCTTGTGGTCGTATGACAATTCCTGCCGTCTAAATCTACCCTGGGAGACCGTGAAAGAAAAAAGGAATATTGTCGAAACAGTCAAATTACCCATTGATATAACTGTTTGGAAAAATTGAAGAAAAATCAACAAAATAGAAAACTTTTTAAAAGAACCCTCCATGGAAAAGTTGGAGAGGCTGAGAAAAAGCGAGATAGTGAAAATTGTCGAGAAGCTTGAGTTAAATGTTCAGAAAACTATGAGGAAACATGAACTCGTTAGAAAAATAGCCAAGCACATGGTGGACGAAAATGTGTTCAAAGAAGCAGCATTAGAGGAGCTACAAACGGAAATAATGAGAATGACACCAGAACAAATTGAACTGGAGAAAATTAAAATACAAGCCCAAATGGAGCTAGAGAGAAATAAGATGGAACTGGAGAAAGCTATAATTCAGCAAGAAACAAGGTTGCGAGAAGTCGACTTGGCAATAAGAGGACGCGAAGGAAGCCATGACAGTTTCGAAGTAACGAAGCAAGCGAGGCTAGTCCCAAAATTTGAAGAAGCCAACGTGGACGGATACTTCGCACATTTTGAGCGAACTGCACTAAATCTCGGATGGCCAAGAGAATATTGGTCAATGCTACTACAGACTGTGCTGACAGGAAAAGCACAGAGAGTATATGCAACTCTGCCCACAGAAAATTGCGCCGACTATGATTTGGTGAAAGCAGCGGTTCTAAAAAGCTTCGAGTTGGTTCCAGAAGCTTATAGACAGAAATTGAGAACACAGAGAAAAACGGAAAACCAGTCTTATGTGGAATTTCTGCGAGAAAAAGAGAATGCACTGGATAAGTGGTGTGACTCTAAGAGGATAGACGGAGACGCTGAGAAACTCCGGCAGCTAATATTAGCTGAAGAATTTTTAAACTGTGTGCCAGAAGAAGTCAGGATTCACCTAAATGAAAGAAAAACTGATGTGAATTACAAAATGGCCGCACTAGCAGACGAGTACGTCCTCACACACCGAAAAACGAAGGAAAAACCATACACGGGAAGTAGAATGAAATTCAAAGCAGAGTTAAGCCCTGAAGGAAGACCTAAGGAAGAAAATAGAAGGACCTTCCAAAGTAGCAGCAGAACAGTGGTCTGCTATAAATGTGGAAAGGCTGGACACATAGCCATAAGGTGCCAGTTTGGAAAAGGTCCTGAAAGAAACCAAACCCAGTTGGGAAAACCTCAAGGAGCTGTAACAACAACTAGAGGAAACCAGTCTTATCGACCCTGGACGAAAAGAGGGATGATAAGAGGCCCACATGGAGGGCCAGTGGAAGTATCATTTTTACGTGATACAGGAGCATCTCAGTCGTTACTTCTACGAAATGAATTACCTAAAGGGGTAATAGAAGCAACACGTGAGACTGTGATGATAGAGGGTATTGGCAGAAAAAGGGTAAAAATACAGCTACGTAAAATAACCCTAAAGTTCCAGTGGAAAAATGGACCAATTCAAGTTGGTGTGGTAGACAAGCTACCTATGAAAGGAATCTCCCTCATACTGGGAAATGAAGTAAAAACAAAAAAGTGTCACCCGTGTAAGATGGCGAGAATGAACGCCAAGCATGGAAAGAAGATGGCGAAGATGAACGCCAAAAATGGAGAAAGCAAGTTGGCGAAAATGAGTGCCAAAAATGAAGAAAGAAAGATGGTGAGAATGAACGCCAAACAGGGAGACAAGATGGCAGCTGAGCCACGTGGGCGGCACAAACTACATAGTCGCTCGCAGAGTGAGAAAGTGGAAAGAAAAGAAGTGAACCTTCCACACCTCAATAAACAGAAAGATAAAAGGACCAATCATCAGGGAAAGGACAAAACTCCAAAGAATAATGGGAATAAAATCCTTGATACTTATCGAGAAGATAAGAAAAAGATGAGAGGACCCTCACAAGTGGCTAAGAAGGAAGAATTTGAAAAGGGCGATGAAGTCCTGCTACTATCCGCAAATAAAGGACCACACTGTGGTGGACGATATATAGGTCCCTACGTAATATCACAGAGAATAGACAAGAGGACATATAGAATCGATACCAACGAGGGAAAGAAAAAGACACAAGTGTGTCATGCAAACCAATTAAAGAAATATGTCCGTCAAGAAGGCCCACCTCGAAAAATTAAGAACTCGGAAATGCTGAATAAATTCGAGGAAAATTTAAGCCAGTTGTCTGTTTCAGAGAGAGAGGGCTTAGAGAAATTAATAAAAAAATACCCAGGTTTATTTCTCTAATGCCCGACGAAAATGTAGTAGTGGAATATTCTTTCATAGTTGTTGAGAGTATAGGACTTTACACTCCTATAATTTAATTTGGGCGGTATGCCACTTGTTCCCACAAAGATGGCGAACGCTCAATGTTCAGTCTCGGGAAACCATTGGCCAGGAGGACCACGTGATATGCTTACAACTACGTCGGCGCGCGAAAATTCAAGTCCTGCGTCTTGAGCCACTGATAAGACGATTTTTTCTATAAATACGCTGTCTTAAAGCACATTCTCTCTCTTTTACGATTTTTCTTCGTAGCGGCAACACTCTCCCTTTGACGAAATTCCTTCGTAGCGGCAACACCTTCTCTTTGACCAAATTCCCCCGTATCAGCAACACCATGCCTCGCAGACATTATTGTACAAGAACTATGAGACGCTTTCCCGTCTTTAAAAAACTACCGGTTTCTAATCATAGAAAAAAGACATTTTAATTTTACAATTCTTTTTGTAGTTTAGTTGTGTTACACACACACACACACACATACATACACGAGCTCACACATATATATACACACTATCAGTATGTTATAGTTATGTTTTCATGTATTAATGTAAGTTTTGATATTATAGAATATAAATTTGTTTTTGTTCGTTCGCCTTGTTTTTAAATGTTCATTTTGTCCACGCCGTTTTACAACCATTATCTATTCCGCTTCTTTACGCACACTCACCCCACAAGAGAAAGAGAGAGAGAGAGAGAGAAACTAAAGGAGAAAGAGGTGCGTCAACAAGTGACAAAGAGGGGAGAGAGAGAAAAGAAAAGGAAATTTTCTCCCCAAAGCTGGACAATTAGGAGTATAAAGTCGTCAAAAATGACGAAGAAGGAAAGAAAAAGGAATTTACCTCCTTAAGGTTGAAACATGATACGGCCAAAAGCCGGGAGAGAAAAAGAAAGAAAGGAAGACAAGATTAAAGAAAAAGAAAGGGAGAGAGAGAGAGAAAGAAAGAGAAGAGGAATTGTCTTCCTCTATGGTGAAAATTAGGAAGGACGAAAAAAAGGAAAAGTAAAGTGAAAAAAAAAAGGGAAGAAAAAGAAAAGGAGAGAGAACAGTGAAATGAATTACTTTTTTTATGCTATTCCTTTTGTCCCTTTCTTCTCTTAAGAGGGTGATGTCACGTGATATCCCGTGGAGACGATAGAGGTAAGATTAATACTATCCTCCCGTTGGAATGAACAGTGGAAACCTGTCAAAAAAGTGACCGTTAAGAGAGAATGTGGGTCACAGAGGGGATATCAACAGTAACAGGTCACCGGACACCAAGGGGGAGAAGAGAGAAGCCAAATGATTGGCTGGGACCCCAAAACGGAAGTGGGGACTCCTTCCCCTCAGCGCAAGTAAATAATAAGAAAGTTAGTTTTTGAGCAGGGCTCGTGGCAGACAGACCCATGGCCATTTACTCCGGGTTGAAGACAAAAGAATATCTGAGACACGAGGGACCCCAAGTTCTTCAAGCCAGTGTAAAAAAATAGAATAAAGTCTATTAGCCCGTGAAAGAAAAAAAGATTCTCCAGTGGAACCCCGTCGAAAAATAAGATAAGTAACTTTGGGGCCATTTCTCCTTTATACCCCAATTTTGTATACCCCCCTCTCTCTCTCTCTCTCTCTCAATTTGAAGAAAAACAAAAGTCAAAAAAAGACATTTATATTCGTGGACTGTCCAATTATTATATGTTTTGACACTTTGAAAGTGTATATAACTGTAGTAAAGGATTCATGTATTTTTATGTTACCACATGGTCGAAGTGTGTTCTTTGCAGTTCTTCTACGAATTTGTTACTTCATGCTTCCTTTTCAGCTTCTATTCGCCTTATGTTATCTTGCTTAGAATTGTCCTATTAATTCCTTAAAAATATCACATGGGAAACCGGAGTTGCCGACTACTACAATATAATATTATTACGACTAAAACCTATAGGTCCATATCTTCTGTTGTCGATGGGAGGAAGTTTAGCGGCCTGGTGGGTGTGTGGATAGTGTGAAATTTGGAACCACTTGCCAGCGGCGGTCAGTCTAGCCCTAAATTAATCCCTCACGTAATATGCCAGTTATTATATGCCTGAGAAAAAAACTCTGAACGAGGACTTATTCTATAAGGGATCAAGTGCCAACCTGCTCCGTCTTCACACATGCAAAAATAAAGTCCTGTTTTGGGATTTTAGTCAATTTGCCGTCACAATATATATATATATAACGTAAACCAGAAAAAAATTACATATCATAGTGAGATTTTTTTTTACCTGCTTTTATGTTGAATGTCACTTTTTAATTAATTCTTGATATAAATAAACGCTCATTAGAATCCTTCTATTCTTCCAAAATAGAAACACCACTATCATTATGGACAGTTGCTACAGTGAAAACCAAATGAGCACAATAATTTGGCTTTAAAGCAAAATGTTATCTCTTTCTGACAACCAAAAAGCAAAACCTTAGATTTTACCATTTACATTTTTATACAACAGTTTATCAAATATTCAAGGTGCTTTAGTTGTTAATGTGTATATTACTAAAATTCTTATTACATATATATATATATATATATATATATAATTATAACCCAGCAAAAATGACATATCTTATTGAGATTTTCATGAAGGCAATACACTTAAAATGGTCTTAGAGAATAAAGCAATTCATACCCCAATGTTTCCAAGTAATGATAATACTTTGAAATTAAGTATTTATTGCTTTCCTCTTTGCTTGGTTGGTAATGTAACAAAATCTACTTTAGATTTCATCATTTACATTTTTATACATAATCTTATGAAATATTCAAGATGTTTTAGTTGTTAATCTTTCTATATATAAGTAAAATTCTCCTTTTATATATATATATATATATATATATATATATATATATGTTTGAATCAAGATGGTGTCATCTCCTAACCTAATAGCAAACCTCTGAAATTAGCAGACCAATTCAGATATCTCAGTAGCAAAATCTCATCTACAGAAAGTGATGTCAGCATTCATATAGGTAAATTTGGATTGTTATTGACAGGTTATTGATCATATGGAAATTAGATCTAATAAAATGAGTATTCTTCTAAGCTGTAGGTGTGTCACTACTAGTGTATAGTGGCACCACTTAGACTCAAACAAAACACTTGCAGAAAAAATTATATGGGAACCACACAAGGATGCAATGTGGTGTTTTGAATAAATCCTAGAAGCAGCACCCTCAAAACAGCAGTTATGTGGCTACTTACCTCTCATCTCACAAACCTTCTCACTAAGACAAGCAGGACATGGCAAGGGAAGTCAGAATAACTAATAAGTGACATTTTCCTATGGACACCAACACATAGAAATATCATTGTTGGATGACCAGCAAAAACTTTACAAGCTCTGTATGGGCACTGGATGCTGTCTTGAGGATTTTGCAAGAGTGATAGCCATTAAAAATGGATGTTGAGAGATAAACATAGGAATCCATACTGTTAGTATGCCATATTACAGGTTGTAACCAACAAAGTTTGGTCGTATTGTAAGATACTACTGAAGTGTTCTTGGTGAGTTGTAAAAATACTGTGGTCTTTATTGGTATTCTTTCGTAAAGCTTGGTTGCTATGAGTCAGTATTCATTTGCGTAAAAGCGATAAGTTACGAGTTGAAGTGAGATTATAAGGACATTGGAACATTCCATCATTCTCAAGTGGCTAAGTCCATTCTCTGGACAGTGATTGGTTGCTGGCCCAGTGAATGGGTATATTAGTGAATATATATATATATACTGGCTTGCTTCAGTCATGTTACGGGCTTGGTATTGAGTTACCATCTGTTTTATTTTTTGTCTACCAGCTGGACGCTAGCTGAGGCTGCTGAGTCAGTAAGTATTGTTATCGTTATTTGTTCTGCATGTTAGAGTAGTGCCTTCTACAGTCTTGAAACCATGCATGGCCTCAAAGGTAATATCTGATGAAGGTTTTATTGGTTATATGGATATAAGTTGCTAATGGTGAAATGGTTATTGCCATAGGAAATGGACATGACCACCTTAGTTCAAATCCTGGACAATGCTTTTTGCATTTTCACATAGTAATAATACCCTTGGGAAAGGTATACATCCATCTATTCTCTCTCTAGCTATGGGTAAATAGCAAAACCAGCTTTATTTCACTTAAAAATAGATTTTGTGCCACATCCTGTTCATGCAGAGGTTTTGGTTATATATATATATTGAAAATTCAATATTTGGTCAATATGAGGGAATACAAGAAAACTTTAATTTTCTAAGTCACAGAGTAAAAGTTATATATATATATATATATATATATATAATGAAAGGGAGAGAGAGAGACACCCACACACTCATCTATGCATCAGGGATTCTGCTATATATCTGGAGACCTTAGCTTAAATTTTAAATATCTCCCCTTCTTTTTCTGAATTTTTCATTTTAAAACAAAACTATTCCATTCCATGCTACTTATGTTCTTAATTGCTTATTATACTTATATATTTCCTAACTTAATTACTCAACATATCAAACAATTTTATATAATTTTCTTTCGAAGACATTTATTCTTCACTTAGCCTGTTGATTCATCTAGGCATTGCCAAGCTGACACCAGCCACAATCACCAAAACATGTCAAATATGCTCTGTACAAAGGTCAGACTTTCAATTTTATTTTATCTATCTATTTTTTCCCATTTCTGAGGCTTCAACTGATTTTGAAACACAGCTATCTTTTCTTTTAAACACTGTTTTGAAAGTGAACTGATTGAAGGAAGAAAAAGTTGTTGCTTTCAGGGCCTGTATGATTTGCCAAGCCAAATTTGGATGATGGCCCTCTGCCAACCCACGTAGCAGACACAGCAGAACCCAAAATTTAACAAGATACATTACCTGTTAATTAGAGTCTTGCACACCAGCTCAAAGTTATATTCTTTTGCAGCATGAGGTTGGAACAAAACATCCAGATTAAGAGTTTCCAGCGGAAGAATTGTACCAAAGCCATCATTGGGTTGAACGCTAACATACTTTATAAGGAAGAAAAGAAAGGGAAGAAAAGAAAATTCTTTTTATAAGTCAGCAAAACTTGACAAAACACTATCACAAAAAGAATAGAGAGAAATTTAAATGACCATTTAAACTTGTCGGTCTTTGATGGTTGGCAGAAAAGTTCAAAGGCTGACCAAGATACTCTCATGAAATGTGACCAAATGTGGGTTTTTTTTACATAGTCACTTTTGTAGTCCACACAGTTATTTAATTGGTGTTGCAGTGCTTGGATCCCATTAATCAAAAAAGTCATCAAAAGCAGATATGATGTCAGCCTATGAACTTTTCAGCACACCTTCATATGCATCAATTTGATTGATTGATTTTAATGGTGTGTCAATCTGTCTGGGGTCATTTTATACTTAGAGTTTATGGAATTGAGTTATTGTACAATTATATTGACATTTTTTGTATCGTTTTTTTAAGATTTTTTCCCGCATAGTAATATGATATCAAGTATTCCTATCTAATGAAATGAAGAATTTGAACATAGTTGTATTGTTTCAATCATTTCAATCTAATACTAATAATTCATATATAAATTTCAAACAATTCTTCCAATTTAATACTAATCATTTGTTTGAACATGTTTGCTTTCAAGTTACTAATAATAATAATAATAATCCTGAGCAAACAGTAATAGCTTCAGGTAACCATTCTTGATACAAATAAGCAACAGTTATATGGCATCAAGTATTCCTATCCAATACAAATAATTTTCAAATAGATCTATTTGACCCAGAAATGAGATCCTAACAGGTACTACCATTCCAGTTCAGAATGGATCTAGCAGTAATGGCAATAAAGTGTTACTACACTCTCTTCAGAGCTCAAGAACTTGAACCCCACTATCAGATGCAGTCAGACCCAGAACACTTTGGTGGATGAGAGGTCTTATCCCTCTGCAGGGGATACTGTCAGTGTATTCTAAGCCCCACTGGCAGAGTAAGTATAACTATTGTCAACTTACTAAATAAGTTTTAGTTTTAACAAACTGACTAGGTTGTATAAATGTAAAGGTTGTATTATGGAAGCTTCCAACCTCACTTCTCTATAAATAGATTTTTCCAAGACTATAATTATTAATGTTCCAATGGTTGATTTGGTTTGATTCATTCTTCTAATACAGCTTGTTGGATCTCACTTCTTATTATCAAATGTGACGTTTAATAAGCTAATCTGCTAAATAGTCTCTTGGGTTCATACCACTGAAACTTGTGGCATATTAGGACTCCAGGTGTGTTAAGCAGATTTTCTTTTGATGTATTATTGCCAATTATTGCGTAACCCACAACACAGATGAAAGATATGACAAACTGTTTAACATTTATTAATAATAGTGAAAGGTATAATATATTCCCTTCTAGGGAGAATGCAAGTAAGTCTCTTTATTTTGGCTGTTTGTTGTTTGGTCTAGCAGTCTCTCACCAGGTTCTATTCTCACAGTCTCTTTTTAAAGCAGAGTAAGAAGTCCATGGCAAATACAAATGTTTTACAGTTATATAATATCAAGTGTTCCTATCTAAAAATTTTTAAACAGGTATATTTGACCCACAGATTTGACTTTAATAGGTATTATCACTCTGAATCAGAGTGGACCTGGAAATAACGGCAATGAAAAGGTACTCCAGAGCTCCAGAACTGGAGCTTCACCACCAGATACAGGGTTGTGTCATGCGCAGAATACTTTTTTGGGGAGGGCTTACTCCTCAACAGAGTGTTTATTGTAAACAGATGTTCTTAAATTTCAGTTTATTGCAAACAGATGTTCTTAAATTTCAGTCTCATTAGTTTTTGATCCTCCACCTCATATATATATCTATAAAAATAAAGTAAAGTTGGCGACTGTAGTCAAGGGTGACCCGAAGGCTCCCTTTTCAATAGCTACTACAGCAAGGTGTAAGGGAGGGCACTACTCCTTTCCCCGGATTGCTCCACTTTACCCTTAATCCTAACCTTATAATGCAGAGTACTAAGCAAGGCAGCATCAAGTACCATTTTTTGAGTCTTTGATATGACTCGACCTGGGATTGAACCCTGGTCTCCCAGACCATTGGCGAACGCTCTACTCATTAGGCCAATGGCCCGGCAATTCTTCTAGTTTACATTACAAAAAATAAATAGTTCTATAACTCACAGATGGCAGGTCTACAAAACCAAACTCTTGGGGTAGTAAAGACTTGTTGATCAACTGAATGCAACTTCTTACAGATTCATGAATTGTACAATGGCCAAAATCAATCGTGTTAACACTGAACTGGAGATCAGATGATGTAACTACAGCATGCACAGCAAATTCAACTGCTTTGTTCTGCAAATGATAAAAGAATAAAACAAAATTGCATGTTAGAGCAAAGAGACTTTAAATCAAACATTTCAAGGAATTCTTTCAACCTTTTTATATAAAGAAAATTAACTATATATATATACATAATACAATGTGTAGATGTATGTGTGTGTGTGCGTGTGTATATAAGGCATAATGATTGGCATCGGTGGAAGTGGACTCAGCTATTAAAGTTCAAACCCTGGATGAGACTATTTTCATTTCACATACCACTTATAGCCTCGGAAAAGGCATGAATCCATCTAGTAACCTTGATATGACAACCAGTCTAGGAGAAAGAAAACTCTAAATTTAAATGTTGTCGTCATGGAGACAGATTGCCTCCATCAAGCAATCCCTGCATACGATATATTAAATAAGTAGTGTCCTAATAATCAAAAAATGGATTATGAGACCAGTAAGAGTGATATATATATATATATATATATATGTATATAGTAAATTGGCAAACCATAGTCGAGGGCAACTTGAAGGCTCCCTTTTCAATAGCTACTACACCAGGGTGTACAGGGGAAAATGCTATTCCTTTCCCTAGATTTCTCCACTTACCTTTGATCCATATTTTATAATGCTGTGTGTAAAGCAAAGAGGCATTAAGTACCGTTTTTTGATTCTTTGGTATGATTTGACCTTGGTTTGAACCCCTGTTTCCAGAGCCATTGGCAAGCACTCTAACCATTATGCCAATGACCTGGGAAACTGGGGTTAAATCCCAGATTGAGTCATACCAAAGGCTCAAAAAATGGTACTTGATGCTTCTTTGATTATAACTCAGCATTATAAGGAAGAGATCAAGGGTAATTGGAGCAATCCAAAGAAAGGAGTAGTGCCCTTCCCTACACCTTGGTTTAGTAGCTATTAAAAAGAGAGCCTTCGGGTTGCTCTTGACTATGGTTCGCCAACTTACTTCATATATATAATACTTAACCGTTTTTTACATAATCAGAATAATCCATTACAAGTAGAGAGGGGAATTCAGTAATGTTTAATTTTGGTAACATGAGGCATAGTTGGCTTCACTCAAAGCAAGCAATTGTTGTGCTGCAATAACAATAAAAAGATGGTAACCCAAGAACTTGTTCAATAAATCCAATTCATGAATTGGATTATGCTAAACTGAACAGGACGAGATAGCCTATGTTTTGCAATGGTGAAAGAATATGAAATTTGCAAGTATTCATTAAAAAGATTTGAAAGTCTGTAACCACAAACATGAATATGGAGAAGTCCGAGCACTTGAGGAATATAATCAAATGGAAAGCAGGAAAATCCCAAGTGTATTAGGGCTCTGTAAAATGCAAACAGCTTTACAGTTGAACTTGGATTGACGTGTCCATTTCCAACAATAATAACCATTACACCACAAACACCTCCATCTGTTTTGATTGCATAATGTTTCACTAGAAATAATAAAATCTTTTGGTATATTTGGTTTTTGAGGAACTTTTAAAATAAACATTTAGAAGAAGTGTACAAGGGTTTGCAGAAAAGTTCATAGGCTTACAAAGGTACTATCATGGAATGTGACCAAATGCGATTTATTTTTTCAAAATAGTCCTCCTTGTGATACAAACACTTCTTCCATCAACGTTGCAGTACTTGGATATCATTGGCCAAAAAAGGTATCAATAGCAAATATATCAGCCTATAAAGTTTTCAACTCACCTTCATACTTATTTATAGGTGAGTTAATAGTTAATATTATTGAGATAATAGTTAATATTTTATGTAAATGCATAGAAATATGGGTTTTTATTTTTTATGATTTCACAGAAATTCAAACACATCTATGAATCTTTCTCTGGGTAATAATTAGTAAATAAATAAATAAGCACAATCATTTTCTTTAAAAAAAAGTCGGGGGGGGGGTTCATTTTTGAAAATGATGACTATAACCAATACTTAGATTTAATTCCACATGAAAAAAATAAATACTCTAATATATTATAGTGAAGGTGATCTATCGAAGAGTAATAAAATATGCGTTTTATAATCTTGAGTAGAGACAGCTGATGTAAGTGGTTGGTTAGGGGGTCCTGAGAAAGCTTTGATTGTTTTTTTTGTTTTTTTTTTAATGATTTTATTTTATGGCAGCTCTGAATTTACCCAACCCCTCTCCATAGTTTGAATTCAGAGTTTTCCTTCTCTTAGACTGGTTGCCATACCAAGGTTAAAGAGCCCAGTCTGCCTTGCTATTTTATCCATGGCTAGAGGAAGAATAGTTGGTTGCATACCTTTCCTAAGAGTATGTGAAATACCAACAGCCTGGTCCAGGATTTGAAATTAGATCACAAAGTGCCTCGATTAGTTTTTAAACCTAGGCTATAAAAAATAAAAGATATAATAAAAGCTCAGACTTTTTCACAAGAGGTGTAAAATCAAGGATTGATAATAGCCAATACTGTTTGCAACAATGGGGAGAGAGGAATCAAATTGTTTAAAAAGGCTTGTGTTAGACTTGATCTCAAGTTCATATTGCAGTCAATAAAAGATTAGAAAATAAAAACATGACAAAGATGTAAAATGATCAAAAACTTTGTCAAATACTTTTTATTATTATTATTATTTTTGTAAACCTTTTTCATTTTGAAAATTTTGAAAATTCTTGTTGGTTAAAAAATCTCAAGATATTTACTCACAAAATTAAAGTGAAAATCAACAAATCACAAGACATGTTTACAAAATTGATTCACTATCAAAAGATCAATTACAAATTGTTTTCACAGGTTAAAAAAATTCTGAAAGCATAATTGCTACCAGTGAGAAGAGTTAGATATTTGGTCTGAAGAAACACACAATTTTTCTTTCATTATTTAAACTATTTGGCATTGCCCGTTGGGTCCAAAAGCTGTTTAAACAACTATTTGATATTGCATCCTGTGTATGACACTTTTATTTATCTGAAGTGCTAGAAATTAGTCATGTGAGGTAAACTTTTTTTTTTTCTGGTTAGGTTTGGTTTGTTTATTTGTTGGCATATCAACTCCTCATAGGTAATTTAGTGCCAAAATTTGATTGATTTGGAAATATTCAATTTCACTGATAACTATTATTTTTTGTTTGCACACAATTATATGTTTTCAAGTATTCCTGTCTAATACTAATAATTTATAAACAATTATATGGTTTCAAGTATTCCAGTCTAATGACAATAATTCATTTACAATTATAAAGTTTCAAGTATTCCTGTCAAATACTAATAATTTTTACACAATTATATGGGTTCAAGTATTCCTGTCAAATACTAATAATTTATAAACAATTATATGGTTTCAAGTATTCCTGTCAAACATTAAGGATTTATACAAAATTATATGATTTCAAATATTCCAGTCTCATGCCAATAATTTATACACAATTATATGGGTTTAAGTATTCCTGTTTAATGCTAATAATTCAATTACAATAATATAGTTTCAAGTATTCCTGTCAAATACTAATAATTTATACACAATTATATGGGTTCAAGGAACTATTCCTACTTAATAATAATTATTTGTTTTCACATATTTATACTGCTTCAAATAATAAATGAAACTCATTTGTAAACAATAATAGCTTCAAGTATTCCTATCTGATACTGATAATTTATTTATAATTATGTTTTTTAGGAAAAATTCCAAATCAACGAATATAATAATTTCTTTACACACAGTTCAAGTATTCTTAACACTAATAATCTGCAAGCAATTACATGGTTACAAGTAATGATAATAATCATTTGTAAACAATTACAGGTTCAAATAAGTCTTCTTCATAAAAATGATTTGCCCACAGCTATATAGTATCAAGTATTCTTATCCAATACAAATAATTTTTAAGCAGATCTATTTGACCCATTGGTGGGATCCTAACAGATACTACCACTCCAAGTTTGAGGAGTTAGATCTGGTTTCTTTGTTTAAAGGCACATCAACCTTTGTGGGCTATTTAATGTCAAAGACATCCTTGTAGAAGAGCAATAGTAGTACTATGTAAGCTTGCCCAGTCAGCTGGGGTGTAGAATACACCGACTGCACCTCTGCAGAGGGGTAAGAACCCCCCACCCCACCTAATGAAAGTCCTGGATATGACACTAAACGATGTGATGGTGAGGCTCCAGTGATGCTGGAGCTTTGGGGAATGCAGAGTACCCCTTCAGTGCCATTGCTCCCAGATCCACTCTGGCCCGGAATGGTAGCCCTATCTATAGGTTTAATAGAACTAACTGCATACTTATACTAAACTGAATTGTTTGAATTAGAACTGTTTGACTAAACAGAATAGCTTAAAATAGAAATGTTTTGGCTAATTAAACTGTACTTACATTTAAACTATGTGCTTATGCCTAACTGAATTGTTTGAAATGAAACTGCTTTTGAAATTGAAACTATACTTACACTAAATTGAATTGTTTAATTTGAAAACTGTACTTACATCTAAACTGCGTACTTATGCTAAACTGAATTGTTTGAAATGGAACTGTTTTTACATTGAAACTGTACTTACACTAAACTGAATTGTTTAATATAGAACTGTTTTGACATTTGACCGTGTGTAAACAAAACCTGTACTTGAACTGAACTGAATTAGCTGAATTAGAACTGTTTGAATAAACTAAAAAGTTTGAAATAGAAGTGTTTTTGACAATTAAACTGTGTACTCATGCTAAATTGAATTGTTTGAAATAGAACTGATTATTTGCATAAAAATGAATTTGGCGTTAAAGGACCTATAAAGGTTGATATGCCATAAAAACCAACCAACCAACCATTTAAGCTATAAATGGAGGTTGACTCAGCATCTCCAACATTTTACAATGTCATAGCATCTCTCAACATTATAGAATATCAAAGAATCTGTCAACATTAAACAATGTTTCAGCTTCTCCCCACTTTCTAAAATATCTCAGTATCTCTCAACATTAAACAATGTCATAGCATCTCTCAACATTAAACAATGTCTTAGCATTTCTTAACAATATACAATGTATCAGACTCTGAACATTAAATGTATCAGCATTTCTCAACATTAAATGTCAAAGTATCTCAGCATCTCTGAACATTGAACAATGTCTCAGCATCTCTCAGCTTTATAAAATGTGTTTGTTTCTATCAATATTATACAATATTTCATCTCTCTCAACATTCTACATCTTAGGATTTCTCAACCTTGTGCGGAAGCTCAGCATCTCAGATGTATAGGTAGCTTATTTGTGGGGGTTCAATTGCTGTGTGTATCTCATTAGCAGAGGATATTGGGTGATCAGGATGCAAGAGTGGAGTATTGCTTGTGGAAGTTATTGATACAGGTATTGGGGTTGGTGCAGCCTTAGTTTTGCATTTTCACAGGAAACGGTGGTTCCTAAGTGTGATCCTTCCTGATTCATCAACCCTGATTCAGTACTGACAATGTCGTAGGACAGTAATGATTTTTTCCCGTAGTGTTCCAACGGTGATTGTTGGGATTTGGATAGCTACTGTGTCACCAGGTTGTAACGGGGAAAGGTTGTGGGTATATTTGTTATACCCTTCTACCATTTTTGCATTGTGGCGGTGGAGGATTTCTTTGATCAATTTCTCAGCATCTGTCAACATTATACATCTAAACTTTATACAAAATCTTAGCATCTCTCAATTTTATAAAATATCTCAGCATCTCCCAACCATAATATAGCGTCTCAGCATTTATCAACATGATACAGTGTCTCAACATCTTTCAACATTATAGAATGTTGCAGAATTTTTTAACATTAAACAATGTTAGCATCTCTCAACCTAAAACAGTGTCTCAGTATCTCTCAACTTCATACAATATCTCAGCATATCTCATCATTATATTATGTCTCAGCATCTTCCAACATTTTACTCTGTCTTAGCATCTCTCAATCCCATGCAATGTCTTAACATCTCTCACTATAAAGAATATCTCAGAATCTTCCTACATCATACACTGTCTTAGCATTCTCACTATAAAGAATATCTCAGAATCTTCCTACATCATACACTGTCTTAGCATCTCTCAATCCCATGCAATGTCTTAACATCTCTCACTATAAAGAATATCTCAGAATCTTCCTACATCATACACTGTCTTAGCATCAACATGATATTCAATTACCTACAGTTTGATGCATAATACAAAGACATTCATTTATCATTAGCCACATAAACAAGAATTTTTCCAAGTCTCATACAGCTAAATGAGGAAGAGCTGATAAGTTATTGAAATGACCAAGAACCATAAAGTGTACATGATATTCCATATATTCATTCCTCAGTTGAATACACTTAGCATATCACTTCCTATGTTTCTTTAATCTAGTTGTACTATTGTATTCTCTAATAGATGAATACCTTTAGCAAACGTATGAACTGCGTTATTCTTCCAGCTATTGATTAAATAGTATCACTAGTGTTCTTTTATAAGGATGGCTTTGGTATTAACTCAGGAAGGTTGTTATGCCATTAAAGAAACCAAATCAAAAGTTTCTTTAACTCTTTAAAAAATATCTTCTTTGTTGGGAAAATACTTCTTGCCTACCCAAAGAAACATGAAAGTAAAAGTCTGCTCTCCAGATGGAGACACAGACTACTCCAACATTGTAGCAGGTGTGCTACAAGGAGAGACATTAGCCCCATACCTGTTTATCATTTGCCTAAACTACGTGCTTAGAATGTTTATTGATTTAATGAAAGAAAACAGCTTTCAAGTTGGTAAAGGAAAGAAGCAGAAGATAACCAGCACAAACAATTACGGAAACGGACTAGGCCGATGACATAGCGCTTCTGGCAAATACACCCGCTCAAGCTGAAACCCTGCTACATAGTCTGGAATGAGCAGCTGCAGGCATAGGCCTCTATGTCAACGCAAACAAGATGGAATACACATACTTTAATCAAAGAGGCAATATCTCCACACTAAAGGAAGGTCCTTTGAAAGTAGTAGACAAGTTCACCTACCGAGGAAGCAGTGCCTCATCAACTGAGAAAGACATCAACATACGACTAGCAAAGGCACGGACAGCTATTGATAGGCTATCGTATGGAAGTCAGATGTGACCGACAAAATAAAATGCAGTTTTTTTCCAAGCAACAGTCATGTCAATACTGCTATATGGATGCACTACATGGAAGCTAACAAAACATATGGAGAAAAAGCTTGACAGCAATTACACAAGAATGCTGCGAGCAATATTGAACAAGTTCTGGAGGCAACACCCTACAAAACAGCAGCTGTAGGGCCACCTACTACCTATCATGACAAATATCAAAGTTAGATGAACCAGATATGGGGGATACTACTGGAGAAGTAAGGACAAACTCATAAGCAATATATTCCTGTGGACTCCTTCACATGGACAAGCAAAGGCAGAATGACCAGCCAGAACCTATATACAACAGCTCTGGGCCAATACAGCCTTGACAACTTCCCAGAACGATAGACGACAGAGATGAATGATGAGAGAAGGTCAGAGAGATCCGTGCTGGCAGTGTAACATGATGACAACTAACGATGAAAGACATAAATACCCATCACTGCATTATTTACTAAAAAAGGGGCATGAATCTATATTCCTGAACTCTGTCCCATTGCCAGTTAGCTAAGAGTATCTATAATCAGTAGTTATAGTTATATGAAAAGAATAAATTCACATACCTGGCACTCTGTCTGGTTGTCTGTCAGCTAAGACTACTTATGTATACCACATGAAAAGGCAAGATTCCACATCCCTGGACTTTGTCACTAGGTCAGCTAATCTTAGGAAGGACATAAATTCCTCTTTTCTATCCCTGCTGTTAGCAAATAGTAGGGCAGAATGGGATCATATCAAAGTTTAAACATTTAATTTAATGTACAACCAATTCTCTGATATGGTAAAGCAACCAGTTTCAAAGAGAAAACTCTCAACTCAAAATCATAGGGAGTTGGGGCTAGCAATTCTACCCCATAAAAACCAACTTGCCAGACACAGTGTGGCTGCATCCCTATAACCTTCAATGTGTCTGCAGAGTTGCATTTGTACTATAGATCCTGGGAAGGGTATATTGTAAATCAAAGTTGTTTGGTTAACTAATTGTGTTGTCTAAAAAGCAATTTGCCAAGAAGTCATTAATAATCTTCATTCATTTGCTGCAATATCCATTAGGCAAAGATGCTATGATTATTATAACCTTTTTCATTGCAAATCCAAATAATGTAATTGAATCGACAGAAACCACAAAAAATCCACTTGATGTCACAATATCATTGATTGAGCACAGCTTTTCCACTTTCCTATGAAATAATTCTCTTTGGCTATCAATTATTCCTTTCTTCAGAAGCCATGTAAGAATCAAAGATAAATTTCTTACACTAATTACAACTCCCTAAACTTTTTATCTTGAATGTTTTTGCCACTGCCATTATCATTTCATCATCATCATCATCATCATCAAGGTGTTTCAACAGCATGGATTCCCTTAGTTTTCACTCTCTCTCACAATCCACTCCAATTGGCCATTGCTATAAGTCTTCTAGACGGCATCTAGTGTCAGCACAGAACTAGTGAATAATAGACCCAGCTAATTTATTATATAACTTATAGAAACAATGTTTAAGAATGAATGCATGAGTCATTTTCTGTAGTTTATGATACTTTCTGACTTTAGCAATAATCTGAATGAAAAATATGACATTTGATGTTCCCACAAAACAAATGAATGAAAGTTTTTGCTGGTCGGCCAACAATGGTGTGTCCATGTGCTGAAGTCCATAGAAGAATGTCACTTATGAGTTTGTCCTTACTTCTTTAGCAGTTCCCAGCATGTCTTGCTTGTCTCATTTGGATGGTTTGTGAGATCAGAAGTAAGTGGCCATACAGCTGTTGTTTTGTGGAGTGCTGCTTCCAGGATGTTGGTTGGTTGTTTGAGTTTCCCCGCACATCAACCACTATGGGTTATTCAATGCCAAATCCAGTTTACATATATGAATTATTGGTTTGGTTTGTTGGGTTTTATGGGACATCAACCTTTGTAGGTTATTTAACGCCAAATCCATTTTTATGTAAATAATCAGTTCTATTTCAAACAATTCAGTTTAGCATGAGTACACAGTTTATTGTCAAAAACATTTCCATTTTAAATTATTCAAGCAGTTATATATAACAATTCAGTTTAGAGTAAGTACAGTTTCAACGTCAAAAACAGTTAAATTTCAAACAATACAGTTTAAGCATAAGTACATTTTGATTGTGAAAAATATTCCTAGCTATTCAGTTTAGTCAAGCAGTTCTAATTCAGATAATTCAATTTAGTATAAGTACAGATTTTGTTCACACGTGGTTAATATTCAAAACAGTTCTATGTTAAACAATTCAGTTTAGTGTAACTAGAGTTTCAATGTCAAAAAACAGTTCTATTTCTAATTATTCAGTTTAGCATAAGCACACAGTTTAAATGTAAGCACAGATTAATTGTGAAAAATATTTCTATTTCAAGCTATTCAGTTTAATCAAACAATTCAGTTGAGCATAATTATGCCATTAGTTCTATCAAACCCATAGATAGGGTCCTATCAGATGCTACCACTCCGGGCCAGAGTTGACCTGAGAGCAATGGCAATGAAGGGGCACTCCATATTCCCCAAGGCCCCAGCATTACTGGGACCTCACCATCAGACTGTTTAGTGTCATAATCAGGACACTCATTGGAAGTGGGGGGGTACCCCTCTGCAGAGGTGCAGTCAGTGTATTTTACAGCCCCAGTCAACGGGGCAAATACATGAATTATATATGATTTGTTATCATTTTTTATATGAACTCACTTTTTCTTCATAAACTCACTTTTCTTTTAAATTCATATTTTGATCCATTCGACCCACAAGTAGGAGCTGCTTCCAGGATTTGTTCAAAACAATACGCAGTGCCCTTATGTAGTTCCCATCTAGTTTTATCTGTAAGTGCTTCATTAGGGTTCAAATAGTGCAGCCATACATTAGTACTGTCACAGATACAGCTAGGAAGAATTCCTATTTTATTTCATTAGAGAGATCAGATTTCCACATAATTGATATCATGTTGAAAGCAGTCCATATTTTACCTATGTTGACATTGCTTTCAGTAGATGAGATAATTACCATTGAATTCACCAATATGTTATCAATGTCCAAAGGATATTGCTGAGACTGTTCTTAAAATAATTTGTACCATCATTCTTAAGAATTTCCATGAGAAACCACAAAGCTCATTGCAGTATTGTGGAAGTGATTAAGTGGAATTTTCTGATATGTAAGTGGTCTTGTTAAATGTTACCATCTTAGTGGATTTTTTGAAAAATTTCAAGTCAGAAATTAGGCAATCAAAACAGATATTATTAAGTATTATCTATTACCAAACTCTACAACATTGAAACCCTAACAAAAAAGGATATTATAACACCTCTGTAAACAAAAATAAAATCATATATATATATATATATATATATATATATATATATATATATATAAAAGCGGAACAAATGTAATAAAAAATAGAAATACTTATTTTGTGCTATTTACTTTTTGGTTGTTCTCAACTAGTTTTACCTTAAGTCATCATCAGGAAAAATGTTTTTTACAAAGTTTTTAAAATAGGTTTAAAAGAGTTGATATGCTATAGAAGAAATAATATATTGATTGAATGAAAACCACACACATACAAACATATATATATATATATATATATATATATATATATATAAGTTGGCGACCATAGTTGAGGGTGACCCAAAGGCACCCTTTTCAATAGCTACTACACCGAAGTGTAGGGGAGGACGCTACTCCTTTCCCTGGATGGTTCCACTTTACCCTTGTTCCCTACCTTATAATGCTGAGTGTTACGCAAGGTGGTCTCAAGTACCATTTTTTGAGTCTTTGGTTTGGCTCGACCTGGGATTGAACCCAGGTCTATATATATATATATATATATATATAAAAGGAATATCTATTTTTGAAGTGCTACATATTCATAAGCTTGGCTGTAGAATTTAGTAATAAATAATACCTAATAATATCAGTTTTAATTGCATGATATTCAACTAGAAATGATAAAATGCCAGTATGTTTGGTGTAAAGGAGAATAAGGTTTTTATTAAAAAATTGGTCCTGGTGTAATTATTTGTAGTGTATATTGTATCTTACCCAGCCTCTTTCTGCTTTGACACTCAACTCTACAGCCTAACATTCCTATTTTAAATTCTGAAATATAAATCTATTGATTTACACAGAATTACCTATCAACAGAAAACCTTAAAGTGATATTGTGATTGAGGCAAGGGCACAAAGCGTCTGATTCCCTGAAGTGGGTGTACTCAGAGGAACAAAAATTCATGGTGTTTTCTTAATGTATGCTCAGCAAAAAAGACTTACCTTTAGGGTTTTCTCCTTGTTACTAAGGGTAAATCCACATAATGTAGAGGCTAAAGTGCTTGACTGCAACATTGTAGTAAGTGAGTTCAATCACCAGCCACTCTATTGAGTTCATTTTCAGACTAATACCTTTGGGAAAGGTAAGAACTTCTTTATCTTCCCAGCTATGAGTTAAATAGTATCACTACTACAGGGATGGCTTTGACATTACATAACCCAAAAAGGTTGATATGCCATTAGATAAAGAAAACAAACCTTGTTACTATGGTAACTACATATGCAACTTGTTAAAAAAATCCACCCTGAAGGCCAGGGCAGATAATCAAAGGAGAATAACAAAAAATTCCAAATACAATGCTTAAAATTTCAAGCCTGATATTTTGTTTTCTAGTATCCTCTTTTGAAAATGTTAAAAGATTTTTACGTTTACTCAAAATAGGAAAAAAAGGTATTGCTTTTCTAAATTTGTTTGCTGGTTGATAAGAAAAGTTCATTAAATTTTCATTTGATGTTGTCCCAACTGTAAGAAAAATCTTCAACAGAAAAAACAAAAACTTGCTCCTGAAAATTGATTATGCAAATAAAGAGTCACAGAAATTGTTTTTTTTTTTATTGCCTTTTAATTTTTACAAAATATTCATGAGACATTGAATTTCCATTCTTTAATCATTTGTATATGCAGAATTCTATTTTTTGCTTTAACTCTCTTTTAATCTTTGAGAAAGTCTTCAATAAACATATGGAAGGTTTCTGAAATGAATCTCAGACTTTTGCAATATGCCAATTTGTCATTTTTTTTTATAGTCTTCTTTTTTTTCCCTTCCCCCATTATTTTTATAAAAGTTGAATTAAAATTTTTAAAATTCACAAACTTTTTCAAAAACTTTAAAGGAAAACAAAAATTGTTACATAATTAAACTTTGTAATGTCAAAACAAACTTCCATCTAAAAATAGCGTTCACATTTCAGGAAAGTTCTGTCAACATTTTCATCAAAATGATTATATTTTTCTTAAATATTTTAGCATACAAATTGACATTAAACAGAAACCAAGCTCTTAGTCTTGTTTGAAGTTTAGAGGTTACAGTGCTTTACTGGATATCCAGTGGTCATGTTGCAGTAGTATTCATCAAGGCCTACCCAGTCTTGCTGGCTAGTCAATGTTCCTTTCCTTATGTTCTGATTGTTTCCAAAAGATCTATTACTACCTGGGTTTGGTCAATTTTGTATAAGTCATGGATCAGATCCAGAAACAAAAAAAAAGGAAGAAAAACAAATGACAGAATACAAATGTATGGCTGGCTGTCTCTATTGAGGATAATTTCTCTTCTGGTTTATTCATGTCAGAGGAAAGTGCATATGACTCTTAGTAATGTGGACAGTAGACAAACACTTGTTCAGTTTCTAATCCAATTTTTTTTATCTAAAAGCAAAATTCTAGCCCTGATTTCTCAGACTGATGCTTCTTTTGACCAACTATGGTAGGCAGGGAAGGGCCACTAGCAAAGCCCAGCCACCACAACTCTAAACAAAACTGAAGTAATTTAAAAAAATAATACCCTTGTCAACTGACCTCTAAATGTACAAGTACTAAAAACTTGGATTTGTTATGGACATTAAAAACTATCCCTTTCATCCACACATCCATGTAAATATATATATATATATATATATATGCTAGCTATGCTTGTACAAATCCATGTGAATATATATAGATATATAAGCAGGATGCAACACAAGGTCAATTTTAAGTGGCGTTTAATAGGTTTGAATTCAGAGTTTTCCTTCTAGAATGGCTGCCATACCAAGGTTAAAGAGCCTCGTCTACCCTACTGAATTCAGAGTTTTCCTTCTAGAATGGTTGCCATACCAAGGTTAAAGAGCCTCGTCTACCCTACTGAAATCAGAGTTTTCCTTCTCCTAGAATGGTTGCCATACCAAGGTTAAAGAGCCTAGTCTATCCTACTTTTTTACTCATAGCTGGAAGGAGAATAGTTGGATTCATACCTTTCCCAAGAGTATTAATGCTTTTTGAAATGCAAACAGTCTTGTCCAGGTTTTGAATTCAAGTCACCATGTCCATTTCCTATGATCATAAAACTACAAAGTCCTCCTACAGATATGCTTGCATCCACATGCACATATATACATCTATGCTATACTTGTATGCATATATACTTGTATAGAAATATATTTGCACCTAGGCACAGAAGAGCTCATAGTCTTACAATGTACACAATTTTATGCAAGGAATAAGAGCTTTAATCACAATCAATTATCAATTACTAGTATTTTTTTCACTTTATTTTTTTTAATGAAAACTCGCACACCTCCATTTTATAACTATTCATAAGAAGAATAGATTAGAGATAGATAATCTGACTTTGGCATGGATTCTAATTCATATTTCTTTTCCAACCAGATCTGCTTCTTTGGTCAAATATTCTGTACAGGATATACTTGGTTGAGTTAACAGTCCCAAAGGAGGTCAAAGACACCTTCTCCCCACAAAAAAAGGGTTGCAGCGTCTCTAGCTTAAGGCAAGTTTCAGTGTAACCAATTTTCTTTTTATGACACCCACAGTATTACCATGACTTTTTGTTTTTATTTATATGTAGTGCTTTATAACTTGTTTTGGTTGTTAACATGAAGGAAAAGTACATAGTTGTTTACAAACTCTTCTTCCATAGGAAATACATTGCTAAAGTTTAAACCCCCAAAATTGTATTAGTAAAAAAAGAAGTGCACTTTTGTTAATGTTGAATAAATTAAATCCTTAGGGTAGCTGCTTTACCAGTTAGGCAATGAAGATCATTCGGTTACAGCAATTAAAATTGAGCTATTTAGTCTCTCTGAATGTTTGATGTGTCACCATTATTATTTAGATTTTAGACAGGTAGTATTGAATATGCTATTGAAATGCCTTAGTTAAAAGCATTGTCAATTATTAATTCTAAAAAGAAATACAAAAACTCTTTCTCTGCATGGACTAGTTAAAATACCAGCAGCGCAAAAAACAACTTATAACTATAGTTTTCTCTTTTCATACTTACCTACCTTGTGTCATGATATAATCTTTTAACATCTATAGTGAATCTTACATGTTATTTTAGGGGTTATTTAAACTGAAAGTATGTATATATTTCTATATAAATGTACATGTGTGTATATGTATGTATGTCTGTATTCAAAATGTTTTAAGACAAGACAAAAAGAATTAATGAATGAAATGTTAGTCCACTTGGCATTTAACACTTTCCATTATTAGATTTCCCATAAAATATATTTGAATAAGAGAATTATATATATATATATATATATATATATATATATATATATATATATATATATATATGCATAATGTGTGTGTGTGTGTGCATATATAAACACACACAAACATATGTGCATTTTAAAATGTACAGAGACTGAAGATATATTTACAAAGACAATTATGTGCATGTAGTGTAACAGTTATTGTCATAAGAAATAGACACAGCAACCAGAGTTCAAATCCTAGACAAGGCTGTTTGCATTTCACATACCACTTATACCCTTGGGGAAGGTATAAATCCAACTATTCTCCCACCAGCTATGGGTAAATAGTAGAGATCTTTAACCTTAATATGGCTACAAGTCTGAGAGAAGGAAAACTCTGAATTCAAACCAGCTAAACTATGTTTAAAAAATGAAGCATGTCTTATATTCTGTTCATGCAGAAGGGTTGGTAAATACATGCAATGAGCAATGAATGAAATGTTTATTTCCCTTGGCATTCAATACACTCATTTCAGTGATTTTTCCATTGTTCAAAGCACCACTCAATCACTTGATATTGTGTAAAGCTGTGCCATAATATTTTTTTAATATCCTCTACATCCTCAAGTCATAGCCTTTAGATGAATTTTCCGTTTAGAAAAGAAAAGTTGAAACAGGCTAAATCTGGAGATGATAAAAAGTTTGGTAGTTATACAAACCTGTGTCTCACCAAAAACATTTGTTAGAAAAAGTATTGAGTTTAACTTCATAAATATTTTTCAAATTGTACTGACTTGTCTTGATATCTAGACATCATCACTTTGTTGCTCAGCTATGCACAGATCTATTAAATTTTTTTGATTTAAAAAAGTTTCATTCTCAATGTGTTTTGATTTCACCTCACACACACACACACACACATGTATGAGAGTTGTTCAAAATGTTCTAAGCTTCACCCAGAAAGAAGAGTCTTATCTGAAGATTTTTGTTGTCATAATACACAACCACTTCTTATAAAACTAGAAAAACTAATTCAGATCTGTCATGATTTCTGTGTAGGTGAGGCCCACACAAAAATGAGAGGTGTATGACAAATATAAAATCTGGATGAGGTTTAAAACTTTTTGAATGAACCTTGTATATATCACACAAAAAAAAACTGTCTAATTTTGGGAAAAGTTATAATTATTTCAAGTATTGTTTGTCAGACTTGTGAACGCATTCTTTATAATGGGTTTTTGTTACTGCAATATTTCACTTAATCTATTCTACTGTCAACATCATGCATACAATACATAAATAAATGAGTACTGTCTCTTCTTGAAATAAAGGAATGCATTTTCCTAACAGCCTATACACTTGAAGAAACCTGTAAAACTGATAGGCCAAAACATTGTAGTATGTATTAAAAAAAAGTAATACAACCATTAAATCTAAAATATCTAAAGCATTCTTGAAAATGAAATTATGTATGTGTGTATTCATATACAAGCAATTGCTGCAATAGAGAATATCAAAGAAAATCTTTGCCTTATTAGCTCAACTCGCTTTAATAGGATTGATTGACTGTTGTAACTCAGCAGAGTCCATCCAACTTTCTGCTCAAAAGAATCCATCCAACTTCACATTCAAAAAAGACCAGCTGATTGACTTTGTGCTCAGAAAAGTTGATCCAACTTTCTCAATACTCAGAATAGTAACTGAACTGGCTCTGTCCTCAGAAAAGTTGATCCAACTGGTTCCATGCTCAGAAGAGTTGATCCAACTAACTCAATGTTCACAAGTGTTGATTTAATGGGTTTTATGCTCAGAAGAGTTGATCCAATTGGTTTTGTGCCCAAGAATCCATATGACAAGCTTTGTGCTTAAAAAACCTCATCCAACTGGCCCCATTCTCAGAATAACTTTGCAATAAAAACAATTCAACTGGCAAGATCCCTATGAAAGCATCTTGGTATATTTCTTATTTTGTTTATAACATTTAAACATTAAGAACAAAAATTTACTCCAAAAATATTTGAAAACCATATAAAAAAAGATTAGAAACTTGCCTGGTTTTACATAAGTTGTTTTGATATTTTTAGTCTAACAAACTGTAAAAAAATCATTACTTTTCAATCACAAATTTATATCAAGAAGCAATCAAGCATAGAAATATTGAAAGATTAAGACTTACATGTTTTGCAACCCAAATTGTTATAGGAGCTTCCAGCACGCAGGTCTCTGAATCAAAATATTTTGGTGCGTCTTCTGCCATTGATTTTCTGAATAAGAGTATAATGATAGAGAAAGGAAATTCTATAGTGATTATTTCTTAATTAAAAATACCAAAGTTATTTTGATAATACAAAAACATGAATTATGTAGGTTGATTACCAAAGAAATAGTTTCAAGAAGTTATTTGACCAAAACTAGTAAATCCCTACAACTCAAATGGCCTACACTTGTACTATTACCTAGAAGTACATATACCCAGGTGGCCTGAATTCCAGCCACAAAACCCCTATTTCTACATTGCTATTGCCTACAAAATGTTGTTTTGTTTGGTTATTGTTTAATGGCATATAAACCCTTGAGAGCTATTTAATGTCAAAACTTATTCACTTTGATCATATGACTTGAAGGGAAATACTTTGTAGGTAAATATTTTTGCTATTAAATGAATTATTAGAGCATGAGACAAAAGTTAGTAGACAATTTTGGTTGGTTAGATGGTTATTTTTTTAATGGCATATCAATTCTTGTGGGCTATTTAATGTGAAATCTTGTTTGTTTTTTTTTGTATATATGATTTTATGCGTTATAACATATTGGTAGTATAGTAGCCACAAGTATCCAATATAAGGATACTTAGGCACGAATACACCACAACCACCCAATGTTGTAAGTAAATGGGATTTTCCACCACAAACTGAAAACTATTCTTAGGTATGAGTGCACTATGGCTACTGAATATCAGTAGCAAATACAATTTTCCACTGCAAACCAAAAACTATTTTTGAGACCATTAATTCTGTGACTTGCTTAGGAGATATTTTCTTACTGCTACATATAACAAGTAATATTTGCATCCTTCACTTGACCATATAATAATTACATTCATTATAAGCTGAAATTAAAGAGAAGTTTTCCAGTCTAAAATCTGATGTGTTCTAAGTTGGTGGAAAAGTGACCAGCTTCATTATAAAACCAGCGGTCATAGATGACATTAACAAAGATGTAGCAGGCCTGGCCTGATGTGAAAGGATTTAACTGTTCCTTTCATAGTTTTGACCTCCTAAGTTCCAGATGACCAAACAACACCACATTGGTTTTCTCAGAGATACCCACCCAATGAGCTCAGCCGTCCAGCTGTTTTCAACTGCTCTTTTCAGGGCACTCTTCTTACTGCTGTCCTTTTTAGTCCAATGCAATGACACCTGGTGTAATGGACTGATTAGTCCAGTGCAGTGATGCCAAGCAACTCATGCCATATCCACTGGCCTATGAACAGATAAATTCACTCACTGATGACACCAGTCTGTGAGTGGTAGACACTGTTCAGACTGACAATGAATTTACAACTCTACTTAAAGAGACTTTCTAAATCACATTAAATTTATTAGCATTGTCAAATTTATCACAAAATGATAAATCTGGGAACTTTGTTATAACCTAATATCCTATTTTGTTATCCTTGTCTTTCCTGTATCACATTTGTTTGTTGGGATGGCTACTATAGACAGGTCGGCAACAATTGAAATAGTTTTCATTAACTTTTTCTCTCAATGCAGTTGATTCTCAGCAACCATTTTCTTACATAAGATAAAAAACATTGAATGTTTGTTAACCATAAGATTTATTTCAAGAATACAGCCGAGAATTAATCATATAGGTGCCTAGAGCTTGACATAACCAGCTACTTAATTGGATCAGGTCACTCTGGACGCCTTTCTAGTCCAACTAAAGGTACAAATGAAGCGTTGCAAGTCACATGACCATGAAGCACCCAAGTCACAGACCTCTCAGCCACTAGAATCCTGTTCTTAGGCATTACAGGTTGCCATCCATACCCAACAGGTGGCCCAATTGAGGGAATCTTTACAAAAGTGTTGCTCTAATAAACAGGACAGATAAAATGTAATTTTTTAAGTAATTTTATTATTTTTGAAGTATATTCTAAATTATCTCTTAAGTGTAATCCGTCAGATTAAACAGATTACAATATTTTACATTTTCAGCCAGGAGTTCAGGGATAGGTATGTGTGTGGGAGGTCTCAGGGTTCATATTGCACATAAGTGACACCAAATTAACAAGTCATGGTAATTGCGCGGCCAATCAACCTGAATGTGTCTTGTAAGTTACATTCATACTCTTTACAGAGGACACGGCCACCTCTGTTGGCTCAGTTGTAGAGTTTTGGTTCTGCAATCTGTGGTCACTGGTTTGATCTCCAGTGGTGGAGATCATGGTATACACTGCTGATGAGACCTAATAAGGTTGAAATAGCTGTCCAGTGATTTTGTATGTTGTACGTAGGTGTTTGCCGAATTTTCTGGTCATAGTAATTCAATTCACAATATAATTCCTCTACTTAAAAAAGAAAATGTAGATCTATATCCTTGCCCTTGAGGTCATAATAATTACACAGATGCTTATTTCTTATCCTCTTGAGAAGACGTGGCCTTGAAGGTGACCGTGTCCTCTGTAAAGAGTATGGTTGTAACTTACAAGACATATTCAGGTTAATTGGCCATGCAATTACCATGACTAGTTAATATGGCGTCACTTATGTGCGATATGGACTGTTGGCTCAGTTATACAGTTTCGGCTCTGCAATCTGTGGTCACTGGTTTGATTTCCTAAAAAGGTCAAAACAGCTGTCCAGTGTTTCTGTATGTCGTGCGTAGGTCTTTGCCAGATTTTCTGGTCATGGTAATTCAATTCACAATATAATTCCTCAATATAAAAAAAGAAAAACACACATGTAAAAATTGACCTCGAACTAATGTCAACACTCCCTCCAACAAAATTATTCCCCCCCCATACACACATTACTTTGCTGAACAATTCTTCCACTAACATTAGAGGAAACAACTTAAATAAACTTGGTATTTAGCCATTTATCCTCAAAATGATCCACAATTTACTTCAATCAAGTCTTCGACGTAACATTGTTTCTGACACTGGTGTTTACCGCATTCCTTGCAAAAGTTGTAAATTAAAATATATTGGTGAAGCGTCCTGGAATATTCACAAACATTTGAACGAATATAGAAGAGACATTAGAGTAGGTAATCTTAATAATGCACTTCTTCAACATATTTCTAAGACAGATTATAACTTCAATTTTAATGCTGCTATGATGCTAATCTACAGACACAACAAAGATTAAGATGAATTTTCAAAGCCAGTGCAATCTCACTTTATCCCTCAATCAACAACAGACCTGGCTTTTACAATATATCCCCGTACTTGAGGAAACTTATTTTAAATAGCTATAATATATTCCATCTTTAATTATTTTTCACATTTATTACAATTTCCCCATTACCCCTTGCTCACTGCATCTCTCATTCTTCTGTTTTGTTTTGTTTTTTAGTCCCTTCTGATTCAAAATCTTTCTTGGTAAACAAATATAACAAATAAATTCAACAAAATATTCCTAAACAGTCATGTGATGCTGATTTATTGATTAAATGGTTACCCCTTTCTCTGTATATATAATATTTCCTCCTTTTTTTTGTATTCAATTTAACATCACTAAATATTATCCTTCCTAGTCCCGATGATGATTTATTAGAACCAAAATATTAAAGCATCAACAGATTTTCTTTTACATTAAAATTCTTCTTCTTCTTGGATTACCTTCTTTATCAATTTCCTCTAATACCATCTATGTACAAGGGTGGGCTGAATAGTTCATATGATGGTGTCATAACTGCTGTTAATAACATTTTTGATCAATGGGATCCAAGCACTGCAACACTGACGGAAGATGTAAGTAAACCACAAGGAGGACCATGTTGAAAAATAAACCTTATTTGGTCATGTTCCATGATAGTACCTTGGTAAGCCTAGAAATTTTTCAGCCAACAACTGTACATTATTGCCAATGAATCAGTACACAATCTTTATAAAAAGTTCATTCATTTCTTAACCAATAATAGCAGAATTTCATTATTTCTAGTCAAACATTAAATCATCAAAATGGATATTGTCAGATATTATTTATTAATAAAATCCACAGCACTGAAACTTTGTACCCAAACATCTGTGCGTTTTAGGTATGGACTAAACTGTATCTGGTGATGAGATTCCCACTTTGCAGATCTGGGGAATGTAAGTACCCATCTATTGCCATTACTCCCAGGTCCACTCTGACTCGACGTGGAAATAACTGTTAGGGTCTCATCTATAAATCAAATAAAACTGTTCAATGATTTACTAAGGATTATTATTATTATTAGTTACTTGAAATCATACAACTGTGTATAAATTTTTTGTATTGGATAGGAATACTTAATCCTATAAACGTGCAAAAAAACTCTTGAAACTCAACTAGACAAAAAATGTAAATATGATCATATAGTGAATGCAATTCCCTAATCTCTAGGCATAAAATAACCCTAGACAACTTGAGATGCCATTAAAATCAATATCTTGTTACTTGTTAAACTATTATCAAAAGAAACAACACAAAAGAACCTAATAAGTTGTCATATTGGGAAGACATTTGCAAATTATGAGTTTATATAGTAAAATGTAGAATATATGACATATAAGATCCCAAAACATTAAAGTTGAATACAGATTAAGCAACAGGGAAATCAAAAAAGTAAATGAGGAATGCAATCATGGGATTGGCTTTGATGATACATTTTTTAAGCTGACAATTATATTCTGTATATTGTATTAAGGGAAAATAGAATGATTGGCTGGATAGTTGGAAATTCTATTCCTAAAGAGGCAAATGTAAAAAATATGTAATACTTTAATAAGCCCTGATATAGAATATTATACTCAGGCTTAAGCTTCAGTGTTGGGACATGGAAATTGGAGTGTAATACTGAGATTGGAAGACATACAAAAAAGAGTGACAAAAATAATAAAAAGAGTAAAAGATTACAGTTCTAGAGAGAGATTAGAGAAATTAAGATTAACTACTTTGCTAGAAAAAAGAATAAGAGTTGACCTAATTGAAACTTTTTAATTAAATTATGCTAGACATTTTTTCAATATTTTTCTTCTAAGTAGAAATTTACTGTCAAGACAGGTTTCAAAAACTTAGTTTTCTAACCAATAGAATTTTTTTGCAAACAGAGTAATATATATTTTTGGAACAAATTGCCAAATCAGATCAAAAACAGAAATAGTGTAGAAAATTTTGAGATTTAATTAGATGATTTCAGAAAAAAATGGCAAAAAAAGTGTTTAGGGAGCATTTTTGGGAACTATAAAATAAATTACTAAACAGAATTTGATCTGTATATAGATATGATATTAATAGTGTATATGTTATGTATAAATATATTTTTTAAAGGTTAATGTGAGATGCCCAACAAGACCTAATGAACAAATCAATCAAAACAAACATGAAGAACTCCAACAATTAATTCAGCCCTATACAATATTTTGTGTATTAATTATATTACCAAACCAAACTTGATCTAGTTTATTAATTATAGATTTCCACTGCTGTAGAGGTTGATAAACAACACCTGAAAATATTTAGTTCATCCCTTAAATATATGTATGCAATTTTAATTTGGATTACAGAGACGTTCCACCTTTTTTCTGGGGGAGAGGGTTACAGACTTTTAATGCTGCAGAGTTTGGTAATGAATAATATCTCATAATATTCAGTTCATCCTTTACCCAGTTGGCTGGGGCTGTAGAATACGTGGACTGCTTCTCTGCTGAGGGGTAAGACCCCCCCACAATGCGTGTCCTGAATATGACACTAAACAATCTGATGGTGAGGTTCCAGTAATGCTGGAGCTTTGGGGAATATGGAGTACCCCTTCATTGCCATCACTCACAGGTTCATTCTGGCCCAGAGTGGTAATACCTGATAGGGTCCCATCTATGGGTCAAATACAAACAAAATGCTTACTTGTGTTAAACTGAATTGTTTGAAATAGAACTGTTTTGACATTTAAATTGTGTAGTTGTGCTAAACTGAATTGTTTAAAATAGAAATGTTTTGACATTTAAACTGCATACTTATGCTAAACTGCATTGTTTGAAATAGAACTGTTTTTGACCTTGAAACCCTTCTTCACTAAACTGAATTATTTGAGATAGAACAATTTTGACATTTAACTATGTGTAAACAAAAAGTATGCTCATACTGAATTAGAACTGTTTGATTAAACTGAATAGCTTTAAATAGAAATGTTTTTGACAATTAAACTGTATACTTATGCTAAACTGCATTGTTTGAAATAGAACTGTTTATTTGTATAAAAATGGATTTGGCATTAAATAACCTACAAAAGTTGATATGCCATAAACCCAAACAAACAAACAAACACTCAGTTCATCTCTTAAATATATTTATGCAATTTTGGATTACATAGGTGTTGCATTTTATTTTTGATAATAGACTTTTAGTGCTGTAGAGTTTGGTAATAAATAATACCTAATAATATTCAGTCCATCCCTTAAATATATTTATGCAATTCTGATTACAGAGACATTGCACTTTTTTTTTAATGGGGGGGACTTTTTAATGCAGTAGAGTTTGGTAATAAATAATATCTTATAATATTCTGTTTATCCCTTAAATATATTTATGCAATTTTTGTATTCTATTTTTGATCATAGAGTTTCCATGGCATAGATTTTGATAATAAACAATATCTAATAATATCCATTATGATTGTGTAGTATTCCACTAGACATAATGAAATCCAGGTATTTTTGGTTTAGAAGAAAATTAACTTAATGAAAAAAAATCATTAGGGGTGTACTTATTTATGGGCATTAGTGTATATTCCATCTAACATTACACACATTTTTAATTCTTCTTTCTTTTAGCACTGAAAAAAAATGTATCATGGATATATAGACATTATTTTTCCCTTCTCCATGACAAACAAATTGGTGTCAATGTTTCAGCTTGGTGTTTGTTTTAAATTTGTTCAAATATTTCAAATAGCTTTATTAAATTTTAGTTTAAACTAGATAACCTGTCAACCCAAGGCATTCTCCTGGGTTGACAGGTCATCTAGTTTAAACTCTATCAGAGGCCCATAAAGATATCAATGCATCTTGAAAGGAAGGAGTGAAAGGTTACAATCACTATTTTATAATTATCTTCATTATAGCTAGAATTTGGAGGATTTTAAAAAATCATGTTCAGTGCAACTACAGATCTTACAAAAGTATTATTCAGCTGCAAATTAAACAGGAATTTTCTTTATTCTATAAGTTAAAACATTTGAAGTTAACTGCTTTAATAAAAAGTTCACAGTGATACGCATCTGTAAAATGATATAATAAACTTCAACACATTCTCTACAAAATGGGTATGTCAAAATAGTTTTGGTTCAATAAATTTTTCTTTTATTATCAACCTGTTTAATTTTCAATTGTAAACTGAAGTTCAAACTGTAGAATTTATCTAAAAATCATTCTCTCTAATATTCAAGAACTTATCATATTCCTTGTAATAGAATGTTTGGTGGTAGAGAATAATGTTTTAGTAGAATTCCCACTTTCCCAGGACTAATATTAGAATTAGTTTATCTATGATATACTAATATTGAACAAAACAGAAGTAAATACAAAAATTAACCCCATTATACATACAGGGAGTATTAGAAAGAAAGAATACAAAAACATGTTCCAATAGCTAAAATTATACACATAAACAAGCAGTATAGGGAAGGGTTATAAAATGGCAAAAGGTTTACTTGTTAACAATAGGTAACATAGCTATATGGCTTTACCATCACATAGCAAGGTCAGAGGCAACGTTTCTACTGGTCAAAGATCAGAAGTAAAAAGAGGTAAAGAATAGGTTTCTAACTGTCCTTTGTCAATTCCCAAAAGAAGATAATTAGTTATTGTATGCCTACACTTGTTAGAATATATATATATATATATATATATATATATATATATATATATATTTATTGTCATCCACTGACAGACTGTTTTGTTCTATCAGAACTCTTCAGTGTGGCTAGACACGTAGGATGCTCGAAGCCGGGATCGAAACCCATCCAACTTTACGTTAGACTAAGTCTCAGACCGCTCGGCCAACAAGCGTACCACTTTTGGCTAAGGGAATTTTTAAGGTATTATGTAGTAACAGCAGCAGCCATTTGTTAACATTTGTATACCCTATCAGCTACCAGAGTGCTCAATTCTTTTGAAGAGCTTTGCATTATGCGAGCGGCGGTGGCCGAAAATTCCTTCAGCAGAGTGCTCAACCCCTTTTACTTAATTTTATTATCTTAACTTTGACATTTTGTAATACATAATTAACCTGTCAGCAGCTAAATATTGTCAGTGGCAAACACAGTGTTATTTGGTTGAAATTTTAATCTTAGACTTTATTTATTTTACAGTTAACATAAAATTTACCCATGACAGTATAAATAAAACTTTGAATAAAGTAAGGATATGACTTAAAACCTGACTACCTAAATATTTTCAGGGAAGAAAACTCTTCTACCAATATTGTGAAATCATTATATACATAGAAGGTAGGTCAATAAGAGAAGCTCCTCTGGTGTAGTGGCTAACCTGCTGGTCTGTGACATCAGATTAAGTGAGTTCAATTCCAGTCTCACAACTATGTTCACTTTTGGACTAATATTCTTGAAAAAGGTATGAATTTCCTAATCCCCACAACTATGGGTTAGTACCACTACTGTCCTTCTACAAGTAAGGCTTTGGCATTATATAACCCATGAAGGTTGAGATATCATTAAACAAAGAGACCTAACAAATAAATATAAACCATTTGTATGAATAAGGGTGGATTTAGTTTCTGTAAAGATTCACTAAGTTTTGAGCAAATCTACAAAATGTTAAAAGCAAACAAAAGGCTATACAGACTCCACAAAATAATCATTCATTTGCAAATCAAACTGGAAATTGCCTTATTTGCTAAGAGCATTTCAAATATATTCAAATAAAAAATCTCAAAATGATGTACTATTTTTGCTGGGCTAAAGTTACATACTAGGGTCCTATCATTTCCCATAATACATGAACTTATCTACTGACCACTGAGACAGGAACTTTTTCTTTACTGGAGAGTCAGTATATTTCCACTCCAGAAATTTTTGGGCTCATAGTGGCAAACTCATGGTTAACCCAATTATTAATTTTTTTACAAAAACACGTTTCTTGCAAATATCATAAATTGTTCTCTAACTTTCACATGGTTTGCACTTCTCAGATGCTAAAAATTTCATAACAGATTTCTGTTCAATCCAGAAACACTCTGTTTGATTTGCCACCATCAAGAATAACCTCAAAAGAAATATTTTTGTGAGATCAAAATAACTTTTGCTATAAACCAATTATGAACAATACAGAGTTTACATTAATGGAAAAAATTTAAATAAAAATATCTTGCTGCTTTTAAAAAAAGTTCCCCTTATTCATCGAATCAAATTATTTTTAAAAAGTCTCCATAAATCAACACGCCAAATCAGTTTTGTCATTGTTCTTCTTTTCACAGCTTCCATCAAATCCAGGCTTTCTTTTTGCTTTCTTCAAAGAAGAAATTAGTTGTCTTATGTAGAGGCAAAATTCATTTATGCAAAATACGGGTCATTTGCATAAGCAGAATTTTGGCGTGTCTTAGCCACCACTACGATGAGGTTTTCGTTAGCAGACGTCTCAGGTTCACGCTGGCCATCCTTTTCTGTTCAGACATCATACTAAACATGGTCTCTCTGACTAACGAGGGCAGCCTTTCTCACTTATGGTAGTCAGTGGTTCACTCAGCTTTTCGTTCCCGCCAAAATAACTCTCATATATACAAACATAACAAAAATCTTACTCATATACATATGAATAACATGAATTTATATTCATAGATTTTAAAATTTTTTTAGTATAGTGGGTATATATTAGTAAAAAAAATCTTTGCCTTACTATTAAAGTAAAATTTAGTCTTTCAAAAGAACAAAAACTTTTGAAATTTACATATGCAGATTTTTTTTTTGTAATTATTTGTAAAAAAAACTTTGCTTTACAATCAAAGTAAAATTTTATCTTTAAAAAGTAGAGTGAAAAACTTTCAAAATTTATGTTCATAGAGTTCTTTTCTAGTTTGGTACGTATATAGTTTTTAAAAAATCTTTGCATTACTATCAAAGTAAAATTTTGTCTTCAAAAAGAAAACCAAAAAAACTTTCTAGATTTATGTCCAAAAAATATTTTTTTTTGCCTTTTATATGTATATACTTGTAAAAAAATCTTTGCCTTACAATCAAAGTAATATCTAGGCTTTAAAAAGAAGAGCAGAAAACTTTTGAAATTTATTTTAAGGATTTTTTTTTTGAGAAATCATTGCCTTACTATTGAAGTAAACTTTAGTGTATAAAAAGACCAAAAAAATAGAATAAATTTGTTTTTAGTTTGTTTTTTTAGTTTTTTGTGTATATATTTGTAAAAAAAACCTTTACCTTACAATTAAAGTAAATTTAGTCTTTAAAAACCTGGAAATATTCTAAGTAGAAACAAGTAAATTGTTTACTGAAATTCACGCGAGATTTTGATTTCTCTTCATAGCTAAAATCTAAATGAAAAAAAGTGTTTTATGGACTTATACTAAGTTAAACAAAACTTAAACAAATTCAAATCCCAAAGTATATGGTAGCTTTATAATTCCCTTAAAGGAATACTCTTTTGAAGAAAGGGAATAAAGATACCTTAAAGTCTGAAAGATTAGTTTGCTTTAGTTTTATGGCATATCAACTATTGTTGGTTATTTAATGCCAAATCCAGTTTTTTTTACATATATATTAAGTATAGGATTTGTAAAAGTATTTTGTAGATACACACAGTTAAATGCCCAAACAGTTCTATTTCCTACAATTCAATTTAGCATAAACCAACAAAGTTATATGGTTCCAATTATTGCTACATATCACTAACAATTCAATTAAACATCAGTCATTTGTTTTCACACAGTTAAATGATCAAACAGTTCTATTTCAAACAATTCAATTTAGCATAAGTTATTTGTTTGCACTCAGTTTAAATGTCAAACAGTTCTATTCGACCCAATGATAGGACCCTGTCAGGTGCTACCACTCTGGGCCAGAGTCGACCTGGAAGCAATGGCAATGAAGGGGTACTCAACATTCCCCAAAGCTCCAGCATTACTGAAGCCTCGCCATCAGATTGTTTAATGTCATATCCAGGACACTCATTGGTGCAGGAGTTCTTACCCACTCAGCAGAGATGTTGTCGGTGAATTCTATATCTACAGCTGACTGGGCTGTAAAAGTCTGAAAGTATTTAGAAATAGAAGAAATTTCACTAGAATAAGAATAATTGATTTATAATCAGAAAACTCTCAAACACTTTCCCCAGAATAATTTTGTCAAAGAATCAGGATAGAATAAGATTCTTGATGTTTTTAATGTCATTTCCTGTTTTTACATATAAACATAAGATTTGTTTAATGTCATATCCACGACATATGTAACAGATCAAGCAATGATGGACTATTTGGACTTTTAACTTAAAAAAAATAAAGGGTGTTTTTTTTTCCATATCTTAGTAACCACTCATATATCCTGTCCTGGCTTCTCACAGGATGTCTTTGAGAGAGGAGAATATTTTGTGAGCCACAAAAGCATGGGAACCATGTGATGCAGCAAAATAGATGTGAAGAAAAGTGGATGAATTCAAAATTGGGTTAACGGAGAGCTTCACCAGAGGCTGGACAGAAAAACTTCCCAGGTAAACAATCAAATAGTTCAGTAAGGATACTACTGCTACTTATTTTTAAGGATAGCAAGAAAATAAAAACATCCAACAAAAGACTACCATGACTTTAATTCAAACTGCATTACCCTTCACCGGGGTAAACAAGGGGTGCATTCTGCTGAGGTTGGAACCCTAGCCTCAATGTTTGAAAAAGCAGCAACAGAGCCCAAACCCAACTTACTTAGATACAAAAACACTGTTAACATAGCAACATTTAATGTTAGGACTTTTAATGCAATAAACCAGCTACTTGAGCTTACAGCATATGCAGCTGAGCATAATATAGACATCATATGCGTGCAAGAACATAGATATTACCATAGAGAACTAGACTTAAAATACCATGATATCAATAATGGTTGGACATTTTTGTCTCGGCATCTGTGTGGAAAAATTCTGTTAATGGCGCCATAGGAGGTGTAGGATTGATTCTCAGACTTTGTGCCTTAAAATCAATAAATAGCAGAGAAAACCCATCCGAAAATTATATGTATTACTTTTAATGGCAAGCCCAGCATAATGATCATTTCTCGCTACTGTCCCACCAATTCTAGGGATGAAAAAGATATCACCACTTTCTATGACGGGCTATCTTCTCTTGCTCGACACATTCCCAAAAATTACCTACTAATCATAGGTGGAGACATGAATGCACAAATAGGCAAAGATCAAAATAATAAATTTGGCTTATGCAACTTGTCAAATAGAAATGGCAAATATCTACCAGATTTTTCACTTGAAAATATTCTTTCATGCATAAATACAAAATACCAAAAATAGGAGAGAAAACTATGAACCAATACCAACCCAAATAATACTAAAGCACAGCTAGAACACTACTCTCATAGAAGCTGCTGCAGAATGCATACCAACACAACCAAAAGCTAAATGTGTAGTTCCATGGGAGTCACTAGTAGTAAGGAAAAAATGAGATAACTTAAAAAAAAAGAATTCTTGCTCAATTAAAGAAACCCAACAAATGCCAATGCACAGAAACTTAAGATAGCCCAGAAAGAATGAACCAACACATATGAAAAAGAGTCATGAGAATACATTCAAGGTCAAATGGATAAAATTAGAAATTCGGTTGAAGATAGTTAATCATAAATAGCAAGGCAGACAGTAAATGAAGTGAGCAGAAGGAAGAGCACATAAAGGACAAAACTAAAACTTGCCAGCCAAGAAGAATGATTTCTGAAGAGGAAAGAACATTACAAGAATTTGTTCATAAACCCATCTGAAATCACCTATCCAAAAAATCATTAATACCCAACCAGACATCAAACTAGGACAGTTTACTGAGGAAGAACTTGATACAATATTGAAATGAATTGAAAAAAGAAAAGTTGCAGGCCTTGACAAAATAACCTCTGAACTTTGAAAGAAAATTTGATGACATTCTTCTCCAACTATGCAACACAACCTATATATAAAACACAATAGAAAAAAAGACAAAAGGTTGCATTGTTCCCTTCCTTAAAATCCCTTAGAACTACAAAAGCATAATTTTGACTGCTGTGAAGGTTTATAATGCTCTGCTTTTCAATCATAACTGACCTAAAACCAAGAAAATTCTTAGAAAAAATCCAAACAGGTTTTGAACGAATTGCTCCACAACTTCACAGATTCTGATGACCTATTGAATCATCAAAAGCATATAAGCAAAGAATCTCAGAGCAACACTACTGTTCATAGATTTCTCCAAAGCACAAAGGAAAGAGAGATCAAATACTACATGCATCTGGTCTTCCCAAAGAAACTTTTATAGCTATAATGATAGCACAAAAGCAATGGTTCCCTCACCTGATGGAGACATCAATTTCTTTGACATAGTTGCAAGAGTCTTGCAAGGAGATACATTAGCACCATATTTGCATATACTCAGTCTACACTTTGTACTTTGAATATCAATAGATCTGATAAAAGAAAATGGTTTCACATTAAAAAAGACGAGAAGCAGACGATATCCAGCAGAAACTATGACAGGTGCAGACTAAGCAGATGACCTAGCACTTCTCACAAATACACCTGCCCAAGCTGAATCTCTACCGTATAACCAAGAACAAGTAGCAGGAGGCATTGGTCTCTTTGGGAATGCAAATAAAACATAGTACGTATTTTATTAACAAAAAAGAACAATCTCGGTCTCAGTGGCAAGCTTCTAAAACCAGTTCATATATCTTGGAAGCTATACCTCATCTACTGAAAGAGATGTTAACATATGCTAGTGGAGGTGTGGACTGCTATTGACAGGTTATTCATCTAATGGAAGTCTGATCTATCTGATAAAACTAAACAGGATTTCTTCCAAGCTGTATTGACGCACCACATGTATGCTAACAAAATACATAGAGAAAAGGTTAGACATAAACGACACAAGAATATTGTGCACTGTCTTGAACAAATCCTGAAAGTAACAGCCCATCTCAGAAACCATTCAAGTAAAATGAACAAGACATGTGGGGCATTGCTAGTGAAGCAAGCATGAACTCATAAGCAATGTTCTCTTATCGACTCTGCACGGACACAAGATATAACATAAAGGACCTACCAGGAACAATGGATGAGAGGAATGAACGATGAAAGAGAATCAGAAAACTCCATACTGTTAGCACAACCTGATGATGACAGATGAATGAAGTTGAGTTTTTACCCAGAAGATGCAAAATGAGAAAAAAAGACCTTTTTTTTTTATTAGTTCTGTAGTTTTACTTAAGGCCTATTTCCCTTTAGTTTTTTGGTCAAATTTGTTTGAGATATTTTCTATAAATGAATATATATATACATATATAAAACCCCAAGAATGTGCTTTCCCAAAAACTTAATCAATGAATTTGATTGTATCATAAAATCTTTTTCTAAACTCCAATATTCCAGATTTGTCTATACACCATGCAAAACTAAAGACCAGAAATATATACAAACACACTTCATTAAACAAGACTAAAAACTCCCAACTAAAATCAAATTCCAACATCACAGTAAAAGAAAAATACAGAGTTCTACCTCAGAATCCTGCAATCTCTATTATTAAAAAGAATTTAAATCGCTTAGGTATGAAGACAATCACATGATCTTCCAAAACAATCAAACAATTGTTAAGAAACAATAATAACAATAAAACAAAATCTTATTGACACACATATATATAGAATTCGCTGTCAGGACTGTCAGAGATCTTATATAGGAGAAGCAAGTAGAGATTTACTGAAAGGAATCAATGAACACAGAAGAGATATTAAATAAGGCAATTTTCCAACACTTTAGTCATTCATTACATCTCAACTAACCATACATTTGATTTCAAACATTCAAACATCATCACATTCATTCATGATAAAAACAAATATAGAATTATAGAATCATCCACTATTTCACATTATAATCCCATACAACAGAGATCTGGATTTTATAAAATATCACCTTATCAAACCAAAATAAAGTTGAAAGATTTCAACTTACACAAGTAACGATTATTAAACAGATATTTCTATCTGTCTTCCAACTGACTCCATCAGTCCACAATATTTCTCCTTTCCTTCGTGCTATTTCCTTTTCCCTCTTCACCTTATTTCTTCTTTCTTTCTTTCTTTCTTTCTCTATCAATACAAACCGACTTTTTATAGACTCTACGTTTCACCTAAACTTTTTTAAAATTTACGTTTCACAACATAATCTTTTTCAAATATTTTTCTGTATCGTTCAAACCATTATTCTAAATTCATAATTCCCACTCAGAATATGACCTAAAATACCTTCTACCTGAAATTTCCGTAATTTCATATCTTAGATAATTTCATTCGTATTGGTTGAAATGTGTTGGTGAACCTTAAATAATATTTATTAGAAAATTTTCTCATCCATTTATATGTATTTTTCTTTCTGTTTTTTTCTTTTTACAACATACACAAACATATATATATATATATATATATATAATCTGTCTCATATATATGTTTGTGTTTGGGGGGAGGCTGTTTGTTACTTTCAACAAAATTTTAGTAATTCACTTTTTGCCCTTAGAGACTGATATTTGATTTCCTTTACATTTCATCTTTGAAAAGAAGTTTTTTTTCTTTCTACAATAAAAGTTAGACATTAATCAACTTTTCCTTATCGTTAAAAATCATATTAGTCTGTTTGAAAAAAATGTTCTTAAAAAATACCTTCAAAATGTAGAATAAATTGAACAATTAAATGATATTTTATAAATGTCTGTCCATATGACAGACTTCGTTAGGAAAAAAAAGATTCATTTGAAGAAGTAATCTCAAAAAATGTCAGCAAAACCTGGGGACTATGAAATAATTTCTCTTTCTCTGTTTATATATATATATATATATATATATATATATATATATATATATATATATATATACTAGATTTAGAAGTCCAAAGCCAGTTGATAAACAATGTATTTTCCTAACAGAACAAATATTTATTTTATAAATTAACATCTTTGCTTGTCTATACAATCATTTCAGTGGGGAATAGGAATCAAACATACAATGAAAATCTTCTGTTGAACTTTAATTAACAATTGTGTCAGGCTACAAAGTTACTGACCCACCCTTCATATCACATTTATTTCAATGTGGAGGGATTTGTTTATGCAAATCCATATATAAATCTGTATACATTTACACCCTGCCTAAAGTTATTAAACAAATTACATAAACTTCAATAATTCAAATTTCGTTTTAGAAAAATAGTAAAATTTTAAACAATCAATTTAGATGTCAAAACGAAGCCTGAATTAAAATTTAATGTTGTATAAATGTCTGTTATTGAAGTTATTTGATGTATTCTAAAATAAAATAAAAAACTGCCATCTGAAGTTATTATGTAAAAACCAAATAATCACATTTTATTTCTATGAAATCATCAAAAACTGATCAACCCCTGCAATAGAATAAATAACAAATACATGATAAGTCTGAATCTTACATTTTAATAAAGTGACTTTTATCAAAAACAGCCAGTAATGTATTAACGATTGATTTTGTTAATTTTTTTTACTTCAGTAGGTTCAATTTCCAAACTGGGAGTTTTCATTGTTTCACATAGGTCTGGTTTGCTGTTATATTATCTATCACCTTTGTATAATTTAATTTTTATAATTGGTCAGAGATTTTCTATTGGATTCAGATCAGGACTTAATGATGGCCACTTGATTATCTTCTTTCCAATAAATCTTTCATGCTCAAAGAATTCACACACAGGTAAGCTTAGATACTTGAGAAGGAGCATTGTTGTGTATAAATACACACTTCCTTTTGAAACTGCAAGACTGGGACTAGTATCATGCAAAGAAAGTCTTGTCCAGAAAATCACAATAGTTAGAATGGTTCAGTTTAACTGCTTCATCAATGATCCAATAATGGTTTGGTCAACAATTCCAATCTATATCATCAGTCTACCACTTCCTTGCTGCCTTCTTTTAGTTACAGGCATGTCTGAATTTAATAGGATCCATCTTTTGGCCCATTCACCAAGCCCATCAAATGTCACTCAAAACTGATCTGTGAAAATTACTTAAGAAAAGTCAATTTTCATAGATTTCTTGGTCCAATTTTGATACTTTAAAATATTTGCTTCAGTGAGAGGAGGTTGCCTCATAGATTTTTTTTACAGATTTCAATTCACAAAGTCTTCTCACCTTTTTTCACATAGGTCTGGTTTGCTGTTATATTATCTATCACCTGCGTATACTTTAATTTTTATAATTGGACAGAGATTTTCAATTAGATTCAGATCAGGACTTAATGGTGGGTATTTGATAATCTTCTCTCCAATAAATCTTTTATGTTCAAAGAATTCAAAGGTAAGCTTAGATATAGGAGAAGGAGCATTGTTGTGTATAAATACACACTTCTTTTTGAAACTGGTCAAAAGTGTTTGTTTTGCTATAACTCACTTTAATTTAGGTTCATCTTGGGGAAGCAAGTTCTTAAAGCCTTTTTCTTTGCTTTGAGTTTTTAACTTAGCAATATATTTTCAACAGCCTTCTTTATCATTTGATGATCTCTGCAAAATTTCTTTGATACCTCCACCAAAGAGACGTTCCTTCACCCAATAACTTTTTTATTTTCTGTTTTACAGTCAGATTATTTTCATAAATTCTAAAACTCTCAAAAACTTAACATTAAAAAGTGCAAAAAATTTTGGTAACAATTTTACAAGGGATGGAAATGTATAAGTTTAAATTTGAGAAATATTGCTTAAGAACTTTTTTTGAGTTTTTGAGATTTACTTGATTTGCATAACTTCAGACAGGTTGTCTATAATTAATGTATATACCTTTAACCCTCTATAAGTACATAGGAATATATATATATATATATATATATATATATACGACACAAGCATCTGATGATCAGATGGTGAAATTGAGAGTTATGCTAAAGACTTTGTGATGACTGTTCAATTTTAACTATTCTTAAAGTTTTTAAAAACTAATAGATATGATCAACCTGCATTTGACTCAATTCCATATACTGAACACTGTATAAGGAACAATGTAATTTATATTTATTTTTGACATAGTAAATATATATAAGTTAGGATAGTGCAGACATAGTGTCAATGGTGCTTGTTAACTGTCAGTTTCTTGCATAGGTGTTCATTATATTAATTCATATATATAAACACACACACATATGCAGAATATACATATCATCATTATCATGGCAAGCTACTAGTATGGATTTCCCTGACTCTCCCTCACCACTCATCCCTATTGTCCATCACTCTCAGTAGGTCTTCCAAGCTACATCCTGTATCAGTACAGAGTTATTGTAGATAGGTTCTAGTTGGTCGCCCTACCTTTGCTCATCCGTGTGAAAGGGTCCACAGGAATACATCACTTATAAAGTCGCCCTTACTTCTCCAGCAGTGCCCTGCATGCCTTTGTCTAATTTGCATGGTTTTTGAGATGGGTGGTAAGTGTATGTATAGCTGCTACTTTGTGGGATGTTGCCTTCAGGACTTGTTCAGTACAGCTCATAGCATTTTTTCTTGTGCATTTGCCGTCAAACTTTCTCTCCATATGCCTAGTCAGCATCCATGTGGTGCATCTATACATCAGTACTGACATGATTGCTGCTTGGAAAAAACTGCACTTTATTTTATTTTAAAGTTCTGACTTCCATATGATCAATAGTCTATTGATAGCTGTCCACTAGTCACGTGTTAATGTCATTTTCAGTGATGAGACCCTGCTTCTGAGGTAGGTGAACTTGTCCACAAGTTTCAGATATTTCCCATTTAGTGCGGAGGTGTCACCTCTTTCATTAAAGCACATGAACTCTGTTTTGTCTGCGGTGACATGGAGGCCTATGCTACCTGCTGCTCGTTCCAGGCTATGTAGCAGGGATTCTGCCTGGGCAGGTGTATTTGTCAGAAGTGCTATGTCATCAGCATAGTCCAAGTCTGATATTGTTCATGTGAAGTATCTTCTGCTTCTTGCCCTTGCCAGAGTAAAGCCATTTTCTTTTATTAAATCTATTGACATTCAAAGCACGTAGTCTAGGCAGATAATAAACAGATATGGGGCTAATATGTCCCGGTGCAGCACATCTGTAACAATGTCAAAGAAGTTTGTGCCTCCATCCGGTGAGTGAATTTTTACTTTCGTGTTTTTATATAGCATCATTATTGCAGTGAAAGTTTCTTTGGGGAGACTGTAAGCCAGAAGTATTTGCTCCATCTTTCCTCTTTGTATGGAGTCAAATGCTTTGGATAAGTCTACAATTAATAGTGTCACCTCGAGGTTTTTGTATGAACACATTACAATATTCAATGGATTGTCAAAATTTGTGAAGTTTGGGATCAATTTCTCTGATAGCCATTTTGGTTCTTTCTAAGAATTTTTCAATTTCAGGTTCATTGTGGTTGAGTAGCAGAGTATTGTAAATTTTAGCCATTATGGAAGTAAGGGTTATACCTCGGTAGTTCCTGGCTATTCTAAGGTCACCCTTCTTGAAGAAAGGGAGGACACAGTCCTTTGTCTATCTGCCTATTATGTTCTAGTTATATATGGTGTCACAGTACCAGAGTAGTATGTCATCAAATTTCCTTGTTTTCTATATTTCTGGGGGTATTTTAGCCTGACCTGCAGCTTTCCTATTTTAAATTTCTCTTAGTACTTTGTTGAGTTCTTATGTAAACTGTCCTAGTTTGATGTCTAGTGGGTTGCTAATGATTTTTGTGAAAGGTTCATCTGTAACTTTGGTTCTTTCCACATGTGAATTCATTCTTCTTGGTTGGCAGCTTTTAGTTGAGCTCTGGAGATGCTCTTCCTTCCACTCACCCCATTTACTGTCTGCCATGCTATTCTAGATTGTCTATCTTCAATCAAGTCTCTAATCTTATTGATCTGGTCAAGGATGTATTCTGTTTGTTCTTTTGGGTATGCAATATTTAGTTCACTTTGTGCCTTCTTTAAGTTTCTGAGTGTTGGTGTTAGTTGGGTTTCTCTTATTGTATAGGGATCCGGTTTTCACATATTCACATTTCTTTTCTTAACTGCTAATGTCTCCCAGGGAACTTTATGTTTTGCTCTTAGTTTGGTAAGTATGCATTCAGCTGCCCCTTCTATGAGGGCATTAATGAAGTTCTCATATTCATCATTCAGAGTAAGAGTTTCTGATATCTCCTGAAGTGCATCAAATTTGTTTCTTAGTGTTGTCACATATTAATCACTAATATCCTTATTGTTAAGTAGGGACCAGTCATAATGAGCAGTTGTGGTTGTTAGCACTGCATTCTTTTGTAGGCTCAAATGTATCTTTGCCATGACAATTCAGTGATCGGAAGATACACCTTCAAAAAAGGAATATGCCTCACAATTCAATGCACTCTTAATCCATTTCTTATTCACGAAGATGTAGTCTATCAGTGCTTTAGCACTATTTGGGTAAGTGAACGTCCCAAGTTTTCCTTTTCTTTTCTGAAATTTAGTATTAAGACACATTAATCCATTTTCTAGTGTGAAGTCTGTTAGGTGTTCCCCATTTCTGTTTGTCAAGTCATATAAGCTGAATTTGCTGTTTATGTTTTTACCTATTTGTGCATTGATGTCTCCACCAATGGTTAAAACATTGTGTTTTAGGATGCTACAAACAAGAGAGGATAGCTTGTTATAGAAGGTATCAAGGTCTGTTTCATCACTAGCATAGGTAGGGCTGTAGCAGTAGATGATCGTTGTGCTGGGATAGCAGTTAAATATGGCCACCATCATTCTTGGTTGTATTTTCTTGATGAGTTCAGTGATTTTAGGCACTGTGGGTTGATATTCATACCTACACTTCCTATTGTTGTATATTGACTTACAACCCAGCTGGGCTGTCAAAATAGGAAATGCACCTATGTAAATAACAGGTGCATCGAGGAATATCAGAATTATAACCTTGACCGTGGATGGGTTGAATGAATGCAGTTGTGACGCCCACAAGAAGAAGGGGGCGTTGAACTATTATATAACTCAGTGAAGACAGGAAGTCAGTTAGTTTGGAGACCAGACCCGTTGGTGACAAGATGCAGTAGAGAAAGCCAGCAGAGTAGGCCTCCGGTTGAGCAACCCAGGAAAACAGGAAAGAAACGCGGTTATGGCCAATAGAGTAAGGGTCAATATGTTGCAGTTCTGTTCGGTCTCCAACTCCCTGTCACACACAAACCTTTCAAATAAAGTGAGAGGTATATTTTTCTAAGAACTGTGTCGCTCATCCTTACTGTGTGTCGTTGATTCTGCATGTATATGTAGAGGTATATGTATTATGTGTTTGTATAGTTGGTCATGATCATGGCTATACAACACTATTACATTGTTGACAGAGTTTTTCCATGCAGATGCTGAGATAAACATCCATCCATTGCCAGTATCATGGTATTTTATATCTTCTTTGCTATGATGGTATCTGTGTTCTTGTATGCATACTATGTCTATGTTATGATCTACTGCAGATGCTGTTAGCTCCAGTAGTTGGCCTATTTTATTTGAAGTTCTAATGTTAAATGTCACTATTTGTATTATGCTTTTACATTTTAGTAGTTTTTGTTTGTGTTTGAGTTTTGTTGCTGATCTTTTGAACGCTGGAGCCAGAGCTCCAACCTCAGCAGAATGTGTCCCCTTTTTACCTGCACAAAGGGTGATGCAGTTTGGACAGATGGTTTAAGTGAGAGTCATGGTAATCTTTCAAGGCTGTATTTTAACCTCATCAATAGATACCACCCTAAGAGGTGAGTAGCAGTAGTTCCTCAACTGAACTATTTGATCCCAGCCGTTGACTTGTAGGGGTTCATCCGGCCAGCATCTGATAAAGTGCATTGCTGGCCCATTGCTGGGTTCATCCACCTTACTTCACGACCACCATGTTGCTTCCCATAGCTGCCAAGGTTTAGGTTGTGGAAAAAAAATCTGTTTCCTTTCCTTTTTTGCTTTCTTTTTCTCCTCTTACTTCTTGTCCCTCCCACCCATACATTCTTTAAGTTTTAACTTACTATAAGTCCACAGTTAAACTATTTTAAAATTCACTGAAGAATTGTAGGTCCCAAGCTATCAGCTGCTATTTCTGGGGCATCGTGTGTATGCTAATTAAAGCAGACCGCTAGTTGGAACTTGCTATTGTAGGATTAATCCCTGTAAAGATTATTTCCTTCTGATTCCTTTTTTATATCTGGTACTGGATACTCTATAAACTATCCTTATTTATTCTAGCAATCTTCAAGATATTCCCTTATCTATTTAATGACTGTGCAGAATTTTTAACAGAAGTAAAAAATCATTTTAGCTTGCTTTTTTTGATAATTCACCTGAAAACTAGACTCCAAATAAATACATTTGTCTTTTCATTTAAATCACAGAAAATATTCAGCAAAGATTTTACTTTCATAGACAAAATAAAATCTAAAACATGTATTTAAAAAGTTTACTAAAAAGACAAACTGAGGCATTGTACTTGTTTTCAACTCAAAGCACAGAAGCTGAGTATTTTTTTTCTGTTGTTTTAGGGAATGCTAACTGTTAATTGTACGTCAAACATGGGATGTGGATAGGTGATAAATGTGGGGTCTTAAGCATCTGAAGACTGATTTACTCATCATAAAACTGAGAGTTATACTGAAGGGCTTGTGAAAATTATTTGACTTTGTTTTCAGAGGTTTATTTTAAAAATTGATTCAAAGGGGCTTTAGTCTAATGACAAAGCCATGGTGGAAGCAACCCTTGTAAAAGAAGTTAACTCCAAAATTAAAACTAGAAAAGGAAGCTCCATCATCAAACATCAGCTGATTTGGAGGTATCTTTTGATGGGAAAAGTCTAAGAGAAAGTACTCTGAAAAAAAACCCCCTGTAATCTGCATCATCATCATTATCATCATCATCACTTATCTTGCTATACTTGTCAGTGGACTGTAGCTATGTAGACGAAAAGTGTGACCAAAGTGTCATATAAGCATATGTCTCTATAATCCAACAATGAGCAGATGTCATACTACTTTATCATATCATGCATCTTGTCTATTTTTCACAAGTTGAATTAGTTATTAATCAGAATGTTTGAGTTGTGTAATTTTGATGGTAAAGATGGCTATCATCTATTAAGATGTGGCAGTCATCATATATATATATATATATATATATATATCCTTAGTTCCCTAAATACTCATCCTGGCTTTTATAATATTTCTCCTTACTTAAGCAAACACATTTTAAATAGCTACAATATATTCCATCCTTAGTCATATTTTCCATATATCTCATAATTTCCATGCTTTTTATTCTTCTTTTGGTCTTTCTTTCTTTTCTTCCTTCTCAAAATCTTTCTCGTAAAACAACGTACATAAATTCTATACAATATTCCTGATAAGTCAAATGATGTAATTTAAACATCAAACACTGATTTGCCAGTTAAACGGCTAACTCTTTCTTACTATACATATTTTCCCCTAGGTTTTTGTATTTCACATTTCTAATCATCCATCGTTAACTTAAAATTATTACCCCTCACGGTCCTGATGATGATTCAGTAGAACCGAAACGCTATAGTGTCGACCCGTTAATAAATCATTCCTTCCACTTGGATCATTGTTATCAGTTTTTCTACATATTGTTGGATTACAATACTTTATTCACTCTTCATATATATATATATATATATATATATAATATGGTTGGATAACAGTAAATGATCACAAATGCAGATCAATATCTGCACAGGTTCCAAAAAATGGAGGAATCAGTTTTAGTTTGTTCAGTGGCAAATCAACTTTCATGGGTTATTTAATGTCTAAGCCATCCTTGAAGAATGGTATGAATTAACCCATTGCTGGTGAGGGATAAAGGGGTTCAGACTTTTCCCAAGAGTATTAGTCTAAAAGGGAATGCAATTGTATGATTAGAGGTCAAACTCATTTAAAAAGATGTTGCATCTAATATGTTAGCCACTACACCACAGGAAATCCCCCCTAAAAATAAGAGATATATCTACAGCATTCCAATCACATACATATACTGTACCCAAGTCAAAATTGGAAATGTCCTTTAGGGTATTATAATTCTATTTCCTAAATATATATATATATATAGAGAGAGAGAGAGAGAGACTGCCACTCTGAGTTTCATATTGTCAATCCTCAGGTGAGGTCATATTTGATATTTCTGAGTTCCATTAGATTTAACTGAATAAAAAGTTTTATCTTCTTTATTCAGGTAAATCTAACAGATATCATATGAATTGAGTATTAGCTCACCTGAGGATCAGTAATGAATATTTATCCTGTTTTTATTATTATCCTATTTTATACTTGAAAAATATTGTTTAATGTGTGTATGTGTGAGTTTGTGTGTATGTATTTTTCACTTTTATTCATACTTATCTTTAACAATAAAATAGTAAAATATTTTTTAATATAGATTCATTGTTTGAGTTTGTTTTTCAACCATAAATTTCAAGTTTTGAAAGCTTATAATTCTTTACTGTACTGAGGCAGTTTAACATTGATGTTTTACTGTGCAAAAGAACAATCATTGATTCCTTCAGATTCTACTCTGTTATTTTAAAACTAGAGTGTTATGAAAAGTTCTCAGCCCAATAAAAGCAGCTAATGACTATTACATGAAATGGGCATGCTATTTCATACATTCATCCTAAGTCAACACCTTTGGTATACTATTTTGCAAGTTTCCTTAACCTTTCCGAAAAAAGATTTAATAAATTCTTTTCAAAGAGTCATTCCTATCTTGGTCAGGCTGAGAACTTTTCAGTAAATCCTCATGTCATTATAGACATTCTGGTTTCAAGAGAAAAATTCTACTATTCACTCATTACATAGATATATTTTTCATGTAAGCTTTTTTTATTGTTGCCAATGGATGCCATCTGCATTGTCTAGCAATCCACACCTAAAGAATGACAGCTACTATAATGATGATGATAGCTGACTGTCTAGTTGTTGAGGGCAAACAAACAGCTAAAACGTATCTTGCCTTATATACGAATATATAACATCATTCACCTAATGTTGGTTAAGCAGACTTCACATATTGATGCATGAAGTTTTTCAGGGATTGGTATCTAAATGTTGTCCCCAGCCATTTTCATACAAATGGTTTTCTTTCTCTCAGACCAATTGCCATACCAAGATTAAATAATTCAGTCTGTCCTACAATTTACCCATATCTGGAAAAAATAGGTATATTAATAGGGATTAGCATTATGTGAAAATGCAAATAGTCTTGTCAAGGATTTGAACTTGGGGTAATTTACTAAGCTTTTTTGCTTAGATGTAGCACAAGGCCGCATGAATTGGGCACCCAATGAGAATCGAACTCACTCGTGTAGGTTTGCTAGTCTACCTTGCTAACCATTACACCACCCGAGGTGCCCGTCAAGGATTTGAACTTGGGTCACCAATTCTATTTCCTATGATGATTAACATTATGCCAAGAGAGTCTCACATATATGACCTTCTGTTGTTGCAATTTTCTTTACTTTATTTAATTAGAGAATCTATGAAACTATGTTGAAACAGTGACAGATATTATGATATTAAGGTGCTCATGGTGTAATGGTTATCATCGTAGGAAATGGACACGGCGATACGAGTTCAAATCCTGGATGAAACTGATTGCATTTCACATAGCACTAATACCCTTGGGAAAGGTATTAATCCAATTATTCTCCCTCCAGCTATGGGTAAATAGTAGGGTAGACTGGGTTCTTCAGCTTTGGTAAGGCAACTAGTCTAGAAGAAGGAAAACTCTGAATTCAAACCTGTTAAACTTCACTTAAAAATTGACCTTGTGTCATATCCTGCCTGAGCGGAGGGGTTGGTAAATATGGATATTAAGACATATATCTGCAAGTCTTTTACATTCAAGCAGGATTTTTTTTGTTACAATATCAAACAACCCATTCTTTTTGTATCAGTTCTTGATACAGCTTATGTAATTCAACAGTGTCAAGTCAAAATATTACAGGCTTTTAAAAGTGAGTTTCTTTCATGAGGGCTCTCAGAATAATGGGCCCCAATTTCTTTCTGTAAAGACAATACACCTGACCTGTACTTGTTAGCCTTTAGATGACTGATGGAGTTTCAGCAATCCTATATCAACTACTGTTTCTACTCTACAATGTCAATTGTCCCAGATATAACTAAACTACATCCCATGGGGAGACTCCAGTTCTGATGATCTGGGGAGAGTGGAGGACCTCTTCATTGACATTACTTTCAGGTTCATTTTGACTAGGAGTGGTAGTACCTGTTAGAGTCTCATTTATGGGTCAAATAGATCTGTTTGAAAATTATTTCTATAGGATAGGTTTGGTTTGGTTGGGTTTTATGGCATATCAACCATTGTAAATTATTTTATGCAAAATCCTCTTTATAGATATTAAATATATGATTAGTCATGCCCATTTTATAGATAACATTTTAGATGATCCTGAACTCACTGTTTTTTTTGTTTTTTTTTGCATGCAGTTAAATGATTTTAAGTATTTCTATCAAACAAAAATAATTCTATTTACTATTATTCATTTGTTTGCATACATTTAAATGGATATACATATATGATTTGTAAATGGTTAGTTTTATTTTTAAATGAGTTAGAACTAATTTGCACACAAATATTGCTATTGTTTCTACACAATTTCAAATATTTCTATTTAACATTACTCATTTGTTTGCACACAGTCAAAGGGTTTCAAGTATTGGTATGTTTCACTAATTAATCTAATTAGACATCAGTCATTTGTTTACACAAAGTTTGAATGTCAAACAGTTGTATTTGACCCATAGATACAACCCTATCAGGAGCTACCACTCCAAGTCAGAGAGAACCTGTGAGTAAAGGCAATTAAGAAGTGCTCCAAATTTCCCAAAGCTCCAAGATTAGAGTTTCATCATCAGATTGTTTAGTGTTATATCCAGGATACTCGTTGTTAAGTGGGGGGAATCTTACCCCTCAGCAGAGATGCAGTTAGTGTATTCTACAGCCTCAGCTGACTGGGCTAGCATGGGATAGGAATACTTGCTGCCATATAATTGTCTTTAAACAAATGACAATAGACAAATAAAAGTTCAATTTTAAAAAATGCAATGGAACATTAAAATTAGTTATAATTACAATTAAACATATACAAATAAATCAAATTTCAGCATTAAATAACCCATAAGGAGTTGATATGCCATTTAAAATTAAACCTAATTAATGTTATTAATAGTTATGATTACAATCAAACATTTACAAATTAATCGAATTCTAGCATTAAATAACCCATAAGGATTCGACATTCCATCAAAAAATGCACCCAACTAAACTTAGAGTTATAATTATGATCAAACATTCTCAAATAAATCAAATTTCAGCACTGAATAACCCATAAGGAGTTACTATGCCATTAAAAAAATATAGCCATGCCAAGTTTTTAAGGCACCCCACATGATATGATAACAACCCAGAGGTGAAAAAAATAGGATTTCTTCCTAATTGTAGCCATGTAAGTACTATTGTATGGGTGACACACTTTAAGAAAACCCCAGCAGAAAAAGCTAGACAAGAACTAAACAAGGATGCTGCATGCTTTTTTATACAAATCTGAAAGTAGCATCCTACAAAACAGCAGTTGTATGGCTACTTACCTTTCATCTCACAAATCATCCAAGTAAGATGAGCAAGACAAGTTGGAAACTGTTAGAGAAATAAATATAAAAACATAAGCAATACTCTCCAATGAATTCCTACACATGGATACACCAGTGTTGGCCAACTCGCAAAATCTTTCTGTGCTGACACTGGATGCCGTCGAGAGAGAGTCAACAGAATCTATACTGTTAGCATACTCTGATGATGATAAGAGTAGAAGAGCATTGCTAGTCATTCAATTCTCACTTATTACTCTATACTTTTAGGTTGGTTTGGTTTATTTATTTAATATCAACCTTTGTGGGGTATTTAATGCCAAAACTATCATTTTAGAAGAACAGCAGTGGTACTATTTAACACATTGCTGGAGGGATAAGGAGGTTCATGCCTTTCCCAAGAGTATTAGTTGGAAAGTGAACGTCATAGCACAACTGGAGTTGCCACCATCAAGCACTTTAGCCATTAGACAAGCAAGGCTTTCCCACACCCTCTATTCTTTTGGTTTTGTGCCAAATTAAATAAAACTAAATAAAAGACTACAGGAACATTGCTATTTTCTATCATCCTGTTTTACTATTTGTGACTTCCATATTTCATTACTCTTTTACATTTAGCCATCAAGTGTAGTTCTTTAAACTATAAGAGCTCCCTGTAAATAATTTTGATTTTGAAGCCATCCTTACACTTGCCCCATACATCATTAATAACATCTTTAAAAACAATTTTCGGGTAGAAAAGGGGTGGACAAGTATTTAACAGTTACAAAGCCAGAATGTGTTATTTACTTACAAATTACTGAGTACACGCTTTTTGTTCTAATTTTTTTCCTATTTTAACCCCTACCCCACCCTCTGTCTCTCTCATGCCCACACAAATTACACGCCTGTCTACAATGCAGTGTTTAATGTCTTAGAGCTTAAAACAGTTTAAACAAAAAACGTTTCCTCATTTAAATCAAATTACTTTCACACAATCATTCCAGACACAAACAGAAATTCTTTGTTATATTCAATTAAATTCGAGGACTTCAATGATTTACACTGTCATTATTTATGATTTTCCTCACTAAAAGCCAATTTATTCCTTACACAATCATTTTCAGAGCTAAGATAAACTTGTGTTTTTTTTTTAATATTTTGCCTCATTTGAAAACTAATTTCCATATTGTCCAAACTAGAAATATAAATAATATACCAATTCTTTCTTGTTATTCTATATACTTTTATTGTTCATAAATAGATCAATTCATATTGTTCATGTAGATATATGAGTGTATATTTGTATATACAAGATGTGATTAAAAAGTATCAAGACTGAAATTTATATTTTTTTGGTTTGTTTGTTTGGGTTTTATGGCATACCAACCATTGTAGGCTATTTGATGCCAAATCCAAAATATTAAATATGATTTGTAAACAGATTCTGTTGATAACATTTTTAAACGAGCCTGAGTTCATTTGTTTGCACACAGTTAGATAGTTGTAAGTATTGCAATCTAACAGTCACAATTTAACATCAGCCATTTGTTTGCACCGTTTGTTCCATTTGACCGATTAGATAGGGCCCTATCAGGTGATACCATTTAAGGCCAAAGTGGACCTGAGAGTTATGACAAGAGGTACTCCCCATTCCCCAAAGCTCCAGAACCGAAGCCTCACCATCCAATAGCTTAGTGGCATATCCAGAACACAAGTTAGGAGAGTTTTAATCTTCTGCAGAGATGCAGGTGGTTTATCCTACAGCCCCAGCTCACTGGGCTTTTTTTTTATGCATTCAATTTTATTTTTTTCTAATGATTTGTTCTTCATATATATATATAAATTTTCCATCCAAATATATCTTGAGCTAACCCATATAATAATTCTATCTTTAAAATATGTAACAGTTGTTCCAAGGGAAAATCATACAGACATTTATTAATATCTTGAAGTATTGCAGATTTTAGAAGTATTGAAATATACTAGGCTAGATTATGTTGGTCTATTCTTGTCAAAAAGAGTCTTCCTCATAGTTTTGAAAAACTTAATGCTAATTATAAATTTCTTCATTTATTATATCAATATGCAATTAATTATAGTACAAACTGTATAATGAGGATGTTATTTTTTTTAACCTTTTTATGTATTCAGATTAAAATTCTTTTAATTATATTTGAAGTTAACTGAAGTGAAAATATCTATCAAACATTTTGTTTTCCTTTTTTCTTAAATTGTCAGGAATATATATATACATATAAACAAATTCATCTCATCTCTAAAATTGCATTTGCTTTTAATGCTTCAAAAATTACTTCACTCTTGAGTGAATTTTAACATATCAATTTAACTTTTTATATACATGAATAAATTACAAATTTTCAAAAATCAATTGACTTAACAATATGAATATAACAAGGCATCAAAATAAGGTAACTGCTTACTTTTCATAGTTATTTGGAAGGACACTAGGCATAATAGTTTTTGGTGTAGGAATTGGAATTTGTGATCTGAGTTCAAATCTTGGTTGAAACTATTTGCACTAATTCCCTTGAGGAAAGGAAGAATCTATCAACTCTTACTAGCTATGGTTAAGTAGTAGGGCAGACTGAGATCTTTAGCTTTGATTGACAGACTTTAATGGCATGTCAACCTGACTAGGATTATTTTGAGCTTCGAGAGTTGTATTCATTTATATTTACAATTTTTTGATCATAGTCTGATTGAATACAAAAAAATTTTAAATAGATTTGTTAAATAGATGGGACTATCCCTCTGGATCAGAATGAACCTGGGAGTAATGACAATAAAGGGGTACCTCACACTCCCCAAATCTCCTTAACTTGAGCTTCACCAATAGTAGCAGTTTAGTATCATACCCAGGACATCATTTTTTTGGCAGGTGGGGGGTCTGGGCTCTCTTCAGGGAATATAGTCAGCATATTCTAAGCCTTACCAACAATATGAATATAATTTAATGAACTAAAATAAGGTAACCTTTCAGTTATTTTACATAGTTTTGGGGGGTAGACTTGAAGTGATAGTTATCATAGGAAATAGAATCAATGAGCAGAGTTTAATTTTCCCTCTGAAAGTTCTCCACTGCCTTCACCGGGTATTGAACTCCCACTCTTTTGGGTATGTCACTGGATCTAACCATCCACTTTATCCATATTAACAGGAGATAACTGATAACTGACATCCATTAAACGTGGCTCGTAGAACTAGAACAGTCTACCTCGGTAAGCGAAATAAAGGGTTAAGTCTGACAGTCCAACCACCTGAAGAAGGCCAGAGCGTACAACAACTGAAACATTCTGATAAACATGGCAACAAAGAAGAGGACAATAGTCCGAAAAACGTATATAATGTAGTTTTGTTTTAGTTTTATTTCTCATAAATTGGGGCAAATAAGTAGACTTCTTGAACCTGAAAAAAAATCTTCAAAACAAGGGGTCAATTCATACAACAAAGCTAAAATCCAAGCCTTTACTCCAGAGTGGCCAACCAGTGAAACAGTACTCTTAACAATTGATATACACCACTTATTATAACTCCAACAGACTGCCAAAAATATTTTCAACTTAAACTCCTGTTTAGCAAACTTATTTAACAAATTAACATAGATTAAAATAGAATGAGAAAACAGTAATAAAAACTGAGGTTTATATTAATGCTATATCACACATCATTTCCAACAGCTGGTGCACTGACTGTAAACACTAACTGAAATGTTACAGTAGCCAGTCAGATATCTATGGTATGTTGTTTATTTGTGCAATTTCATGATAGCACAATAGATTGGGAATTCATATCCTCCTTTAGATGTACTGGGTAAGTTTTGGCCTACCAGTAGCCTACAGTATGTTTGGGTTGGCATTTTATGGCATATCACCCCTTGTGGGTTATTTAATGCCAAATCCTGATATATATATATATATATATATATATATATACACAAACACACAGAGAGAGCACCAGGCTAAAGTCTTCATCCACTTTAAACTTTTCTAAATTTCTATTAATTGCCAATTTATAAGTGGATGTTTTGCATTGTCTTTTTTACAGATGAAACATTAACCCAATGGGAGTCATTTGCATACATTAACATTCTATTTTGTACTAGGGGTTCTGAATGAGAGAGGATGTGAGACCACCTCTAAAAATGGATGTGCAAAAGTTTTCAGCTACCTCACATAAAGCAATCAAGATTTCTGTGTTTTAAAACAGAAAAATGTCCAAAATGAAAATTTATTACATAATGTTACTTTGAAGCAGTTACTGTACATTGTTGATATTTCATGTGGCTTCCCTTAAATTAGATAATTGCTTCAATAGCCTGGGAAGAGATGTGCACAGATGCTTCACTATCTTCATATTTTCTGTTGCTGAGCTCCCACAACTCTACAAGATTGTGTGAATACTTCTAATGAACTCTTCTCTTTTGTTCTGTCTCCATTTACTAGATGATATTTAAATTAGTGCTCTGAGCTGGCCAATTTTTCAATACAGTAGCACCTTCATCAACTATACTCTGTTGTGTTGCATGCAGTCAGTGGCATGGAGCTCTCATGCTGAAATATCTCACCTTCATCCAGGTATGGTATCAAATTGTTCTTCAGCAACTGGGTGTATTGGGTATTATTCAAGTTATGGTCAATTCTAACCAACTTTCATGAACTATCACTTTTTATGTTATCAAGAAAAATGTGATGATACTGACTTGTATCTGTGAACATGGATCTCCAGCCAACAAACACAACTGTTGAAATGGATTGTGCTACTGGGGTCACATGACAAGAAGTGATGAATATATAAATTGGTCTGACAAGATATTTGAAATGTAGAGTAGCACTGCAAGTCAGTATTTTAAGAATTGCATTAGCATTCCATATTCAGTATTCAGCATTGTATGAGAGTAAAGAGATTATAAAGTGTCGGCCAAAAATACCTCCCTCATGAACATTATAAAAGTGGTGACAAGGAATTGTTTTGAACATTATAAAATATGTATTCCAAAAGTATCAAACTCTTGCTCTCAAATTTCACAGTTTTCCTCATGTAACATGGGTCATTTTCCTCGGAGCCTTCTGAAAAATTCTCACTGATTAGAATGCAGGTCCATACTCGTTTCATTACTGAATATGATCTTATTTCAAGCATCTACATCCCATAGTTCATATCTCTTTGACCAACTTAATTTTGCCTTCAAATGCTTTTTGCTTAATGCTGGCTTCTTAGCTGCAATGCACCTCCTAGTTCATGTTCTCAAAAAATGTGCTAAGCAGTATTTACAAACACTAAACTGGACTAGTTACACTAATCAACTTGTCTTGTAGTCTTCTTCAGCTGAGTTTTTGCCGTCCTGATCAGTTTCTGTACCATCTTGTGCTGTAGCTTTTGAGAGTGGCCATATTTTGGTCGATCCAAAACACTTCCAGTGCCTTGAAACTTGAAGAGGATTTCTGAGATGCTGTTTCTTGAAATTCCAAGTTTCTTAGCTATTACTCACTGGCTAATATTCTTGGCCATCATCACTATCTTCATCATCATTTCTTTGAAAATCTTTGCCATAACTTTAGAAGTAAGAATTCTCACTATATTTGAGAAAAAATCCATCTTGTTGCAGAAAAAATTAACATATTAGCAAAGGAATAAGTTTCTGTTGTAAAACCTTGTATCTTGATTGGTTTATGTGAGGTTGTTGAAAACTTTTGCATGGCCATTTTTGGGCATGGTCTCTCATCTTCTTCTCTCACTCAGAAAACCTACTACAAAATATAATGATTAGGTATGAATATAACTCCAACAGGGCCAAAGTTTCATCTGTAAAAAATGCAATGTAAAACATCCACTTATAAATTGGCAACTAATAGAAATTTAATATAGTTTAGAGTTGCCAAAGACTTTTGCACAGTACAATATATATATATATATATATATATATATATATATATCTGATTTGTAAGTGAATGAATTATTAGGTGAGCTCATTTGTTCATAAACAGTTATATGGTTGCAAGTATTGCTATTCAATACTAATTATACAATTTAATATCATCATGTGCTTGCACACTGTTTAAATGGTTTCACATATTGCTATGATATAAACAATTTGCATAAGGTTTTGAATAACTAATAATAATAAACCTTAGTAAATGATCAAACAGTACTATTTGACCCATAGATGCAACTCTAACAGGTACAGCCACTCTGTGTATGTTCAAGGGTCAACCTACACAAAGATAAAGGTTACAATCAGAATTTTGTACTCAAAGTATTGACCTCTACTTAGATGCCGGATCAACGAATATCATGGTATTTTAAAATTTAAAAACTAAGTACTCAAGAACTCAAGTCTGCAAACAGACATGACAAAAGCAGAAAATGATACAAAATGATTCACAATTGTATAATGGGTGATGTTGTGACTAGATGTAAACAAGTATAAATACAAACTTTTCACATGAAAATGAGGATACACATCCACACACAAAGAAGACATACTGAAACTGAACATACAAAATATAGCATATATATATATATATATATATTGTTAAAAATGATAAATCAGCAAGTTTAAAATCTGATCTTAACATTAAGTAGAATGTGTAAACAAAAGGTGGCAAGCCAGAAGGAATGAATTTACAGATAAGAGCAAATATTTTGTGTTTTTTAAGAACAAAGAAAGACCAAAAAAAAAAAAGACAAGAGATTAATCCATTTTTCCATTGATCCTGATTTTACTATTTATCTATGCATTTATTTGGGCTTTAAAACACATTGTTCTCTTATGAGTTGGACTGTTTTGCAATAACAAAGGAAGTGAAAAGAACACAGAATATGAACTTATCAAACGCTGTACAATTATAGCATAGTTTTGGAGGACGTTTTACACATACTGTTATATATATTTTATATATATGTATGAATACATATATAATATATACTTGAGTATATTTATATGAGTGTTTATATATAAAGAGAGAGAGCGTGTATATATATATATATATATATATATATATATATTTACTAATCTATATATATATATATACACACACACACACAAGTGTATATATATATATGTAGGAGTATATATACATATATCAATATATATGATATATATACACACACATATATTCATATGGAGGTGCAATTGGTGTATTGGTTATCGTTGTAGGAAACATATGGTGACACGAGTTCAAATCCTGCACAAGGCTGATTACATTTCACATAGCACTAATATCTTTGGGAAAGGTATGAATCCAATTATTCTCCCACCAGTTATAGGTAAATAGTAGGGCAAACTGGGTTCTTTAGCCTTGGTTAAGCAATCAGTCTAAGAGAAGAAAAGCTCTAGTTAAACTGCTTAAAAATTGATCTTGTGTCATACCATGCCATGACAAAAAAATATTTGCAAATTCAATTTATTAAAAAACAAGTATTTCGATGAATTTATATAATTAAAAGTAACTTAAAAAATAAGATTTGTAAAATTTCATTTGATCAATGCATCTTCTTACATTATCTTTTTCAAGTGTTAAGAAATTGTTTACAACAAAACTTTTTCAAGAAAAAAGATATTACTGTTTCTTATAAAGTTCATATTGTTTCATTTTCCTTTCTTCTTTGTACTCTTGTTGTTTTCAAAGTGTTGGTCAGTAAAATTTGATGATTTCAAACATTTCTTCTTTCTTTGATACAGCGGTTTGTAAAATTTTATCAGCTGTATTTCCTTCTTATTTTCTTGGAGTTCAAAAGGTTCTTAAAGTTCATTATTTATCATGCTAATATATCTTTGTAAAGAATTTATAATGAATATCAAATTTTCAAATTAGCTTTTACAAAATAAAAATTGAATACACACTTTGTGCAAAAAAATCTATTTGAATAAATCAAATACTATTTCTTTATAGTATTCAAAAGTAAATTGATTTCTCCTTGGGGAAAATCACTTATGTTAAAGAGCCTTCCTGGTTTTAATATATCAAATTAAAATAAATTATCTTTCCTCAGATAAGATAAAATTCAATAAAAAAGACAACTACAAGCTTTATGCAGAAAAATTATCTTTTCTTTTTTCAATTAATAACCCCTGGTATTATTTTTTAAATTTAAATAAGTAAATCCAATTATATGGATAAAAATGTTAAAGTTACTTTTCTTTAGCAACCAATACAAATCAAACAATTCAAAATTGAATATTCATTATGAATAATAAAATACATTAAGTGATAATTTTTACTAATTTTTTTTGTAAGGGAGATAATTGTTCAGTATTATTTTAATAAACAATTTTAACATGATAGAATATCTATCACATAGAAACAAAAAAAAATAAAAATAAAAAAAATGTATAAAAATACACTGAACTTAAAAATTGCCAATTTTTCTAAAGAAACAATAATGTAAATCTTCAAATGCAACAAACCAAAGGTTATTCAAAAACTCGAAAAATGAAAAGGATAGAAAGTTTCCAAGGAAACAAAAACAGAACAAACTTGAAAACTTTCTTGGTTATGACACCTAACTAATGAACAAATGTACTTGACTAAAAAAATTTAGAAGCATTTCAACTTAAAATTTAACTATTTTAGCTGAGAATTCTTATTTTAACTTTTTTATTTTATATATTTTTTGATAATTTCTTTACGGAAAATGTTAACTATATATATATATATATATATATATACACACACACACACACACACACACATGCACACACATACAGTAACAAGGTTTCAAGTAACTAGTAATCCTTACTAAACAATTATAGCTTCAAGCAACTACTTTTAATACAAATAATTTGCTATTATATAGCATCAAGTATTGAAAACAAATAATTTTTCAACAGATCTATTTGACCCATAGATAGGATCCTAATAGGTACAACCACTCAAGATCAGAGTGGATCTTGGAGTAATGTCAATAAAGGGGACTCCATACTCCTCAGATCTTCAGAACTGGAAGACTCACCATCAGTTTCAGTTTATTGTTAAATGAATTTTAAAGAGGTTAAATCCAGTGAATGAAGATACTGTGGTAGATCCTTTAAATTGAATGATTTGAATGCCTCTAGATTTGATTTTATGAAGTGTGAGTTTGCATTATTCTATTGAAAATGGCACATCAACCATTGGCCAAATCAGTACATTTCTTGTGTCAATTTTCACTCTTCACTTGCTTTTCTTAACAAAGATCTGGTATGATTGCTATATTTTAGTCTAAGATATCAAACTGTGAATCAACCCATAAATGAAGACACTGTATAAATATTTTATCAGAACCAAACTAATCCTTTGAATATTGAAGAGAGAATCAGTCAAATAGAGTTACTAATGGAAATCTAAGTGTTTCATGTGAGCAATATGAAAGAAACATTGGCTCATTTATTGACAGAAGATGAACGTTTAAAAGAAGAGAAGCTAAAAAATTGAACTACAAAAATAATACTAACAAAAGACAGTCAAAATTTGGCAGTTTAGAAAACCCAAGAGAAAAGGAATAAAATAAAGAAAGAAAATCAATAATTAACCTCTGTAGTAACAATTTCTGTGATTTTAAAATAAGTTGTTATGGTCCAAAATTTATTCAAGATTCCTGGTCTCATTATTTTTTATTCTAGCTTTTGTTTATACCTTGACCTTTTGACTGATTCTTCTTCAAAGGTTAAAAGTGGGGTGTCTTTTTTGTTTTTACTGAAAACCAGAAAATAGTATCAACAAAAAAAATGGTGTTGAATATATTGATTAGATAGTCCATGTTGTAGATGGAGAGCATTTCTTGGGGGTGAGAAAACTGAAATAATCTGTATGCATTATACTTTTCAATAACTATACAAGTCTTCACATACCAAAGAATGGATTGAAGAACAACTAAATTGTATGAAAAAAAAAGTAATCACGCATGTTACAAGTATTACTATAAATGAGATAGTCCAGTCAATATGACATTACATGTATTGCTTTCTTGTACCCAGGTGAATCATATAACTACTTATACTAGACAATGAGAGTCAAAGAATTTCACAAATGACATTATCAAAAGAAAATGGTAAAAATTTAACTTACCCAAATAGCCTTCTTATCGCATTAATCAGACATTTACAAAAATTCTTACATTTATATTTTATGTCCTTTAAATGAAAGAGAATTTTTCTATATACTGTATTCTTAGATGTATAAAACAAGCCAAAATATTTCTACTTAAAATGTAGGTTTGAGGCTAAACTTGCTGTATAAGAGTACTTCCTCAAAAGCGGCCACTTAACTTACACAAATTTTGGTAAAAACTGCCTAAATGATGATCTTAAAATTTCATTGGTATTTAAAAAATTCATTTCTATAATTATAACTAAAATGGTTATGACTTTGAATTTCTTAAAAATTTGATTATCAGGTGATTTTTTGGAGAAAAAAAAATTAAATGGTATTTTAGCAGGTGCAAATTTTTGAACATCCCTTTTGTAAACAAGCCTATCCAACCTCCTTTTTGACCAGCTATTGATTCATTTACTATTCACATGTATTCTTGGAATATATATATATACATATATATATATTATGACTGTGGCATAAAACACTACTCAACAAATAACACAGTGGTTGCAACCATGCACATACAGTTACATTACACATCCTAATCAACTTACTTATCAAGCTTCACTGTACTACATCTTGTGAGTAATATTATAAGTATATAATATTGTACCTATATCTATCTCTAACATGAAATGAATTATGGTTAGCAATTTCAGGACTCTTCCATACACCACAACATTTAAGGTTCACATTTTATACTGGGCATATGAGATGACCTCCGATTTTGGAGGGTATTTTTAAAGGTTAAAAGCTGTCTTATATGCTGACATATATGGAAATAGACTGATGTAGACATTGTTTTTGGTAACCCCCTTCTTTGTGAAGTATTAAAGAGAACTTTTTTTAATTTCCTTTAAAATATTTACCCATTCGGCTGGGGCTGTAGAATAAACTGACTAGACCTTTGCAGAGGGGTAAGACCCCCCCCAACGAGTGTCCTGGATATGACACAAAACAATCTGATTTGTGGTTCCACCTCTTCACTGCCATTGCTCCTAGGTTCACTCTAGCCTGGAATGGTAGCACCTGATAGGGCCCTATCAATTGGTTAAATAGAACTAACTGCATACTTATGCTAAACTGAATTGTTTGAATTAGAACTGTTTGACAATACTGAATAGCTTGAAATAGAAATGTTTTCGACAATTAAACTGTATTTACATTTAAACTGTGTGCTTATGCTAAATGGAATTGTTTTTGACATTGAAACTGTACTTACACTAAACTGAATTGTTTAATATAGAACTGTTTTGACATTTAATTGTGTGTAAACAAAATCTATACTTATACTAAGCTGAATTAGCTGAATTAGAACTGTTTGAATAAACTGAATAGCTTGAAATAGAAATGTTTTTGACAATTAAACTGTGTACTGAATTGTTTGAAATAGAATTATTTGCATAAAAATGGATTTGGCATTAAATAATATACAAAGGTTGATATGCCATAAAACCCAACCAACCAACCTTTAAAATAACTCAATTAAGCATAAAGTTAATGCTTAAGCAGAAGACTTGATATCTAAGTATATCTCAAGCTGTTCATAGCATTTTGAAGTCCTCTCCTGCAACCATGCTAATAATTCAAGAAAATTATGAATTTTAGTATAAGATGAATGCTTGTTTGAATGTCTGCATGCATGCCTCTCTGTTTGTCTTGGTCTCTTCATATCTATCAGTTACATAATGTCTTGGGGGGAATAGTATATTACATAGTTTAAAATAGTTGAAAATCAGTTTTTCATTGAGGCCCTCTGTTTAAAAAAAGATTATTTTAGAAATGAAAAGATAAAAGAAAAATTAAACTTTAGCAAAACTATTAAAAACCAGTCCACATGGTAAAAAATTGAATAGATAGATAGATAGATAGATTAGATGCATGAATGACCTGGTCAACTAACTCACTGACAAGTGCTGGTAAAAAAAAGCAAAAAAAAAACCCTAACAAATTACCAGAATTTCCAGATAAACTGGTGATCTACTTCTCATGGGACTTCTTTTGATTTATGATGGAGGGTCTGGTTAAATTAGGTAGAAGGGTTTTAAATGCTGGTCAGAGTAAAATAATACTTTTAACCAAAGTTAAAAAAAAAGAATATATTTAAGATCTGAACAAAGACTGGCTGAACTGAGACAATTTAAATAGAGTAGTTAAAAATGGAATTGGCAGATGAAAAAAAAAAAAAGGAAAGGGATAATTAAGAAAAATAAATATAGAGTTAATTACTTTGAGAAATGTCCAGGCTAGCTATAAATACAAGACTTAGGATAGAAGTATTCAGAGTGTGATTGCTCTACTAGTCAAAAGGATTATGGGGATTATTAGGGATTTTTCAGGTATGGTGAATATTGTTGTTGGACAATTCTGAGGTTTGTATCTGACTCCTTTTTCTTCTTACTCTATTTAATTGTTATCTTCTTTTTGTTAGTTGAAGCTGTAAAGGAAGCAAGGACAGAAGAGGATACCTTTAGATTCAATTTTTATTTTGGGGGTTTGCGACTATTCTATGGTGAGAGATGTTTTGCTGAACCAATAGAAATAGCTGTGCTCCCCCAAACAAAGCATTTGAAGAACATCATGGAATCATCTCTGACAAATTATGGGTTTGAGGGTCCACAATATGTCTCTGTATTCAGTTGGTTGCTACTAGCAGGAGACACAATAAACTGCTAGGCCCTTGGGCCCTAGCTAGTATCTGCATTCCCACTAGCAACCAATAAAAAAAGTGCATCTGTCTTAGTGAAAGTGGTAAAGGCTTCTAAGGTCAAGTTTCTTTTTGGTATGAGGAAGTCCATCTTTTTAGGCATGAGCAGATTGTTCTTAGTTAGAAGCCTCTGTGGAAATTCTTAATTTTCTATTTATTTATTGATTTTATTTTTTCTTGTTATTGTCTCTTTATATTGCTTCAATCCCAAAAGGATCACTATTAAGTTCAGAGACTAGCTCTGAGAAAATTCTTTTAGCTACTCTCTTTCTCTCTTTTTTTAGTCCTACAGTCAAATGTAATAGACTATCAAGAGACAAATAATAAAGACAACAGTGAACTACAACCCTTGCATTTGTGTCAGTTATCTTAAAGTGACAAGCAAGATACCTTCTCCCACACCTGCTTGATTTTGAGGAAGATTTTTCAGAATATCTACAACCTTGTCAATAAAAGACAGGTGGAGACCAGACTTGAATGAAATGGCCAAAATCATTTCACTCCAACAAGTGAAATTAGGAAACATTGACATTCACCCATAATAGTTGGTCAAATAGGTTAGCTACAGATAGAAGAACCTTGTAACATTAACAGAAAGACAAAACAGAAGACCAGTTTATATTGGCACTGGCCACATAACATATCTTCCTACCTACATGTGTATCTATCGAAGTCTATTTTAAGCTGTTCCTATCATTTTGAAATCTTTCTCACAACCATGTCAATTACTAAAGAAAAATCAAGAATTTTCCCCTAGAATAATTTGGATGAGTATAAGGTTAATATTTAAATAAAAGACTATCTTTCTTTCTATCTATATCAGTCTCTTCATATCTACCTAGTTATCTATTTCAGTCTATCTGAAGCTGTTCATATGATTTGAAAGTCCCCTTACCCCACGTGAATTAAAGAAAAATCAAGAATTTTTTCCTCAAATTTTTCTGGTGGCTATGAGGTCAAGATTTGAATATAGAACTTTTGGCACCAAGTTTAATTTGGTCCTTCACAATCAAAGAAAGAATTGTAATGTACAACATGATTATTAACACATAATGATGTTGATGGCTTTTGTCACTTCAATGAAAGCTACTTAGACAATTTTCATTTTGCTTTGATGGCTTTCTGAGTTTGAGATATTATTTAAATTTCTCACCACTATATTGACAGAAACAAAGAAAAACAAGTCAAGAGGTTTATATAAAAAGAGGTGAATATTCAACGGCAAAAAGACTTCTTTTTTTTTTTTTTTTTTTTTTTTTTTGCCCTTTTTCATTTTCACAAGAAGGAAAAAGATTGATTTTTCCAAAAAGAAAATGAATTAAACCTTAAGTTATATAATATTGCTCATGATTAAATCAATCCCTACTAATTCCTTTTATAAAAAGTTATTTTTCAAGTAGAATACAATACAATCAAAATGAATATTATTAAGTATTATTTATTACCAAACTCTACAGCATTTGAACCCTGTCACCCAAAATAAAATTTCATAAATATATATGTATAAAGGGTACATTTATTTTTAGGCTGCCATATAATTTTTTTTTTTTTTTAAAGACTTTAAATGTTTGATAGTTTGGTAATAAATAACACTTAATAAAATCCCTTTTGATTGTATTTACTTATTTATGGGTGATACTGCATAACTCATCATAGCAATATGTGGTATTTCAAGTTTCTATCATGAGTGGAGGGTAGTCCAAGTGGCCTACTGACTAATGTGTTGGACTGCATCATCATAGTAAGCGAGTTCAAACTCCAGTTGCACTATTACGTTCACTTTTGGACTAATGTCCCTTGGGAAAAGTAGAAACTTCAATCTTCCTCATCCCCAGCTATTGTTTGTCTACAAGGTAAGTTTGATGGTTGGTTGTGTTCTATGGCACATTAACCCTTTTGAGTTATTTAATGTTGAATCCTGTATATATATATATATATATATATATATGTTTGATTAAATAATAAAGACACATTTTGTCTATATAATCTTTTTAAGATCCTTTCAAATTTCCTGGTTTCAGATTGAAATTGGTGAATGAATTTACCAAAATTGTCTCGAGTGCTTTTGGACCTTTCATAAGCCATCATCAAGGGTTGCTTGCATGTGTAGAGAATGTTTTTTTAAAGAGCTTTCTAGATTTTTTATAACATTACAAAATTACATAAATGCAGAGTTGGATAAAACTACTATTTTCCTTAATGAACTAGGAAAATAAACCCTTATTAATAATGGGTTTCCCAACTACATTGTCGATAAAGAAATGAAACATTTCATTAATAAAACTGAACAACATAACATAGATAATACCTAAAACAATCAAACCTTTACTACAAAAAAACAATTTCACAGTAATTCTAAGATAAATGAATATATATAAAAAAAACCTTATTCAAAAAAAATGTTCTCCCTACTGATCCTACCAAAAAATAAGACTTCTCATTTACAAAAACAAATTTAAAATCTCTAACATAATTATTTCCAATAACTCTTCCTCCATTCCTCCTCCACTGAACTTTCTGATAAAAGAAATATTGCATATATGTTCAAATGTTCCTTGGGAGACTTTGTTTCCAACGAAAATAATATATATGTTGGTCTTACCACCACAACTCTTTCAAGACAGCTTACTATGCCCTTTAATGATTCTAGCTCCATAGACTTACATCTTAAAACCCACTCTATTCCCAGATCCAAATTTTGAAAAATTCTAGTTGAAAACACCACAATAATAGCACACGAAATTAATAAGCTATGACTACAAATCCAAGAAGCCCTACATATAAGAACAAAAAAAAATCTAGAATCAATAGAATTCATTTTGAAAATAGTGACTGTTTTAAATAACCTTTAGTCTTTCTTTTTCTTTTTTTTTAAATATTCTATATTTCTTGATAATATTCTATTTCTGTTGATAGCATTCTGTTTTTTTAAATTTGTTTGATATCATCAGCATCTCAGTTTTATCCAACTCTGCATTTACATAATTTTGTAATGTTACAAAGATCTAAAAATCTCTTAAAAAGAACATTCTTTACACAAGCAAGCAAACCCTGATGATGGCCTACGAAAGGTTCGAAAGTGCTCAGGACAGTTTTGGTAAATTCATTCACCAATTCCAACCTGAAACCAAGACACTTATCAGGAAACTTAAAAGGATCTTGATAAAATTATATAGACAAAATGTGTCTTTATTATTTAATCAGACATGATTAAATGAAAAACTGCTGCCCAACTATATATATATATATATATATATATATATACGTATGTAATTTGTAAACAAATAGCTTTTACGTAATAATTTTTAAACAAGCTAGAGTTTTTTGTTTGTACACAGTTAAATGGTTCCAACTATAAAAATCATTAAATATTCTATTTGACTCTTAAATGGGACCCTAACAGGTACTACCACTCCTATAATGATAGCTTTGGTAGTAAATAACCCACAAAGATTGATAAGCAGTTAAACAAAGAAACTTAAACCTATGTCTCTATTAACCATATAAGAAAATTATAAGATTGTCTGTACCTGGGTAAAAATTTTAGCTGAGCCTGGAATTGTGATTTGGCTTGGATGTAACCAATTTTTGGAAGAATCTCAAGATGGTTCCTCATCTCTTTAGCTACTTCAAATCTGATCTTTAAGGCACTGGTTTCCCTAGAGGAAAAAATAGATCAGTAAAATTATTAGCATTTTGGTAAATGGTTATCACTCAAGACACAAAACAATAATAGTTTGTTTGACAGTTTGTTTTTTTTCTATGTCCCTGAATTAAATCAGAGTGATATTTCTGTTTTTATGCAAGCGGATGTCAGAACTGAATAATCAAACCAGCTGAAAAAATAACATGACACACTGCATTTTTATAAGTTGAATATTAATCAAAATAAGTACACATAATATAAAAAAAATACAAATGTGATGAAACAAAAATTTACTTTTGAATATATATATATATATTAGTATTCCATAATATTTTAAGAGAACAATTTCTTATATTGATCAATTTTAATAGCATATCAACTTGTAAGGGGTTATTCTATGCCTAAAGATTAGGGAATCAGATACATTGTACATTTATCTATACATTTTTGTATGGTTGTTCTTAAAGATTTTTTTTTTTTTTGCTGTTACCTGGAAAATCACTTAATCATAGTTTTTATGCTGAAGTGAAGAAATCATATATATTGTTATAAACAAAGTTCTTACAATCAAGTTTTACCTGTGGGACACTAGGCTTAAATTGTATGCTTGTCTGCCTATCTCTAGTCTAAAGTCAAAATCAATGCAAAGAGATAACTATTTCAATAATAAACAATATATGTTGACCACTGGCGGATAGGAAAAGAAAAAAAGCACAAATAATATCATGGACTTTTATGTGACAACATTTCAAAGAAATGAGTTGATATGATTAGCTTGTGGCAACAGTGACTATTACTTTATTACATGAAAACAAAGAGAAGACCCAGGACAACCTTGCTATGGTTCATCATGAAGCCAGACAACTCTTTGTTTGAAAAGTAGAAGACTGAGAATTATAAAAATAAGATCAGACAGAAAAATTCTTCATACAGCCAAATGGATTACAATAATCAGAGCAATTTTTCTTTGAGGAGACAAACATGTTTCTTTGTCTCTCTCCATCTCTCGATTCCATATTAGGAAAAATAACTCTTGTTGACTCCTTTAAGTTACTTTGAGTGACTGATAAAGAAGTGACATATCTTTCATGTTTGTTGTCCATTGAAAATAAAGTCATGTTATCAACTACAAGCTGAAGAAAGTGGATTTAAAAAAAAAAAAAATTCATACATTACGAGTATAATACATTATGTATCCATGAGAAAATAGCAGCCTTGAACTTTTAGCCACTATATACTACAGCTATAGGCATCTGAGCAGTTCTCTCTCTCTCTCCCTCTCTCTCTGCATGGATAAAAATATTCTATTAAGAATTATCTTCTGTGGATGTTTTTTAAACAAATTTTCTAACTTAAATAATAAAACTTTATATCAAAACTATATATGAGGGTAGGCTGAAAAGTTTATATGCTTTTTTTACCAATGGGATCCAAGTACTGCAACGCCAAAGTGACTGTCCTGTAAAGGGAACTATGCTGAAAAATAAACCTCCTTTCATCACATTCCAAGAGAATATCTAGGTCAGCCGATGAACTTTTCAGCCAACCCTTGTATTGTATATCTGTTTAAAATAATCAAACAGCATTAATTACGTTTGCTCTCTCAGTGGACCTTAGAATACATTGATTGCATCCCCAGCAGAGAAGTAAGACTACCCTGCCCGAACAAAAAAAATGGTTTCCAGGGTATGACACTAAACTGCAAGTAGTGGTGAAGTTCCAGTTCTCAAGCTCTAAGGAGAGTGAAATAACCCTTCATTGTTATTACTTCCAGGTCCACTCAGACCCAGAGTGGTAGCCCCTGTTAGGGTCTTATCTATGGGTCAAATAGATCTGTTCGAAAATCATTTGTATGAGAAATACTTAAAACCATACAACTGTGTACAAACAAGCTATTATTGTGAAATAGAAATGGTTACTTGAATTATTAGTATTAGATAGCAATACTTGAAACTATATAACTGTGTACAAACATGATCATAAACAAATGTTTGATTTTAAAAAATACAATTGAACATTATAAAATGTAGTCATGATTTTAATCATGCATTTAATAAAATTTTGGCATTAAATGACTCATAAAGAATTGATATACTGTTAAAAGAATACACAAAAATTATTTCCTTACTAACATAGAACCTATAAAAAAATGACAGGATTATTTCAATAAGGCTTAGTATTGCTGTCTAGCATCAGAGTATAGTTGCTTTACATTCAAAACAAGGATCAAAGTATAGCATATGTTCCTCTTGAGTTATGTTCTTCAGTGGCAAAAATCAAAATGAGTCAGGTCCAGGGGATTTTAATCACAGAGCAGCATTCATCCATTGCATTATCAAAAAAGGATTGGATTATTTCAATATCTTTGTGACACAGGTTGAAAGAGCAGGCAATTTTAGTCCATGTAAAACCAATTGTGTATCATATTTACCTTCATGGGAAGGGAACTAAACACTAAAATCAAAGAGTAGAGTCAGTGCATGCAGCATAAAACCAAAGCTTCTATATCTCTTTATGATCAGAATATGATTACACCTGTTTAACTAACATCACTGAAATTGTTGGTAGGTTGGTTGGTTAGGTTTTATGGCATATCAACCTTTGTAGGTTATCTAATGCCAAATCCATTTTTATGCAAAAAGTTCTATTTCAAACAATTCAGTTTAGCATGAGTACACAGTTTAATTGTTAAAAACATTTCTATTTCAAGTTATTCAATTTATTCAAACAGACCTAATTCAGTTTAGTATAAGTACAGATTTTGTCAACATATAGTTGAATGTCAAAAACAGTTCTATATTAAACAATTCAGTTTAGTGTAAGTACAGTTTCAATGTCAAAAACAATTCCATTTCAAACAATTCAGTTTAGCATAAGCACGCAGTTTAAATGTAAGTACAGTTTAATTGTCAAAACATTTCTACTGCAAGCTATTCAGTATAGTCAAACAGTTCTAATTCAAACAATTCAGTTTAGCATAAATATGCAGTTAGTTCTATTTAACCCATAGATAGGGCCCTATCAGATGCTACCATTCCAGGCCAGAGGGAACCTAGGAGCAATGGCAATGAAAGAGTGCTCCACATTCCTCCAAGCTCCAGCATCACTGGAACCACAAATCAGATTGTTTAGTGTCATATCCAGGACACTCGTTGGGTGGGGGGGTCTTACCCCTCTGCAGAGATGCAGTCAGTATATTCTACAGCCCCAGCCGACTAGGCAAACTGAAATTGATTTATCTGATTGGTATATAAACAATCATTTGTTTTGATTGATGGGATTAATAAATTAATGAAATTTGAAATAAAAAATTGAAAATAATAAAACACAAAAATAAAACAATAAAACGAAAAATTTAAAATAAAACAAATAATCAAATACAAAAATAAAACAAATAATAAAATACAAAAAGTTAAACTTTCAGAACCAAAAAGAACTCTGTTTCTGCAGGTTTTGCCAACCCACCAAATAACATGTGCATTTGCAACCTCTCAAAAGGAGCAATCCACACTCAACAATTTTTATAATAATTCATAGGCTTAATATAAAGAAACAGTTCATAAGAGAAGCCCACACAGTCATTATTTTTAGATGAATTTCTTTTTTTCTTATATACCATAGACATGATCAATGCTGAAAAATGAATTGAATGAAACATTGTGATAATAACATCAAAAACACAAAGAAGGAATTCAATTGTCTGGACAAAATTTGCAATATCAGACAATACATCTTAAAGTTATAGACAATATATAAGGGTATCTACAAATGAAATAGTTTCAAGAATATATAGAAAAAGAAAAACTCATTAAAATATTCACACCCATGATCATCATGTCGGGCTGCTAGCATGGATCTCCCTGACCCTCTCTCACCACCCATCTCTATTGACTATTGTTCCCGGGAGGTCTTCCAGGTTAAATCCTGTATCAGCACAGAGCTGTTGTATATAGGTTCTAGCTGGTCATCCTGCTTTTGCTTGTTCATGTGAAAGGGTCCACAGGATTATATCACTTATCAGTTTGTCCTTACTTCTCCAGCAGTGTCCAGCATGTCTGGTTCGTCTAATTTGGACAGCTTTCATGATGGGTGGTAGGTGGCTATACAGCTGCTGTTTTGTGGGGTGTTGCCTCCAGAACTTGTTCAATACAGCTCGCAGCATTCTTATATAATTGCTGTCAAGTTTTTTCTCCATACTTTTAGTTATCATCTATGTGGTGCATCCATATAACAGTATCAACACAACACTTGGGAAAAAACTGTGTTTTATTTCATTGGTCAGGTCTGATTTCCATATGATCAAGAGCCTATATATAATTTTGTAGAGAAACAGTTGAAATTTATTACTGCAAGTTACAGTCAACAAATTGCCATAAATCACATTCTCCATAAAACCATATTCATTTTCCGAATGCTTCCACATTTCTATACATAAATCACATTTTTTCCTGTTCACTAGATTTTGTATTAATCACAATTTCTAAGAAACCATTTTCAACTGCTATCACATAATAATTTCCCTGACTCAAACTAATAATTTAGTGATTTCATAAAACCTTATGTTAAAAAAATATTGATTATTAATTAAAATACGGGGTTATTAAAAAATGTTAAAACCCTTATGAGAGTATCTTTATGATATGATTTCAAACAGTTTCCATGTGTTTACTATCCCAGTCAACACATTCTTGGGATCTCCTACAGATGGGAACAAAAAATTTTAATATTTCTATGTGAGTATATTTATTAGAAAAGCAGAAGTGATATATCTGAGAATATCTACCGAAAATTCCAATAAATTTCAAGTTCATCTGTTTTGGGGTGTTTCTTTTGTCTGCCACCCATGTGTTGGATAGCAGTTCTTCTATGTAACTACAATATATATATCTTAACTCTGTCTCTCTTGTATTTCGATGACTGCTGTATGAAATGTATAGTCAGAAATAAACTCTCTCATATTTTGAAGCAGTGAGTCTGCCTTATACTTGAAGTGTGACACATATTAATATTCAAGATGGTACCAGGTCAGTGAGGCAATGTTACACTAATCTATCTGGTCCCTCTTGTGTTACATGCTTCCAATCTGGTGCTGCAGCGTTACACACTTCTATTTGGTCCTGTAACATTCTGATTGGGTGCCTCTATGTTACAGGTATATATATGTATATATATATGATTCAAGAATATGGTTAAGAAATATGACAGACAAAATGAAAATGAAGCTGTTGAAATGAACAATTTATTCATATAATATGTTATCATTTTAAAAAGAAACTATGAAAGTATCTGATGAATGTAAATGAAATGCTATGAGAATAAATTGGTAATTTAAAAAAACTTGCCTTTCGTTTTTTTAGTCATATTTCTTAACTACATTGTTGGATATCATTATCATATATATATATATATATATATATATATATATGACTGCCACATATTGAAAGGTGCTAGCTGGATTAAACAAAAAAATGACTCAACTCAAACACTGATGAATAACTAATTCAACTTTTGAAAAATGTGCAAGATGATAAAGTAGGAAAACATGTGTAAATCGTAAATCATTGGATTATAGTGACATACACTGGCATGACACTTGTGCCACCCTCTGGGGCTAGATAACTACAGCCCAGGGATAAGCATAGTAAGATAACTAGTGACAATGCAAACCCCAAGTTTTATTTCAGAATACCTTCTTTTTGACTTTTCTTGTCAAAGGATACCTACAAGTCAGCAGAGGTTTGATGACAAAGGTTCCTTCTCAAAATTTGGTATTGGAGTTAACTTCCCCTAAAAGGGTTGCTTCTACTATAACTTTGTCATTAGACTGGAGTCCCTTCTATCCCTCATATATATATATATATATATATATATATATATAGATAAGCATTAGCACACACTCACATCTTTTTATAAGTGGTCACTGCTGAATAAGAGAGAGTTTCTTTTTAGCACTGATAAATCTTGTCTTCTTAGGCATGCACAGCTCCTACTTTCTGTCAGAGGTTTCTAGGAACTGCTACACTTTTGAATTTATTTTATTTTATTTTTCACTTTTATTTTTTCTAAAAAATTTTCAACATATAAAGGGAACATAATGATACCATTTGACAAAACAAGTTAATTGTTTTTTTTTTTCTAATAATAAACCCCACATAAACTATCCATAAAGAAATAGATAAGAGGTGCTGGTGGCATAATGGTTATTGCAGTCGGAAATGGACATGGCAATCTGAGTTCAAATCCTGAACAAAGCTGTTTGTATTCCACATAGCACTAATACCCTTGAGAACAGTATGCATCCAACTATCCTCCCTAAATCTATATATAAATAGTAGGGTAGATTGGGCTATTTAACCTTGATATGGAAATGAGTCTAAGAGAGAGAAAAATCTGAATTTAAAACTGAGGCAATTTGGGAAGATAAATGTAGCCATAATGTCACCTTCACCCCAAACACCATAATGTCGACTGGATGTTTGCTTTCTCATCAATATGAATATGAATCTATCCTCAGATTGATATACAAACACTCTGAAATCTTTGTATTGGAGCCACTGGTGCTGCTTTCCTTATAGACAGTGCCCAACTGACTCAGGTTAGCTGCACAATAAACAAAAGCTAAACAAAGTTATGTGTAAAATTACATTAGAAAATAACAATCTTACATATTAGATTTTCATCATACATGTGAAAGCACGTGTGATACCCTGCCCTCATCAGCTGCCAACTAGGGTGATAACACAGTTTCGGTAGCTCAAAGTTACGTGTAAAATTACATTAGAAAATAACAATCTTACATATTAGAGATTATATTCATATGAATTCACAATCTATTGTTCCATCATGAAATTGTGCAAATAAACATGTTGTAGTAGGCTGCCTGAGTGCTGTGATGTTCTGGATAGTGTTTACAGTCAGTTCACCTGCTGTTGGAAATTGCTTTTTATATAGCATTGATATAATACTTAATTTGTATTACAGTTTTATTATTTTCTCTTAATATCTATGCTAATTTGTAAAATATGTTCACCAAAGACAAGTTTAAGTAGGAAATATTTGTGTCAGTCAGCTAGAGTTATGGCAGGTGGTGTATATTGATTGTTAGGAGTACTGTTCCACTGATTGATCACTTTGTTGTAAAGGTTTGGCAATATAAGTTGACCCTTACTTTGTGGAGATTTTTTCAGGCTTAAAAAGTTGACTGTATTTTTCAGTTTGTAGGACAATTGATTCATAGAAGTTCAAATCAAATCTATAATCTCATTTCTTTTTTTTTTTTTTTTTTGGTCAAACTCTGCCAGTTCCATCCATATCTGTAAATGCTTTTTTTTCTTTCTTTTTCTTTTACTAAAAGTATTAATAGTATCTTTTTTATTTCATTTCTAAGATTAACATGATTTGTGTTATATTTGAGTTGTGGAGCAAGCAACTTGTTTTACAGGAGAAAATGACTATTTTGTTTAAATACCATCATATATATAAATTGTGTGGAGGTAAGCTTTGAAAGAAAAATATGTAAAATCATAGCATCATTGTTTTAGCTGCAGCATGGTTAATTCTAATTCATTTTGACGAGTATTTTCTTACATATTTTGATTTTCAGTTGCTTTTTATTGCAAGTCACTCAGATCATCATTCTTCAACAATGAAGAAGGCTGAAGATCAGGAGACAATAATAAAGGATAAACTCTCAGTGAGATTCAAACTTATCTCCTCTTTTGCCTCAGGAAAGCCTAATTAAATGCACCAGGTTTTTTACCAACTGAACCCTCAAGAGCAGTTGATTTATATAATCTTATATCAAATCTATAATCCCGTTCTTAATTCTTTTTATCAATTTCTCTCCATTCTGTATTTGTTTTTTGTTTTTTCGTTTATACTCAAAGTATCATGAGCATAATCTTTTTCTAATTTTTAGATCAAGTATTATCAAGCATTTTTATTTATTTTGACAACTATTTTCTTCTATCTTCATTTTTTTAGATGTTTTTTTATATCAAAACTCATTCAGTTTACTCTACAGAGAACTGATTTTTTATTATTTCTATACTGATGTTCTATGTTGGAGAATAATGACTTAGGTAAAATAAAAGCAAATAAAAATTAAAAGATGAAAATCCAAATCAAAAATAATAAAGATTCCAAGCCTTGTTCTGATAATGGAACTCATTCTTTATGTTCTTGATGCCAATATTTTCATCAATTTATTCAGTTTTTGTGAGGTTTATAATCCATAAGAAATCCATTTTCCTCTGAAATTAGTTGACCAGTTCATATACCTCAGTGGCAATATCTCATCTGGAGAAAAGCTAGATGGCAACAATGCAAGGATGGTGAAAGCTGTTTTGAAGAAATCCTGGATTCAGCAGTTGTACAGCCATTAACCTCCTATCTAAGAAAAACTAACTGTAGCATTATGGCACCAAATTGAATATGGTGTAACATTACCCCTTAAACACAACATGAAACAACTCTGTTGATTGCAGGAGACAAAAGTTTATTTGAGTCTGCATCATTTGAAGCAGTTAGCAAAAAGAGAGTGAGATAGTGGGTATGAATGCATCAACCAATAAGACAGAGATTATAAACCGTGTGAAGCAAAACAGACAGATACTTAATTATTTTCTCCACTGACCTAGCTGCCACCCATGCGTGTGTGACCTTGCCATCAGCCAACCCTGCTCGATCGGTGTCTCTCTGTTCCTTCTGCTGCTTCTGGTCCCTCTGACTGCTCTTTCTCTGACTCCTCATGTCTTCAAAATCCGCTTCTTACATATTTTCCTCAAATTTTTCGCAATGCAATTGTTAAATGACATGTAATCACAAAAACCTTTACTGTTACAACATTGCTACATATCAGCTGATATCTAATTGTTTATCTTAATATATTGTGTTTACAGCTGATTCTAAAACAAATTTGGTCAGCTTATTATGACACAGCACATTTACACAAAACGAGATTTTTACAACTTGAAAACTCCACAACTTTGAACTTGAAGTTTACCTAGAAAACAATTTATAACTAAAATAATTTACTAAAATCCCTAATCATTTCACACATCTGTGGAAAGCAAGCAAGACATGCTGGGAAATGCTAGAGAAGCAAAGACAAACTGGTAAGCAATATTCTCCTATGAACTCCAATACATGGATGCAGCAGTGTTAGCTGATCAGCAAAAACTTACATTCATCAACTCTGTTTGGATACTGGGTGCCATCTAGGGAACTTACAAAGTGTGGTGACTGATAGAGACAGATAGTGAAAGAGAGAGTCAAAGGAATCTATATAGTAAGCATGCCTTAATGATAATGATGATGTAATAAGCCCTAAGAAATCAGCTCTTTTCCTCTACTTTTATCTCAAGATTATGTATGCTTAATGAAGAGTTGGTTTGGTTTAATGGTATACCAACCATTGCTGGTTATTTAATGCCAAATTCAGTTTATACATATATATTAGATATATAAGTCAACAAACTTAAATAGTTCCAAGTATTGCTATGTATCACCAACAACTCAATTAAACATCAGTCATTCATTTCCACACAGTTAAATGATCAAACACTTTTATTTCGAATAATTCAATTTAACAGAAGTCATTTGTTTGCACACAGTCAAATAGTTCTATTTGACCCATAGATAGGATACTACCACTCTGGAGCCAGAGCAATGACAATGAAGGGGTACTCCACATTTCCCAAGTCTCCAGCATTACTGGAGCCTCACCATCAGATTGTTTAGTGTCATAAGCAGGACACTCATTAGGGGATCTTACCCCTCAGCAGAGATGGAGTTGGTGTATTCTACAGTCCAAGCTGATTGGGCTCTATGCTTAATGAAGATTATAGAACAGATTGGTAGAAACATTTGTGGTAACAACATCAAGTGCACAAAAGGATTTCAATTTTTCAAAGAACAGTGAAAAGGACTGGAAATTGACAAACAAATTTGATTCTTTTTTTTTCTATGGATTTATCTACATTTACAGAAAAATTTCATGTCCATGTACATTATTTTTTAATAGATTTTTTCTGCTTAAAAATATTGGGTTATTTTATGACCACAGGTTAAGTAATCACATCCATTGTACATTTTAATGTATATTTATTTTTGAAGTTCTTACATGACTGTTTTTTTTTTTTTTTTTTTTTTTTGCTTCACAGCCCAATCAACTACAAATAATTTTTAAACAGATCTATTTGACCCATGGACAGGACACTAGGAGTAATAGCAATGAAGGGGTGCTTCACACTCACCAGATCTCCAGAACTGGAGCCTCACTATCAAATGCAGTATAGTATCCTACCTAAGACACTCCTTTTTTTTGGGCGGAGGGCATCTTACTCCTCTGTTAGGGATACAGTCAGTATATTCTAAGCCTTGCTGATGAAAATAAATTATTAAAGTTGTTTTGTCAGCAGAATATTATTAAATTTGTTCAAGAATCTTTGTTAAACTTACCGATTGAACAAAACAAGTGTTTCTTGATAGAGTCTGTCATACATACAGATCTTCATGTCCAAAGATGGTTCTTTTACCCAAACAGGAACATCTGTAGCATAACCAATTGCTTTCACAGTTATCTACAATTAACAAGAAATGTTATTTTAGTTAGACAGAAATTGAAACCATAAAATTTACAATTATACAGGATGCAATAGAAATACCCTGCACATTTTAAACTGTCACCTGTTTGATGAAAGTGAACTTAGGTAAGTGGTGATGGTTGCTCCATCTAGTTAATGCCATACTTGTTTTTTCTTTTTTTCAAACATGATCAGTTATAATCATTGCTTGGATTTTTAAAAAGTTGACAAAATGACCAAGGTAAATTATTTCACAATTGTTTAAATAAGGGACTACAGTTTTCTTTTAATTTATGAACCTGTGGATCTTGAATTTTCAACCTATAGCAGTATCAGTTTTTTTATCCAAAATAACAGTATTCTGATATAACATGAAATGGGTATGAAGAGCTCTCTGTATAGCAATTAAAGATTAAACAGTCTTAAAAAAACATTTCAACAGCAAACAACGAGTATGTAGCAGTCCAAGCAATGATCATAACTGATCGTAGATGAAAAAAAAAAATTCAGTAAGATATTGGCTAGATGGTGCTACCATTGCCACTGGCATAATTTCACTTGCCCTATGCAGGTGACACTTTAAAATGTGCAAAGTATTTTTGTTGCATCCTGTGACATACAAAGAGAAATACCATTGTACATTCATCTACAGAAAGAAAAAACTAATCATGAATGTCTGATGTGTAAGCAGGTTAAGTTCATTGGTTAGTCCTAAAAGTGAGTTTGATCCTAACTGGGTGTTCTAATATTATCAGCCTGGTCCAGACTAAGTTTAATCTTCTTTTGTCTTCCATTTAGTGATTTCTCCTCAGAAAGTGTCACAGAGAGATGAAGATGTTAATTTACTGATGTCTATTCTCTGTTTTCTCCAGTAACTATTATCAACTGCAAGCCTGTTAAACCTGAATTTTTATTTAAGAACAGTCTTTCTCCTAAACTGGTAGCCAACCAAGGTTACAAAGATCTCTTTGCCATACTATTGTACAAACAGCTAAGCAAAAAAGATGGGTTCATACTTTTCCCAATAGTATTAGTGTGAAATATGCATTTACCTCAACCTTCCACTACAAGTAGAATATAACATAAGGTAAATTTTTAAATGGAGTACTGTTAGTTTGGATTCAGGATTTTCATTCTCTTAGACTGTTTGCCTAAATGAAGCTAAAGAACCCAGTCTGGCTTACTATTTACTGATAGATGGGGTGAAGAAAGTGAAGATTTATGCTTTTTCCATGGGACTTAGCGTTATATTATCAGGTGGGGGGGTAGTATACCGTGTGGTTTAAAGTTACTTAAAATCAGTCCACATGGAAAAATAATTTCAGGCTTCGTAGTATTTTAATATATATTACATTTACCTAAACCCTCCACCACTGGAAAGACGTGACACAAGTTTAATTTTTAAGTGATGTACAATTGGTTTGAATTCAAAGTTTTCCTTGTCCTAGTCAAGTTGCCTTAGCTAGGCTAAAGAATTCAGTCTACTCTAATATTAACCATAGATGGTGTGGGAAGAAGGCAGAGATTCATGCCTTTTTTAAAAGCATAAGAGAAAAATCAAGCATACACAGCATTGTCCAGGATTACTTTCTTTCATCATATTTCCATTTCAAGTGATGATAAACATTACACTAAGCACACCTAATAGCGTCAAGTAAACACAAACAGAACTGTCCAGGGTTTGATCTTGGGTCATCATTTCTATTTCTAGTAATAATAAGCATTACACTAAGCACACTTAATAGAGTCAAGTAAACTCAAACAGCATTGGCTGTGATTTGAAACTGAATTTCACCCCCCCACCACACACTTCTCTTGTAAGTGATATAGTCATTTATTAAATGTTGGTTGGTTTATATGCCCTTGCCTGTACGGTGACTTTTCTGAATGACAGGAAGCATGGCTCATTTCTATTGCAAAAAGAAAAAAAATGGTACAAACATAAATCCCTTTAATTTGTCATGCCTTTGGAAGATTAGAACCTTTGTATCATTGGCATAATCAAAATATTGATCACAACCAAATATAAGGAGGAAGGGAGTATAGTGGCTAATATGCTGGACCGTATCACTATAGTCAGTGAGTTCAAACTTCAAACACACTGTTATATATGTACCCAAACCCTCCACACAAGCAGGATGTGACACAAGGACAGTTTCTTTTTCTATGTTTAACAGGTTTAATTCAAAGTTCTCCTTCTCCTAGATTGGTTGCCATACCAAGGCTGAAGAGCATCATCTGCCCTAGTATTTACCCATAGCTTGAGGGAGGATAGTAAGATGCATACTTTTCCCAAGCCTATTAGCACTATATAAAAAGTAGCCAGCTTTGTTTAGGATTTGAATGTGGGTTGCTGAGTGTTTCCTACAATGTTAACCATTACACCAAAAACTTTGCCTTCAAATGCACAATTACATTCACTTTTGGACGAATACCTTTAAGAAAGGTATGAACTCCCTTATTACTGCCAGTTACAAGTTAAATAGTATCCTACTGTTCTACAAGGATGGCTTTGGCATTAAATAACTAACAAATTTTGATCTGCTATTAACCAAAGAAACAAAACCAAACATACACAAAGGACATTATTTGCTAATTATATAAAATAAACCAGTTTTTATTCTTAAAATAATGGGACAAGTCCTTGTGGCTAATGTACAAGAATGCAACCTTGTAGTGAGTGAGTTTGATCTCCAATCATGCTATAACATCAACTTTTTAACTAATAACTTTAGGAAAGGCATGAACCTCCTTATTCTCCCAGCTATGGGTTAAATAGTATTACTACTGTTCAACTAAAAGGATGGCTTTTGCATTAAATAACCCACAAATGTTGATAAGTTATTAAATAAAGAAACCAAACCAAACCAAACCTATGTCACAAACACACATCACCTGGGATGAACCATGAGGAATTGTGCAAGAGTTTAAAATTTGAGCATAATACCAGGGAGTTGGGATACAAACTGATTCCTTAATCCAAGCCAGAAGACCGGACTGAGTGTTAATTGACAAGAAAAAAAAAGAAGTTACCATCAAATGGGTTTTGCCATTCTGGTGAATCAGAGAATGAAAATAAAATAAAACAAAATGATAGACAAATAGATGGACCTTACCAAAGAACTAAAAAAACTGTGAAACATGAAGGTGACATTGATACCAATTTTTGTTAGTGCACTTGAAACGGTCCACAAAGGCAGAGAAAAAAAATCTGGAGGAACTAGAAATCAAAGGTGTAGGATAATAACAGTAAACCTTACCTGCCCAGGGGTCCCATCTAGCGTCCAGTAGGCAGACAAGAAGAAAATGGGCTGTAACCCAATACAGTTCCCACTTCACTCATGAAGTGAAGCTGGTATTTATATATTAGTAAGTCCACTCATAAGCCAGTAACCAATCACAATCCAAGAAATAACTTGCCCACATGAGCACATGGGAACATTCCAATGTGCTATAAATAAATCTCCATCTTCAGAGTTCAGTTCAAGATATAACTCAGCTTGTTACACAACTGAGAGCTGATTTTGATAATCTACCAAATTCAGTAAGAGGGAATATCAAAACCATTCAGACCAAAGCTTTGCCAAGATTAGTTATAATACTGAGGAGAGTTCTGGAGACCTGAGGAGACCAGCCATCTCTTAGACTCTAGAGAAAGACCACCAGCTAACACTGATGTGAAAAACTTGCAATATGACTATTCTTCATAAAAATAATCTGAACACACTTATATGGTCTTCAATATTCCCATCTAATACAAATAATTTGCAAACAATTACATGGTTTCAACTAACTTTACCTATTTAATGATAATAATTACTAATAATTATGTATCTTCAAATCGGCTCATTGGCCTAGTGGGTAGAGTGTTTGCCAATGGTCCGGGAGACCTGGGTTCAATCCCAGATAGCGTCATACCAAAGACTTTAAAAATGGTACTTGATACTTCCTTGCTTAACACTCAGCAGTATAAAGTATGTATCAAGGGTAAAAAGGAGCAATCCAAGGAAAGGAATAGCGCCCTCCCATATACCTCAGTGTAGTAGCTATATAAAAGGGAGCCTTCTGGTTGCCCTCAACTACAGTCACCAACTTTACTTTATGTATCTTCAACTAGCTATTCCTATCAAGTGGCCATATCAATGTCTTAAGAGCCAATGTATTAATAAAGTACACAGTCATTTTAAACAAACACTTCATATTTAATTGCAATATTAATGTTTTAAGAACAAATTTATTCTAAAATCATTTCAACATTAACCCAAATCTATTTGACTAATAACAGGTATTACCACTCAAGGTGAAAGTAAAAACAATGATGAGAATGAATTCCTAAAGCTGCAGAACTGGAGCCTCATCATCAGATGTAGATCAATTGCTTCTTGTAATTTCCAATTATGTCTGAATTTCAACTTTAAATAATTATTACTTGTCTATAGGCCGACATTTGATTTTTGCTTATAAAATCATTAATTTACGGAAATAAATTTTTAAGCCAAGAATTACTTCGTCTTTTCTCTTAAGTTTGAGAGACGATTGATTTTTATGGTATGTCAACCAATCCAGGGTTATTTTATGCCCAGAGGTTAGGGAATCACATTCATTATATGTTCATCGTTAAATTTTTTGCATATTCTAAGCCCCAGCTTCAGGTCTGAATTTCGGGCCATTGGCCTTATGAGTAGAGTGTTCTCCAATGGTCCAGGAGACAGGGTTCAATTCCAGGTGGAGTCATACCAAAGACTCAAAAGATGGTACTTGATGCTGCCTTGTGTAATACTCAGCATTATAAGGTCAGGATCAAGGGTAAAGAGGAGCAATCCAGGAAATGAAGTAGCACCCTTCCCTACACTTTGGTGTAGTAGCAATTGGAAAGGGAGCTTTGGGTCACTCTTGACTAAGGTCACCAACTTTACTTTTTACTTATAGGTTGACCTGTGACTCATGCTTATAAAATCATTAATTTATAATATCAATTTTTGAAACCAAAGGTTGGTTCTGCTCCTTTCCATTAGGTTTGAATTTTATCCTTACAAAATTATTACTCTTGCTGAGGTTGACATCAATTCTTTGGCATAAAATTTAGGTCTTCAAAATCGATCCATATATAAGTGAATACGTTAAAATGAAGATGTCAGATATAAGAATTAAGAAAATGAATATATATAGTAAGTGGTTGATTTGAAATACTTTCATCCTCTTTATTTTTTATTCATTTATTTTCCCCCACTCAAACATTCTGGATATGCACCATTCAGCATTTCTCAGGTGCTCGTTACATTCTAAAATGTTGCCAAATCTTGTTCTCAGAGAATATGTACATCCCCACTTATAATACATAAGGAAATCACCCCGAAACAACCATATACAATAAGGAAAATACCTTGTCTAACAAACTTCAGACAAGAATTGAATATTCATGTGTATATTCAAAATGTTTAAATAACTTTCTACAGCTCTCAAGAAAGAAAATTTCTCTATGATTCATGAATCTATATAGTTTCTTTCAGGCATTCTGACTTTTCTGAAAACTTATTATCATTTATCCTGAAACAGAAATTAGGATTTAACATTTTTCTAAAGTTAGTTTTATCTTGATGGTAAATTCCAGGCTGGTAAAAGCAATTTGCATCAAGTTGGCACACTGTGAAAATATTATATATATATATATATATATATAGTCAGACATTTCCTATGTAAAGATTTGGCAGAAGATGCAGTTAGCAGGCTTTGAGCATTCAAAGAGAATCTATTCCCAGCCAATAAATATTGATAAGGTGCACCTGTGTGCTCTCACCATTGTCTACAGAGCATGCTTAGTCAAAACTTTGACCAATGCAAATTGTATTAGATCAATACAGACGTTTATAGTCTCACGTCAGTTTTCGTTTTCATGGCCTGATCGGGACTTAAGTGGTGACGAAAAGAATGTCTACTGTCCAAAATCAGACAACAAATTCATAGAGAAATGGTCAATAAGTTAAACAAAAGGAAAAAGGATTCTTTTTTGTTTTTTCTGGAAATTTTATATGACTATAGATTTATTTCTTATCAGTTTAGCAGTAATTATTTATTAATGCTTTCACACTAATATAATCTCTCTGATATTACTCCCAGGTCCACTTTAACCAGGAATGGTAGTAACTGTTGGGTTAAATATATCTACTTAAAAATTATTTCTATTTGATAGGATTGTGTGTAAAAAAAAACACCCTATAAAATAACTACACAAAAAATCTAAATATGAACACAGATCCTTCACCTCAAGGCATAAAATAACCCAAGACTGATTTACATACAGTTGAAATCAATCAATCATCAATCAATCTAACATAATCAAGGAAGTGAAGTAAGTTCTAACCTAAATATTTTGTCATTTCAATTGTAAAATTCATATTTATTTAACATTCATTGATAAAGAGATGATAATATTGATGAGAGCTGATGATGTTGATCTCACAGACTATTAATACTGGGTAAAAAGTTCATTCTTCCCATGGATGCATCATTGTTATGATCTTTTAACAAAACCAAGCTGAATAAAGTGTCCTGTGTATGAAACTAAACTGCATCTGATGTTTGGTTCATTGAGCTTTATGGCATGTCAACCCTTGTGGGTTATCTAATGATAATTTATGTCTTTACATACACATATATATCTGTAAATGAATAGTTTGAGGGGAAACACTATTTTTAAATAAGCCAGAGATTATTTGTTTGCATAAAGATAAATGATTTCAAGTATTGCTATCTAATATTAATAATTTGATTCAAGATAAAACATTTGTTTGCACACAGTTAAATGGTTTCAAATATGATAAATGATTAAATAGTTCAATTTGACCCATATATGGGACCTTAAGAATAATGGGAGTAATGGCAATGAAAGGGTATTCCACATTCCCCAACACTTCAAAACTGGAGTTTCCCCATCAGATGGTTTTGGGTCATATCCAGGATACTCATGGGAGAGAGATTTTACCCCTCTGGAAAGGTGCAATCAGTATATTCTATAGCTCCTGTTGACTGAGCTTTTAATGCTGTGGCTCCAGTTCTGGAGTTCTAGAGAGTGTGAAGTACCTCTTCATTGCCATTACTTCCAGGTCCACTCTGGCCAGGAGTGGTAGTACCTGTTAGGGTCACATTTATGGCCCAAATAGATCTGTTTAAAAATTATTTGTATTCAATAGGATCATGTAAAAAAAAAACTCTTAAAAAACAACTACACAAAAAACTTGAATATAAACCCCTATACATAAAAAAACCTTAGACTGGTTGATATGCCATTAAAATCACCTAATCAAGCTTAGTAAATAGATATGAACCATTTATCTTTATCTCTAGGTTAGTCTAGCTTACTTGGTTTAATGAAATAGCAATCATTAATGGTGATTAAATGCTCAGTCCTGTTTATGCATGCATATTATATATGATTTTTAAATGAAGATTTGTAGATTATTAAAATTATCTCCAAACTATTCACGGTGTGCAAACCAATGAGCTCTTGTTTAATATCATTAAACAAGAGCTCATTGGTCTGCACACAGTTAAATAGATTCAAGTGTTGCTATTTAGCATTAATAATTCCATTTATCAAGTATTCGATTCTAATTTAATATGAATTATTTGTTAGCACACAGTTAAATAGTTTCAAGTGTTGGTATTTATTATCAATAATTCTATTTATCAAGTATTCTTATCTAATTTAATATGAACCATTTGTTTGCACACAGTTAAATGGTTTGAAGTGTTGGTATTTATTATCAATAATTCTATTTATCAAGTATTCTTATCTAATCTAATATGGACCATTTGTTTGCACACAGTTAAATGGTTTCAAGTGTCGCTAATTAACCCTAATAACTCTATTTAATATCAATGATAATCTCAAATAAAAGAATGAACAATTCAATTTAACCCATAGATGGGACCCAAACAGCTACTACCTCTCAGGGTCAGAGTAATGGTAATAAGGAGATACTCCACATTCTCCAAACTCCAAAACCAGAGTCTCACTATTCGATGCAGTTCAATGTCATACCTAGGACACTAATGGTTTTGAGTATTGCTATTTAACACTAATAATTTGATTCAGTATTATTTATTTGTTTACACACAGTTAAATGGTTTCAAGTAATGTTATGCAACACTAATAATTCAATCTAACATCAATCATTTTTTTCTACACAGTTAAATGGTTTCAAATTTAGTAAACAATAGAATAGTTTTATTTGACCCATAGATGGAACTCTAACGGACTACCACTGCTAGACAGTGGACCTGAGAGGGTAATGAAAGTGTACTCCAAAATTCCTAAAGATCCAGTACTGGAGCTTCACTATTAGGTAGTTTAATGTCATTCTTAACATTCATGGGGGAGGGGTCTGTATAGCTGCAGTTGGTGCATTTTACAGCTCCGGCTGACAGGGTATTTTATCTCCAGGAACAGACCACTTTTCTGTAACAATAAATATTTTGACAAATATCCCCAAACTATTTTAGACATGTTCCAAATGCACTGGCAATGGAAAAATTCAAATAAAAAGTCACAGTGTTAATCATTTCATGAACTTTACTCTTTTGTGATTGGATAAAAGTCATTGTCCGCCTTCTAGTTTATTTATCAATGCCAAGAAGTGAAAACAGTAAATGTTAGTGTACCAACCTCAGCACAATTTCTAACAAACTGTGACCTCTCTCTCTCTCTCTTGCTCTCTCTCATATTTATTCTCTTTCCTCTTCTATTTGATTTATTTCTACTTGACCCACTGTTGAGCTACTCTGAGACCTAAGTTTGCACTACTGAATACCAAGTAACCTTAACTGTGAGAAACATATAAAATCAACCCTCATGCTAGACTTATTTCTACTTTAATTTTATGCCTCAGGCTCAAACAGCTAATAATGCATAGCAGACAGTCTACCATGCTGTAATGACAATGCCGCTGTTTTGTCCAAATTTTATGATAGATGGTTGTCATCTTTCTAGAATGGTTTTGTGTCTCAATCTGTACAGTGTTTGATGTTAGACTAAGACAGAAAACATGGAAGATAATCTTGGTTTCATTTTTGGGGAGCCAGATAAGCTACTTTAAAAATTTGAGAGTGAACTTCACTTTACCATCAAAGAAATTATAAAGATATATGCAATTTAACTGAAAATCTGTCTTTTACTTTATACAAACAAATGTATCTACATACATTTCCCTCTGTATCTTTCTCTCTCTCTGAATTCCTAGACATGGACACCCCAGCAGTGGCCAAACAGCAAAAAAAGTACACTGAGTTGTGAGTTTTTACCCTGTTTTTTATTATACAGTACTTGTCAAATACTGTATATATATATATATATATATATATATATGTGTGTGTGTGTGTGTGTCACCATAATATCTCTTTTCCAGTTATTCTTCTCCTAGACTGGTGGCTTTACCAATAGTAAATTGCTCAGTCTTCTTTACAATTTTAACTTTAGAAGAGTACATTTAATTTAAATTCAGGGTTTTGCTTTACCAAGTCCAAGGAGCACAGTCTACCCTACTATTTACCCATAGCGGGAGGGAGAATAGATGGATAAATTCTTTTCTCAATAGCATTAGTGCAAAGTAAAACAAAAACAGCCTAGTCCACGTTTTGAAATCATATGGCTAATTTTAAGTAAAGCATGCCTCCACAACTATAATTATGTAGTGATGATTCAAATAAAACCTCAGAAATCATGTCTGTTAATGTGGTGGCCTAGCACTAAAGCCAATCCCACAAATGCTGCTTAGAAGTCATGAGAATTATATGAGATTTTGTAAGACTTTTTCTATGTCCAGAATGTGTCTGATCTGAAGATGTTGCTTAAATTGTGTGGTTACACTGGACAGGTCAGGTCATCAAGGAGTGTTTTCGACAAAATATTTCTTTTTTTTTTTCTTTCTTTGGCTTCCAATTTCCTGGTTTGTTTTCCAGACTTAGCAAAAGTTTATTTCATTCTCAAGTAGAAACAAATATCTGGTTTTCAAGAAGTTTTGACAGCACAATTTGCAATATGAGTAGAGGCCAGAGAAAGCATTTAGAAACAAAGTAGAGTATTAGACATCTATCTTGAAAGACAAAAAATACATTTGGTTTAGGAGGATTTTTAGAAGAAAAAATATAATCGCACCAAATGTACAGCCATTAATAGTCTGATTTGAAAATGTCCACAAATCAGGAGAGTGAATGATCAAATGACTGGAGGGAGGACAATTGATAGGAAATATGTTATAGGCATTTTAGAATGTGGCTAGTATATTTGAAGTTGATCTTGTTTAAGGAACGTTTGCTGATCTTTATATATAGAGCTACAACAATTTGGAGTTTTTGTTTGATTTTTTTTTCTTTGTGTAATATGAAGGAATTTTCAGTTACAATTTTTCTGTATTTAGAGGCAAACCAAGAATGTGTTTTGAGGTGTTGAAAAGATGAAGTGTTAGATGTCTTGATAGTATATATATATATATATATATATATATATATATATACATGAGAGTTGTTCAACTGATTCTGAGCCTCTCCGAGATTTTAGATTTGTTGCATAATTCTCACCTTTGAATAAGCCTCATCGGCATGGAAATTAAGACAAAAACCTGAATTAATTTTTCCAGTTTTATAAGTGGTAGTGTCAATGCCACAACAAAAATGTTCAGCTATGCTCTTGTTTATGGGTGAGGCTTATAACTTTTCGAATGACCCTGGTACACACACACACACATATATATATAAATCCATCCTATTTTTCTATCCATATACATACAGATATACGTATGTGTCTATGTTGAGTGCAGGATATATATTTATATATGTGTTTGTGGGGGGGAGTTATAAATACCAGAAAAAATCTTCACAGTAAATTTCAAGTTCGATAAGAAACAATGAAAAACATTGTCATTTTTTTTATTTCCTGTATTAATGAAACAGTAATTGTGTTTCATTCCAAAATTGCAAAGATGCATTTGGAACATCCAGGGAACCTCCAGGTTATTATTGTTAATGACTATGTATCAAATAATTTTCAAGTGCATATAAACAGTACAAGATATTTGTTAGTTTTTATTATAAATGTTTCTGCACTGAATTTCTCTTTTGGATACAGTAAGCATTCTAATGTCATGTAGTTTCATATCCTCTTTTTCTGTTATATCTGTTTGCCTTGTTAGAGGGGTCTTGAATAAACATCTCATACAGAGGGGCAAGACCTCTTCAAAAAAAAGATGCCCTGAAAATATGTATTTTACCCAACCCCTCTGCCTCAGACAGGATATGATACAAGGTCAATTTTAAAAAAAAGTAAAGCTGGTTTGAATTCAGAGTTTTCTTTTTCCTAGACTGGTTGCCAAACCAAACTAAAGAACCTAGTCGACATGACATTTTAGCTTTGGGGGAGGGAAAAACAAATGCTTTCTCAAGGGCATTAGCACAAAATGAGAAACAAACACCTATGTGCAAGATTTGAACTTGGGTTGCAAATTCCATTTCCTACAAATATAACCATTATGCTAAGTGTGCCTCCAAAGAAAAATGTCAAAGATGTCTTTGGTATGACAGAAAACTGCATTCAGTGGTGTGGCTCTAGTTCTGGAGCTCTGAGGAATATGGAGTCACTCCTTTGTTACCATTACTCCCAGGTCCACCAAACCTATTGTGACAGTCCTTGTTAGAGTCCCACTTATGGGTCAAATTGATTAGTTTAAAATTATATGTATTAGATAGAAATTTTGAAATCATATAACTGTACATATTTTTTTGTATCAAGAATGAAAGTGTAATTGCTTACAAATGGTTATTATTTGGTATTAAATAACTCAACAAGGGTTGACATGCCATATAACCAATCACATAAGCATCAAGGTAGGAGATCTTATAATTTGTCAAACAATAGAACATATTTTCTGAAATTTTTTTTCTTTTAACCAAATCAATAGAACAAATTTCTGAAGTTACAAAATGCCTTTCCTCGCATCCCTGAAAAGTACAGAATTGCCAATATGCATTTTCTTAAGGAATGAGACATTTGGAAAATTTTCCTTCATGACTATCATTAAATATGAATACTTTCTTAAAACCATACAACTGCTTCCAAAAAAAAACAAAAAAACATTGGCATTAAATAACCCAACAAGATTTCACATGCCACAAAACCAACCAACACCAACATTTTTTTCTTGCTGATATCAATAACATAATAGATCAGCATAGTATTGTGTGTTGATATCATCATAAGAAATTGATGAATGAGAGTTCTGGAATTCCCTCTGAAGGTTATTGGACATGACAGATATGTTTATGAATTATTTGTATTAGATAGAAATACTTGAAAGCATCTAACAGTGTAGAAAGTATTCAAATTAAGAATAGTTACTCGAAGCTATAATTGTTTACAAATGTTTATTATCATTAGTTACTTAACCATAATTAAAGCCCCCCCACCAAAAAAAAGCAAGATTAACTGACTAAGGTATTAAATAACCCAGGAAGTGTTGACATAGTCTAAAACAAACCAACCAACCAACCAAACCACTCTTTATTGCTGATATAGATGACAAAATGGTGGGCATAATATTTGTCTAATTATTATAAGGATTTAGAGTTCTGAAATTCTCTTGGCAGAATATTAGACATTGCAGGTAGAGGAATGAGACCACAATGGATCAAATAAAAGGTTTTTGTTTGGCATTTCTGGAAAGTTATTGAATGCAACAGATAAGTGAGGAAGCCAGGAAGGTAGAACAACCAAAAAAAAAAAAACATGATAACAAAAGAATCATTCTATAGATGGAATGACAATATCTCATTACAGAAATTCCATTGAAACTTGGGTAAAACTTGAAAATGTACACATTGATAGATTTAATTTAGCATTATCCTAAAGCTTAAGTCTAATTTTTTTCATCATTAAAGTTCAGAATTTTATCAATCATTATTAAATTATTTTTAATAATTAACATCATGATTATATCATATATCATCATTTGAAATGGAATAAAATAACATTAATTTTAGAATGTTTAAGTGCCAATTGATCTAACTGAATTAAAGATAATGAAACACAAGAGCAATGTTCATATCTTGGTGTGTCCTGTGTAGGACACTTAAGAGTACCTGATGATGAGGCTCCAGTTCTGGATCTCTGAGGAGTGTGAAGTCACCCCCTCCATTATCATAACTCCTAGATCCACTCTGTTCAAGAGTTCTTGTACCTGTTAGGGTCCTATCAACTAATAAATTAATTTACTATTTACATGTATATGTTCTTATAAATCAGCAACTTAGGTCAGTTCCTTCCTATTATATTTTGATGATAGTGGTTTTATTATTCTCTTGGTATAAGAGCTTCGTTCCTGAAATACATAGCAATTTAACATTGCATTCTGAGAAAAATAGATCTTTTAATTACAATGAAATACCTAACCCATCTAAGTAATCTGATTTTAAGTTTGTCTGTAGGAAGGACCTAATTTATGACTCTGGATGTAAATTGTTGAAAATTGTAAATTCGACTGTTAATGTCTGCTTGAGTATGATTGGCTGTTTTGAAGTTGTGCCATTAGTCCCCACCTTTACCGTTATTTAAGTGAGACCCATAAGAGTTCTCTCTCATTTTTTTTTTCAGCACAAGCAGAAGGCTCAGGTTGGCTTGCTTCTTTTGCTTTGTGAGCTCTTGTTTATTCCCCTTCAACTTAAAGCAGTTTTTTTCTTAAGCAAAGTAGCTTGAGCAAAATAGGCCTATTTAGTTGCTATAGGCTAAGCCTCTTTTTCTTACAGGGTTTCAATTGTTACTTGTTGAAACAATAAGCCTACTGCAGGCTATTTGTGGTTTTGGTATGTTTTCCCTTTCAAAAGAAAGTTGAGTTTAAGGTCTGGAGGCGGTATTATTAGACTTTTGCCGACAAAGGAAGTTGATGGCCGGGTCACAAAATGTGGTAAAAGCCTCCATAGGCTCAACATAAGATAATTCAAGTTGAAACAAAAGATATTCATCTAAGAGGAGGAAGTGGTGATCTACTCAAAGTTCACTTGAAGAAATAGTAAACTTTGTTTTCAACAAGTCTACACAGGAATCTAGAAGAACACAGTTGCCCAGGTTGATTCTGCACAGGAAGGTGACACCAAGAAGAATAAACCCTAAAAATTGGCTTCTAAATGAACTTTGACATAAAATACCAAAGAAAGGTATTTTATCATTAACAAAAGTTAAACTGAGAGTAGGTGGTTGATGGCATGGCTTTGAGCAAGTCTGTCATCATATTTCTTTATACGCTTCTTTTTTTAGGGGGGGGTATAATATTGTCATTACTTGAACCTAAGTTATTTTTGTTACCTTATTGAATGTTTTCAACAAGCATAGGGAAAATATGCAAAGCTGGATTTTGTAAAGTTTAATTCTCTTGAAATAAATTAATTTAACGGAACTTCTTGTTTTTAAGAAATATAGACACACTTTTCTTTCAGGTAGCAAAAGTAAGCTTCTTTAACTCCTTTTTTTATCTCCTTTATTTTTATACTTTCCACACACCCCCTTTGCTAGGCCTGACAGTTACTGCTAGATAATTTCTTGGGCTAGGCAGAGATTAAGTTTACTTGATTTTGGAAGAGTTATACTTTATAGCGACAAACATTTGGATAATTTTGTTAACTTTCGCGTATTGGTTGTTATAATTTAAGAGCTAAAACCTAGTCTATTTTTGAATTGAGCACAATTTCTCATAAAATGCTGAATGGACCTGAGTCATCTTTATGGACTCAAGATTTGATTCCAACCATTTGTGAGTGTTTAAGTTTATTCTCAGAATTGCTATTTAATATTTCAAGCCTTCCTACATGATGGGAATAAATATCAAGAATGAATAAAAATGAACCATATTTTTAAACAAATATTGATCACCAACAACCATGCGTTTTTTGAAGTTTTAAAATTGTCTGATAGTCCATAATGTATATGTGTCATGAGGATAAAAGTATCTATCGGCACATATACACTAACATCATCATCATAATAAATTTTCATCATTATTGCTTTTTCCAAAATAAATAAGAAAGGCAATATTCTCAGCAATGATTTCAAGTGTTTTAAGGACAGAAACAGTAATGGCAACAAAAAACTGCCATAAAGCTGTTATTTTTTTGCTATACACTGAATACTTTATTTCTCTCAAATAAAAAAAAAATGTCCAATAAATTCTTCATCAAATAATATTGATTGTAAAAGACTTTTTTAATTCCAGAGTATATTTCCAAGTGAACATCCAATATATAAAAAAACAAAACAAAATATAAAAATGTTCAGTTAAGTATATATATTTTAATCATTGAGAAATTTTGTTTTACATTTATATTTTTGACTAGACCTATAAATTGAATTATCTTTCAAAACTTAACCCTTTTAATGATTTGGACTTGGAAAAGAATTGGTGCAATAATCAAGGTAGAGTTTGTAAAGAACCTCTCAAGAGAGTTTGTACATTTTTAAGCTTATGCAATGTTCTATTTATAATCTCTTTCAATGACCCTAGTATTGCATATTGACCTTTGACAGCTGGTTGGTGAGGATTTTATAAACAGGAGGTGTAGCTGTGTCCTAAGGTAAACAAGGGACAGCAGAAATTGTCTGGGAAGAATTGTGTAGGTGCGGTGCTAGAAGGAAATGTGTGGGCGTCAGAAATATATGACAAGTTTTCAACCCCAGCAGTCAGTCGGAGAGAGCAGTCAGCCAAGTAGACAAGTGACATTATCTTGGACACTAGCCAGGGGGGGCAGCCCCCAGAGTTGAGAAGAAAAAAGAAGCAAGGCTTTGAATATATCTGTCTCAACTGGGTGTCAATCATAGCAGTTCTCTCTCTCTTTCTCTCTCTCTCTTTTGCACACAACAATTTCCACTTTCAAAGTAATAAAAAAGAGAATTTATAGTTTTATAAACAAGCGTAATGGCCTCTTCAATCTGTCTATACGACACTAGCTCATCTGAATGATTTTGATAGTCAATGGCTGTGCTCTCCTCTACCTAGTATTTTAAAGCATCATAAATGATAATAAATAGTTGCCCATAACTAGCCTCAATTTTAAGGGACAAACCACCACCTTTAAAATACCTTAGAAGTTTCAGACAGTTTAATCAAATATTCTTTCATTTCTGTCCACTTCCTAAACTCTATAAGCATCTTCAGCTGCTTTGAAGTCCAGTTTAAAATAATGCCCCAAAACTGACAGAATCTGAATATTGGTATCTACCATTACATTGAAATAAAAGTTTCAGTTGAACAGTATTCATAATTCCATGATAGTTTTTACAGTATTCTTTTCAAAATTTTAAATTTTTCTCCAATCTGATGAAGATTGTAAATGGCTAAAACATTATATTAAATAAAGAAATATTTCACCAGATTTTGCATATTTCTTCGATAATGATAATAATGATATTATCAATACAGAGAAGTCCTTACTGGTGTCCATGAAAAAAAGCTTTGGAGTAAACATATGTAAGAAAGGAAAATGATGTTGATATACCCTAATAACCTGCTCATTGGCTTAGTGGGTAGAGTGTTTACCAATCGTCTGGGAGACCAGGGTTCAATCCTAGGTTGGGTCATACCAAAGACATTAAAAATGATACTTGTTACCTCCTTGCGTAACACTCAGCATCATAAGGTATGTATCATGGGTAAAGTGGAGCAATCCAGGGGGAAGGAGTAGCGCCTTCCCCTATACCTTGGTGTAGTAGCTATTGAAAAATGAGCCTTCAGGTTACTCTACCAACTCGGCCAATGAGCTGGTTTATGCACCCTAATATATATAATAATATTAATCATAGTCATTAGATGTATATATGAAACAGAATTTAGAGTAAAAGGTCAGTAAAAAAAAAACCAGATATTTTTTTATTATATCCAATTAAGTTATATTTTTAACTCCAATTTACTCTTAGGAAAATATATTTAATTAGAACCTTGTAAACATTAGAAAATTCTGAATGACTCTGTTAGTATTTCACCTAACACTAATAAGGTATGAAAAGGTATAAATCCAACTGTTCTCTCTCCAGCTATGAGTAAATAGTAGGATAGACTGTTCTCTTTAACCTTAGTATAGCAACAGGTGTGGGAGAAAGAAAGCTCTGAATTTAAATCAGCAGTAAACTTGTAGAGGAATGGACACTGCCCGGCTATTACTGCCCAAGACATGCTACATTACTGCCCCTATTACCAAACCAGGTTATAGGACCAGTGACTAAACATCGATGATTAATGGATATTTAGTTTATACCATTTCAAATCTTGTTGGGTTATTTGATGCAAAATGATTTTTTTTAACTAACTCTATTCTTTCAATTAACAATTTCTATTTAATTGTATTTATTTGCTAACAGTTATATATCTTCAGTTAATTTTTCCGATTGAATATAAATGGTTTGTAGATAATTATATGATGACAAGTATTCCTATCTAATACTAATAATTCAAAAGCAATTAAATGTAGCTCAATCATTTCAAAAAGGTAAAAACTTTACCCTTCCTTACTGTATCAATGTTATAAGAGTTAATGTATTAATATAGTTCAAAATAATTCTTAACATTATCTTAAAGAGATTTATTTGATGGGATCCTCACAGATACTAGAATTCTAGGTTAGAGGGGAACCTGGGAGAAATGATAATGAAGATGTAACAGCACATTCCTTAGAGATTTACAACTGGACTCTCACCACTGGATGCAGTTTAGTTTTATATCTATGACACAGAAGATCAAAGTTAATATTCTAAAATACAATTGATACTGAAAAAAAGCTGCGCAGCCACAATATTCTAACATTAAAAAGTTTCATTTCTTACATTGCACTTAAATTAGCAATAAATATTTATCTTATCGATTGAACATTGAAATCTTGATATGACAACCAGTCTAGGAGAAAGAAAACTCCGAATTTAAACCTTTTAAATTCTGATTGAAAAAAATGATTGTGCTGTATCCTGCTTGTACAGATGGGTTTGTAAATCTATATATATTTCAAAAAAGAAATGTAAATAAGAATTTTTTTCCTTGCATAAAAAATACTTGATGTTATAGCAGAGCGGGTATAAAATCTAAAAAAATATCATAGTAATGAACACTAGAAATAAATTACTTGAAGTTTTATGCAGTGTGCACAATCCTCAGATGGAAATGTGAGAAAAATGACTAATCAAACATATTTATAGAGTAAGGCATAGTCATATAGTAAGGTGTAAGTACACATTAAACTCTCACAAGAATATATATATATGAAAAATAAATAGAAGAAACAAAGTAATCCAAAAGTGATTAATTTATTGTAATGGAAAGTCAACGTTGAAATGTTTTGGTTTTAGTAAACCTTCATCAAGATTTTAAGATAATGAAACAAGTGTTGCATGAACAACGATGGATGTTTTGATAAAATAAACAACACTTGTTTCATCATCTTTAAATCCTGAAGAAGGTTTAGTCAAACCAAAATGTTGTAAGGTTGACTTTCCATTATAATAGAGTCATTACTTTTGGATTACTTTGCTTTTCTATTTTCTTCATAATGTCAAATTCATTTCCATTATATACTTTCATATGTATTTGTTTGTTCAACAATTTGTTTTCTGCATCTTCTAGGATACATAATCTTTTTTCCAGACACAATTTGCAGCTACAGTCATCTCCTTTGCAAGCTGGGACCTTTTTTTTCACAATATCCCATTTTATAAGCCATATATGTTTGCACAATGTTGTACTATTAGTATAATTTCAGTTGGTGAGGTTATGGATACACTATCTATTTTTATAATTCAATTCAGTGGTACTATTGCCTATTCTGTCATTCTTATTGTTGTCAACTTCTGAGTCATGATCAAAAAGTACAGTTTTTCATTTTTTAAATTCTAATGCAGACATACACACAGCTGAGTAACTTCTACAATAAAGTGATAAATGATTAAATGTCAAGACTTTGCTTAATCAGAGTCAGTGCTAATTTGAAAATGAATTCTGAAGCTTATTTTCAGTACTTTTTAAACAAAATGTTTTTGGTGAAACACTGGATTATGTGAGCGCAGTACCCTCCATAAGCATCAGACCTAACTCTGTGTGACCTTTTCTTGTTTCCAAAACAGAAAATTCATCTCAAGGATTTGAGAAATTGGAAGAGATTAAAGAAAATATGACAGTTCACCTCCATACCATCAGGAAAAATGAGTTTCATGGATGCTTTGACAAATGGAAAACTCGATGGATTGAGTTTGTTGAATGCCAATGGGACTATTCTAAAAAGAAGTAACATTTCATTCATAGTTCCATTTCTGTCTTGGTAAGCATAACTGATAGTTTTTAAATACACTTTGTATATATTAGAAATTTTTTCTAACACTTAGCATTTTTCTAAACTTAGCATTAAGATTTATTGAGGTATTTCACTTTATCTAAATATATCATGTTTAAAATTCTTTTCTTTTTATTTTCAATAAAAATGTTTTAAATAAAAACATCCTTATTTTCAAATTCATATATCTTACTTTTTTCCAGACAACAATATAATACATAAACTAAATTCCAGGAAATCTCTGAAGACTAAATGTTGATCACTTAAAAATAAGTGAGCTCTTAAGTCTGGTGGGAAAAAAATTTAAATGTTTATAGTAAACACAACCTATTTCCTAGGATGAGTCAAAAGTTTTGCACTATTTTGGTATGTGCTAGTTTGCAGCAGATGACTGAAGCAGTTCAAGTCATAGTAGGTACCCACTGTGGTTGGTTGTATTGTGGTAGTTGGTGTGCCGATGTTGTGCATTGCATTCCATAGTGTGTGATTTGAAAACCACATAAATGAATGTGCAATTTAGTCTAATTAGGGAACTCATGCTTTATGAGTTTGAACTTGGTCATAACATCAGGGAAGACCAACAACATTTGCATGAAGGGGGAAGGTGCAGTTGATCAAAGTGCAGTAACTAGATGGTTCAAGAAATTCCTCTCTGGTTACAAGAAACTTAAAAATCAGATAAGCCTAAAAGCATGGATTCCAAGGCTGACCTCCAAGGCCAGAGACAAACTCAAAGAGTATCAGTCAATCTAAGCATCTCTCATTCCAATGTGGTTTCTCACCTTCACAACCTTGGCAGAAGCATCCAGAGCAACAGAACTATGCCTCACATTACTAAAATATTGCTAAACCTTTGACTAAGCCTAGTATATATCCTGGTATTTGGAGGTAGTTTTTTATTTAACTAATAACTGTATGTCAAAGCTACAAATTTAATGATTCCATTTTATATGAGTAAATTACAGTATTGGATTCTAGAAGGTTTCTTCCAGTAATTTTATTCTAAACATTGAATTGATCAATTTTAACAGCTTGTCTATCTGTCTTGGGTTATTTTATGCCAAGAGGTTAGGGAATCACATTCATTGTACATTCATATTTACACTTTGAGTGTAGTTGTTTCTTAAGAGTTGTTATCTGCCATTCCCATAAGCGACGTGTTCATTTTGGTGCTATGCAGCTCTGTAATCTTCTGTGCCTGTAGGCAATATGCTCATTTTAGTGACATGCAGCCCTGTAATCTGTTGTGCACCTAGGCGACACATTTTATGTTAGTGCCATGCAGCCTGGTAATCTACTGTGCCCCGAGGTAACACAAGGTTGCTTTAGTAATCAATGACTGAGTTACAAAGAGTTTCAAGGAAGAAAAAAAAACTGCAACTCTGATACAACAGATACAATTCATCAAGTTTATGCCATGAAATAAGAAAAGCAGTTGTGTGAAAGTGATCACTAAGTGAAAAGATAGACAATACTTTCTTGTACAGGTGTAGCTTTTGTTTGCCAAGATATCCAATCAATCTTCTGAGAACTGGATCTAAAGAGAGACAGCAGACAAGAATAAAGATTGGAAGAAATTCATTAGATGAGTTGATTTTCTCATGCTTTTATATTTAACTCTCAGAAACCATAAGCTCAATATTTCAAGATGATTGTGAGTTTACTATACACTGTAAGCCCAAGAATTTAGGAGATCAGATACTAATAATAAAAGGCTTAGAATATTAACCATTTACAGTCTTTATTTTAATAAAATGATGGGTTAGCTTTGAAAAAGATGTCTGTGCCCTGGAGCAAAATTTGAGAGTATTTTTTGGCTCATTTTTTTTTAAAGAATTTTTAAAGAGGTTATGTAAGAGGTTAATGACAGTGGATAATGGTATTCTCTTCTATTCAGTTAATTCAAGATGTCTTCTAGATTGGATAGTCGAGTGATAACAGCCAACCATTATTAAGAATTTTGTATGAAATTAAAAACCAAATAGCTTCTTAAAGAAGGCAGTACAATACAATGGCTGGAATGTTATAAACATAACAACCAATATAAAGACACCATTTTGTAAGAATCAGAGATTAACAATGATTATTGAGTGATTGATTCTAATGGCATTTCAATCTGTGGAGGTTTATTTTATGCCTAGAAGTTGTATGTTGATATTTACATTCTTTTGTGTAGTAGTTGTTAAACAGTTTGTGATTTTTTTTCTTTTTCTTTGCAAACAGTCTCATTAAATACGAATAATTTTCAAACATATCTATTCAATCTATAGATGAGACCTTAACAGATACTGTCATACAAGGTCAGAATGAATCTGAAGGAGTACTCCAGACTCCCCAGATGTCCAGAACTGGTGCAATAGACTTTTGTGACAAAATGGTACAAAATAGACATTTATACCTCTATGTGCTCGAGTAAGTTAATGGCTGTATCACTATGTCTGTAGTAGTAGTTGGACCCTGTTGTGACCCTGCCATGGAAAAAGTTGACAAAAGTTGACGCACTACACAAGGGTTTATTCATTACAACTATTTGTAAGTAGTCGCCAGGAGAAAGAAGGAGAGTATGAAAGTTCTGTAACTTCATACTCTGTTTCTTTCTCTTGGTGTTGTGACTACTTACAAATTGTAGTAGAGAATAAACCTTTGCGTAGTGAACTAAAAGAGTTTCATGCATTTGTCAACTTGGTCACAACAGAGTTCGATGACTACTATTGATGTAGTTATATGGCCATTAACATTTTCAAGATCATGGAGGTACAAATGTCTATTTAGTACTGTTATGTCACAAATGTATATTCAGAGTCATTATGGTACATAGTGTCATAATCAGGACACTCTTTTTGTGGGATTTTACCTCTCTGCTGGCTATGTTATAGTTTGACCTTCGACCCGGCCCAAAAATGCTATTCCAAGGTAATACACCGGAAGGAAGTGACACATTCCAACGGCCAGTAATCGAAAGAGATCGCGTGGGCGGATTAAGGCTTATGATATGGGACAAGGTGAAGGTCCCATTGTGCCACTACAGTGATGCACCGGAAGAGAGTAACCTCTGAACTGCATGACAGTTATTTCCGCTTGATGACAATTAAACATTCGATTTCAAAGATCCAGTAGGCGATCGTGTGGGCGTTGAGTTATTATTTAACTCAGTTGAGTTTGGGTCCCAGAGCAGTTGCCAGCAGACTCCCAGAGGGTTAGAGACCAGATGTGTTAGGGAAGGCCACACCAGACCGAGGGGGCCCTCGGAAAGCCCCGATGGAGTAGACCCCAACATCAGGAGAACAATAAAGACACAACGTGATGGTCATAACAGTGGGGTCAAAATATGAAGTTTATGTTCGGTCTCCAGCAACCTCTCACATGCAACCCTTCAACAACCCTTTCGAACCTTACAAATAAAGTGAGAGGTGAATATTGTTAAAGAAGTCTTCCTGCGTCTTTACTCTTGCATCTTTATTGTTGTGTTGTTGTGATGCTGAAGATGTATATGTATACAACATATATAGAGTCAACATTTTGTAAGCATTAGAAACAGGACAAATATATTTTAAATATATCCTTATATATCAAAGTATTACAAAGCTCATCTTTATCTCTAGATGTTAATATCATAGAACATCATTTGTGGGGGGGGGGAATTGATTAGGGATGTGGATGAGAGAAAATCTACAAATCTTCAAGAGTTGCAATAATATTGCTTTGAAGAATAGGATAAGATGGATCTCTTAAGATGATCAGTTTTATCTTGTGGGTGGGGATCTTAGCCCTCTGCAGAGGATACATTCAGCGTATTTTTTACGATGATCATTTTAATTACAATTTATTCAAAAAGACTGGAACTTATAAGACCTACTAAAGGGGGAAACACAAACTATTAGTTTCAGATGTTTGCAGTTTAGTGTCATAGCCAAGATACTCCTTTTTTGGGGGAAGGGGGTCTAATCGAAGGGGATATACTCAACCTATTCTTTATGATGATTACAACTTATTCAAAAAGACTAAAACCTATAAGACCTGCTAAGGTGGGAAACACAAACTATTAGTTTCAGATGTTTGCAGTTTAGCGTCATACCTGAGATACTCCTTTTTTTTGTGGGGAGAGGGTCTAAGCCCTCTGCAGCAGATATATTTAGCGTATTCTTTATGATGTCTATTTTAACAACTTATTCTAAAAGACCTGAAAAAGGTGGAAAGAAACTATTAGTTTCAGATGTGTGTGGTTTAGTGTCATACCCAAGATACTCCTTTTGAAGGAGGTGAGAGTCTAAGCCCTCTGCAGGGGATACAGTCAGCATATTATAAGCCCTGCCAAAAGGGCAGTAATCAAGATTGAAGATCATATAAGAAATGAAAACAGAATTTGAGACAATGTGTTTTTGAGCCTTCCTACACTTGAGAGAAATTTATCTGTAGTCAGCCAGGCCTCAAATGAGGAAAGTTAAAAATTTTAAAATGATCAAGTATTTGCAATATTCAGAAGCATCTTACGTTCTCACAAGAATTGATAGTTTGGTATCATCTGATAATAGATTAGTAGTATCTATCATTTGAGAGTAAGTGTAGATAAGTTAAAAATATTTAAACTGTTGTCTCAAAGCGCAAACTGTTAATGCTAAATAAGCCTAATTGACAGGGGATGACTCCAAGATCAATGAGAACTTGGCTGTGATCTCAGTCAGGTGACCAAGAGTTTCTAGAAGTTAGAAATTAGATTGCAACTTTAAATTTGCCCAAAATCGCTGAAAAGAGCAGTTAATCATTTCAATCTATAGACTAGGGCACTCACAACATATACAGTTGGTAATATGCAAGGAGTTGAAAAGATGTCTATGATAATAAAGGTATGCACATAGAGAAAATGTCTTCATTATCATTCATCCCAGTAAAGAAGATCGAATGGTGTGGGGCTGTAAGGGAATAACAAGATGGAGAGAAGATGATCATTGGCCAAAGGAGACAAGATAACGAGATGGCTATTCAACACATCAACCTTTGGGCAAATATAACACATAAAGTTCAAAATGTTTTAGTTTCAGATTCTTTTGAACTTAACAGCTATTTCTAGAATACTGAGATTGTTTGATGGATAAGCAATGATGTTTTGACTGTTTTTCTCAATTATTTCTAGACTCAGTCCTTTATTTTGGAGCTTGTCTATCACTGGTGGATATCTATTTTATACAAGGTCAAGGAATTGATGCAAGGAGGAGGAAGAAATCTGAAAAATTAACTTTGAAATTTACAAATTTATCATCATCTTTGTTGAAGGCATGTCAACCTTTGTGGGTTATTTAATGCCAAAGCCATCCTTGTAAAAGAACACTAGTGATGCTATTCAACCCATAGCAGGATGGATAAAGGAGTTCATACCTTTCTTAAGGGTATTAGTCTAAAAGTGAATGTAATAGCATAACTGGATTTCAGACTCACTATGACGTTGCAGTATAGCATGATAGCCACTATACCAGAGAACCTTCTCCATTACAAATTTATGATTTTATTTAAAGATGTAAGAATTAATGACAGAGTTTAAGTAGGGATAATAGGTTGAAATCATACTATTCCTTTAAAACTTTGCCTCTCTCTGTATCTTAGCTGTTTGGTCCTAAAAATTTTGCTTCAATAAAAATATTGACACTTTTCCTATAAAGTGTTTAATTATTTTCTTGAAATAAATAGAAAATACACAATGCATTTAAATTCTTCATTAAACATTGTAATAAGGAATTAGGCTCTTTCAAAACACATCATACCCATTTAATAAACTTTGCATGTTTTTATATCACCACTGCCTTGAATTGTCCAAGATGACACTTAACAGAATCCAGTGGTGACACTCCAATTCTGGGGTGTGTGGAATCATGCCTTCATTGCCATTACTCTCAGAGACTATTCTGAACCGAAGTGGTAGAACCTGTTTGAGTTCCATCTCTGAGTCAAATAGATCTGTTTGCAGGTTTGGTTTTATGACATATCAATCATTTTAGGTTATTCAATACCAAATCAATTTTATACATTATATATAAACAACAGCACAGTTGAGCAAAAGTGCAGTTTTTGTTTACACTCAGTAAAATGTAAAAACAGTTCAATTTCAAACAATTCAGTTTAACACAAATACACAGGTCAAGTGTCAAAAACAGGTTTTCCTAAGATGGCTTGTATTTATATCATATCAAACATTGCAAATTGTTCAATGACAAACCCTGTTTAGGTTTATATATTAAATACACATGGTTTGAGATCATTTTTCTAATAATTCAAACAAACCTGAGCTCATTTTCCTTCACAGTTAAATGATTTCAAGTATTTCTATCCAATACAAATCATTCTATTTACTTTTTCTCATTTGTTTGCACATAGCTAAATTATTACAAGAGTTGCTTTGTAACAGTAACAATTTAACATCAGCCATTTGTTTGTACACATTTAAATAGATAGGCATTATACGTAAGAGATTAACATTTAAAAAGGTGTGTGAGTTTATAAGTTTGTCCACAGTTAAATTATTAAAGTATTTTAGTTAATGATTATTTCTTCAAGATTAAGGCTGGCAATTATGCAGTCTGTGTCGCTATCCATACTTTCTATACTATAGGTTCTTTGTAGGGGTTTAGTTGATCCCTGAGCTTTGCACTGTTTGATTCTTATAGGCGACTTTGTTCTTGAGAGTATTTTGAATATGCTTTCTGGTCTTTCCTTGTTCACTTTGGTGTTCATCTGTATTTTTCCAGTTTGGCTAATGGGAGCTTGTGCTTTTTATTGAAGTTGTTCAGGTTTTGTGGGAGACAAGTCTTTTAGTCTGTCTTTAATACTTTTGACGGTTAGGATTGGTGACTTATGGAATGGCTGTTTTGCTGGAGATTTTGCAACTCATGTTGGAGTGGTAGATCCTAGTGTGTTTTTGTTTAGACTACAACACTGGATCTCTCCCCATTCCCAATTTCTTGCTGAGCTGGTGCTTGGTAAAATTTGGCTGAGTGTTGCTTTTTTCAGGTGCTCCTGAAACTTTGGCCAATCATTGGCTTCCAACTGGATCAATTTCTCCACCACCCACCACAAAGTCCAACTTGTGTTGGGAATGAAACAATGGGGAAACCCATTCACATTGGTTGAGACAGGGATACATAACCAGTATACTCGAGTTGAGGGTAGGTTTCCAAGCTGAAAAACTACCGAGGCATAACACTTACATCCATAGCTGCCAAAATCTACAATGCCCTACTACGAAACCGAATAGAACCCGAAATCGACAACATACTTAGAAAAAACCAAAATGGCTTCTGAAGAAATAGATCCACGACCTCACAAATATTAACCATCCGCAGAATCCTTGAAGGTGTACGGGCAAAGAACCTGCAAGCGACATTAATATTTGTCGACTTTACCAAGGCTTTCGACTCCATTCACAGAGGAAAGATGGAACAAATCCTACTAGCGTACGGCATACCTAAAGAAACCGTAGCGGCAATAACGATTCTCTATAGAAACACTAAAGTAAAAGTACGATCACGGATGGAGACACAGAATACTTTGACATTGTAGCAGGAGTACTACAAGGGGACACGCTGGCCCCGTACCTCTTTATCATTTGTCTAGACTACGTACTTAGAACATCGATTGACAAAATCAAAGAGAATGGCTTCGAACTGACGAAGAAAAGAAGCAGAAGATACCCCGCAACAACGATTACCGATGCCGACTATGCCGATGACATAGCGATACTGGCAAATACACCTGACCAAGCCAAAACTCTTCTGCATAGTTTGGAACGAGCAGCAGCAAGCATAGGCCTCTATGTTAATGCACACAAAACGGAATATATGTGCTATAACCAAACGGGGGACATCTCCACTCTAGAAGGAACCCCACTTAAACTAGTAGACAAATTCACGTACCTAGGAAGCAGCGTCGAATCAACCGAAAGGGACATCGAAACGAGGTTAACGAAAGCATGGACAGCTATCAATAGGCTATCGATTATATGGAAATCAGACCTAACCGATAAAATGAAACGCAGTTTCTTCCAGGCAGCAGTCACATCGATACTGCTATATGGATGCACTACATGGACGCTAACAAAACGACTGGAGAAGAAGCTAGATGGCAATTACACAAGAATGCTGTGTGCAATCCTGAACAAGTCCTGGCAGCAACACCCCATAAGACACCAACTGTACGGACACCTGCCCCCTATCACGAAAACTATTCAAGTTAGACGAACCAGACATGCAGGACACTGCTGGAGAAGCAGAGATGAACTCATAAGAGATGTACTCTTATGGATCCCCACACATGGCCGCGCAAAAGCAGGACGACCAGCTCGAACGTACATTCAGCAGCTATGTGAGGATACAGGATGTTGTCCTGAAGACCTACCTAGGGAGATGAACGATAGGGAGGAGTGGCGAGAGAGGGTCAGGGATATCCGTGCTACCAGCGCGATATGATGAGCACTGGTCAAATTTCTATTCTCTTAACAAAATTGACTCTCAGCCACTGCTTTCTAGCACCTAACAGATAAGGATTGGGAACTGGCTGCAAATGCAGATTTAAAATTACAATCAGGATAAAACATAGAGGTGCTAGGGCTTGACATGACCAGCTGATTGATCAGATCGAGCCCATCTGACCACCCGTCAAACCAAGTAAGAGCCAAAATGGTATGTTGCAAACCATTAACCACTCTGTTACCAGATCAATGACTGCTCAACCACCAGAATTCCATCCTAGAACCTTACAGGTCACCACCCATGGCAAACAGGTGGCTACATTGGGAGACAGGGGGTTCTTATCCCTCTGCAGAGGTGCAGTTGGCGTATTCTACAGCCCCAGCTGACAGAGGGTAGATCTGTTTGAGATAATATCTTAAAAACATTTTGAACTACTACACTGGCTCTTCCAACTTTGAATCATTTACCAGTTTAAAATGATTTTGAAGATACATTTTTTTTCTGTATGCAGTCAGAGGCAGATGCAGTGTAACAGTAATTGCCATAGAAAGTAGATTTATCTGCCTGAGTTTAAATCCTGAACAAGGCTGTTTGCTGCTACTACCTTTGAGAAAGGTATGAATCTGAATATTCTCCCTTCAACTATGAGGAAATAGTAGGGCAGACTGGGCTTTTTAACCTTAGTATAGTAATCAGTCTAGGGAGAGGAAAACTTTGCATTCAAACCAGTTGGAGACCTGAAGAAGTATACGCTCTGCCTGGCTATTCCTGTCCAAGACACACTACAAATAGTCACATCCCCACAACCAAACCAGTTTGTGAGACAAAACAATTGTTAAACTGACTTTGGCATAAAAATAACCCAACAAGCTGCAAAACCAACTGACCAAACATTGTCCTGAAGTTGAGATGATATAACACTGGAATTATATAAACTACATAATCTCTCGATTTTGATATACTTGCATGAGTTGTCAGCTGAATTCATTTTAAAATCAATGCTATTTGAACGTGATATGCTATGAACATTGAAAGAATTCTGTCTTTTAGTAGTTATCATTGCTGGTAAATAGGTTCAAAGGATATTGAAATAAGCCAGGGTGTTTTCTTTGTAAGATGACAACTCTGCATACTATTCAATATATATGCCGATATATAAAAATAGCATATACCAGAGTCAACAAACTAGACTTATTTTAACCATTATAAGTGTAGGGTGTTGGATAGTCACTGAATGCTTTATAATTGTAGCCCTGGGTTAAATATTGATATCTGATTAGGTATATATATATATATAATGTTATTATTTGTCTAAATTTCTGAGATGATAATTTTCATTTAGTGTAATTGGACTATTGTCTTCATCTTTAATGTTATATTTACAACACTTGTGTTCTTCAGCCTTCTTCAGGTGTTTCATTTCAAACTTGAGAGCCTCCAAGGAACTTTGAATCTAACCCTTTATTTAATCCATGGGGGTAGATTGTTTTAATTCTGTTAACCATAACCGGGTAAAAGTATTAAACTACAATAAGTATTCCTTGTCAGGATTGAACCTCCAGATGATTTCACTTAGAAGCACTTTAACCAAACGTCTATATCCATTTGGTTAAAGTGCTTCAAAGTGAAACATTATGAATATAACAATAAAGAAGACAATATTCTGAATACTTTAAATGATAAAAATTATATACAGCGTTTTTTTTTTTTTCATGAAGGGTTTTTCGGACTATTGTCTTTATCTTTATTGCTATTTCCACAACATTTCAGCCGATATGTCCTCTGGCCTTCTTCAGGTGTTGGTCAAAGAAGGGCGGAGGTCATATCAGCCAAAACATTGTGGAAATAACAATAAAGATGAAAACAATAGTCCAAAAAAACCATTAATGATAAAAATCATCAAGCTTCGTCTCAGAAATTAAGACAATTTATATACAGCGTATTTCAGAAAAATTGAAATCATTTCAGAATCTAATAATTTAACCAATTCTCATTCAAATGATCTTAAATTTTAACATAATGTGCAGAAACAATACAAAATTCTATGCTTAATATTTTAAGCATTTTTTCTTTTTCAGTATAGAAATGACATTTATTGGAAAAGAAAAGGCATTTAAATATTAAATATAGTATTTTGACTTATTTCTATACATGCTGTTAAAATTTGAGATCATTTGAATAAGAATTAGTCAAGTTTATAGATTATAAAATGATACTAATTTTTTACAACACAGTGTGTGTGTGTGTATATATATATATATATATATATAAAGCTGTTGCATCAGTGAGTCGAGATTCAGGTTCTATATTAAATTTTATCATCAAAACAACTGTTTTTTCTTGCATGGAACAAATTTTTAAATGGCCTGTTATTTAACTTAATTTAAGTAGTGTTTTTTTTTTAATTTGATATGGTTCTAGCTAATTTGTATATTTTGCTTTGAGTTATTTGAAAAAATAAGACTAAAAATGAATAACTCTTTTATTATTCATTTTCAAAATCATGTTTTTTTAAATGAGCAATAATTTTCTTTATAGCTTTCATAATTATTCTTGGCTTTTAGACCCATATTATTAACCTTGACCTCACAAACTGGCAACATTAGTACTATTGTAAATTTAACAATCCACCAATATATATTTATATATATATATATATGCACACACAATACCAACCTACTTCTTTGCCAAACTGAATGTTTAATTTCACCATTCATGCTTTCTGTTTTCAGAATGGTATAGTTTAAATTCTTGAAATTAATTTCTCCAGCTAGTATATATAAATCTATAGAACTACAACTCCAAAAACAGTAGCAGTGCCTCAAAGAAAGCCTTCATTAAATGGCCATTCTGATACCAGGCATAGTTCTGGTGCTGAGCATCAGTACTTGTAAGTCAGGGTACTCCAGCAACATTTAACACTACCACCAAGCTTCCTTGAGTTTATATTATAACACAGGAAATACTAGATCTTTGCAAATGTTGCTTCAGCCTGGTTTTAGGGCTTATTAATATATTTCCTCTTTTCTATTGATGATAAAGTTTGAGTAGGTAATAAAAACATCTAATTTCATTAAAAAAAAATATACTTATCAAGCTCTTTCTTATATATTGCTAAAATAGATCTTCATACTTTTCAGTTTATGAATTCATTTAATATTCCCCACTCTCTTTATATATATATATATATATATATATATATATATATATATATATATATATATATATATTCAAAATGAATAGGTCTACAAAAAGATTTTACATTTTTTAAAAGAATTATTTATTTATTTCATACTTACATATGTGTATGTTTCCAGATAGTTGCTTTCATCAGAGAACATATGTGGCCTAAGGGCATGTTAATGGGGTACTCAATGAGACTCTAACTCAACTTAGTAGAATTTTTATTCAGGTTTTGTATGGGTTTATATAAAGGTCATTCCTCCCTTTCTTTTTCTCAGTGTGTCTATTTAGTCAGTTTTTACTCTCAATTGGTCTTTAATATTTGTTATGTTATAAAGTTTTTGTTGTTTTACTCTGGGTAGTTGTGTGTGTTTGTGTATGTGTGTTAAAATGGTTTCAGATTCCACTAACAGTTACTTTTTCTTCTCTGTATATGTGTATGGTTCAGGCTTGATTCTTCCAGTATGTGTGGATATAGAATTGGTCAGGAGCTTTTTTTTGAGCTAGAGCATTTTGAAAGTTACCAGTAATTACTTTCTACTAATAATTTTTTAGTATATATATATATATATATGTGTTTGTGTGTGTGTGTGTGTGTGTGTGTGTGAGTATAACTCATGTTTATTTCATTCAGTACCCCATTCACATGGCCTTGTGCCCCATATATTTTCTGACAAAAGCAATAAGCTGGAAACATACACGTATGTAAGAATGAGACAAATAAATAATTCTTAAAAAATACAAATCTGCTGTGGACCTATTCATTTTAAAATATTTTCTTCTCCCTTTGGACCTACAATTGTTGTATAGCCGTAATACATATACAACAATACACATATACACGCATAAACATAATCAACACAATAATGACGAACGAAACACAGTTCTTTAGAAAAATATACCTCTCACTTTATGCGAAAGGGTTATGTGTGAGAGGTGAGTTGAAGACTGAACAAAGACTGCAACATATTGACCCTCAGTTCCTCTGTCTTTAGCAGCACTTCTTTCTTGTTCTGCTGGGCTGCTCAACCGGGAGCCCTGAGGGCCCAGCTCTCTGCTGGGTCTGGTTCTCACTGCCTCGAACTGCAACAACTGACTCCAAACTGCCTGAACTTCCTGTCACACCGGGTTATATCATTGTTTGACACCCACCTGCTTCCTGTGAGCATCACATTTGCACCGAATTCAACCTGTCCACAGTCAAGGTTATCCCCTGATATCTTTGACCGGATGCACCCGTTCCTTGATCGATGGCTGGGTCGGAGGTCAATATGTTACACAATGAGAAAACTTTTTACATATGAATATATATATATATATATATATATATGTTTACATTTAACTGGTTAATTTGGTAGCACTTGTGTGTGATATAAAGCATGAAGGATGTTCAATCACAGTTTGGGGGGCTTTTGCCAATGGCAAAGTTAGGAATTTGCACTAGGTGAAGAGTAAATTGAATCAGACCAGCTATCATAGCATACTGAAGCATCATCCAGTCCCATTTGGAATACGGCTTGTGGGTCAAGGATTTGTGTTCCTGCAAGATAATGACCCAAAACATACAAGGAGTCAACTTTGCCTGAAGTACATTAAAGCAAAGAGTAACAGCACATCCATCAACTGATGTCTTAGCCAGCACAATCATCAGATTTAAATCCTACTGAACTGGTGTGGGATGAACTTAACTGAAAAGTCAGAGCTAAACAACCCACAAGTATGTCTCATCTCTGGAAGCTCTTGCAGGGAAACTTGGTCGAACTATCTTCAGTCTACCATCAGACTTTGCTGGAAAGAATGCTAAGAATTTGTGAAGCAGTGATAGTGGCCAAAGGGGGTCATTTTGATGAATCAAAAGTTTCAGAAGTTTTTGTGTTTTTTGGTTTAATTTGTATTTAATGTAGCTCAGGAAGACTTGTATTTAGTATAATAGATAAAATCACTGTGCTGCTTGTTTCATTAAAAATAGCACTTTTAGGATGAAAAATAAAAAAATTTTTAGGGTGGCCAAATACTTTTGACTGATAGTATATATATATATATATATATATAATTTGTAAGCAAATAGTAACATCATTTTTAAACAAACCAGAACCCATTTATTTGCACACAATTAAATGGTTTCAAGTATTATTATCTAATACTAATAATTCTATTTAATATCAATCATTTGTTTGAAAACAGTTTAAATGGTTTCAAGTATCGCTATTTAACTCTACTATTTTATATTGATCCCTAGTAAAGATTGAACAGTTTGATTTGATCCGTAGATGGTACCCTAACAGGTACTACCACTTCAGGTCAGAATGGATCTGAGTGTAAGGGTAATAAAAAGGTATTCCACATTCCCTAAATTCTAAGACTGGAGTTTCACTATCAGATGCAGTTTAATGTCATACTCAGAATATTAGATGGTTTCAAGTATTGTTATCTAACACTAATAACTCATTTGCACACAGTTAAATGGTTTCAAATATTGAGAAATATAATTTTTTGAGGGTGGCCAAATACTTTTGACTGATAGTGTGTGTATATATATATATATATATATATACACACACACTCTATGATTTGTAAACAAATAGTAACATTATTTTTAAACAAGCCAGAGCCCATTTATTCGCACACAGTTAAATGGTTTCAAGTATTATTATCTAACACTAATAATTCTATCTAATATCAATCATTTGACTGGATTCTATCAGATGCAGTTTAATGTTATACCCAGGACACTAGATGGTTTCAAGTATTGTTATCTAACACTAATAATGCTATTCAACATCATTCATTTAACTCACAGTTAAATGGTTTCAAATATTGCTATCAAATACTAATAATTTAATTTAGGAATAATCATTTGTTTGCATACAGTAAAATGGTTCCAAGTTTAATAGATGATTAAATTTTTCTTTTGTTTACCCTATATGGAGCCCTAACAGTTACTACCACTCTGGGTTAGAGTGGAACCTGTGTAAATATTGATTTACATAAATTACTATTTTCTATAAACCAGCTACATTACCTGTACATTTAATCTTGATAAAACTGAAATATTATCAAGCTGTTGCAATTCTATTTTCCAGCAGTATATACATATATATATATACACACATTAATATAGTTTTATGGTTTGCTATCTTCATAAATAAAGTGTACTCAATATTGGTGATAGTGTTGTATATTGACCTTCGACCCAGCCAAACATGCCATTCCAAAGTGATGCACCGGAAGGAAGTGACACATTCCGATGGCAGTTATGGGAAGAAACCGTGTAGGTGAGCTTGGCTGACAATATGGGACAAGTTAAAATCCCAATGTACAGTCATAGACTGATGCACCGGAAGAGAGTGACCTGTGAACTGCATGACAGTTATTTCTGCTTGATGATGATCGAACATGCCATTCCAAAGATATTGAGTGGGCAATTGAACTATCATATAACTTGGTGAAGACAGGAAGTCAGTTAGTTTGGAGATCAGACCCGTTGGTGACAAGATGCGGTAGAGAAAGCCAGCACCCAGCAGAGTGGGCCCCCGGGCCTCCAGTTGAGCAACCCTGGAGAACGAAAAAGACACAACGCTGATGGCCATAAGAGTCGGGGTCAATATATTGCAGTTCTGTTTGGTCTCCAGCTCCCTCTCACACACACAACCTTTCTAATAAAGTGAGAGGTATATATTTTTTTAAAGAAGTCTTCGCTCGTCTTTATTATTGTGACGTCAAAATGTGTTCTGCATATGTATAATGTGTTTGTATAGTTAATCATGGTCATGGCTATACAACAATAGAACATATGTACAATTGTTTTATTAGCATAAACAGAGTCAATGGTTGTTGGTAAATTGTGCGATCATTAGACCAAAGGGCTCCAATGTAATGAGTACCTTTTTATATACTGTTTTATTTACTAAGTCGAGGACACCCAGTGCGAATCAAACTCACTAAAATGGTTTGCAAGCCTAGCATGATAACCATTATACCATCTAAACTACCAATGCCATTTCTTGATTAAGTCAGTTTTGTCATTTTATTTTCTAACTTTAAACAATTTTGACTATTGATTTAACAGTCTTTGTTTATCACTTGTCTTTCTATAAATGAGACTTTAATTAAAGTTGGTATCATCTAAGAAATATCAGACAAAAAACAAATAGAATAGTAGTAGCTAATGAAAAAAAGAGAAATACTTTAGTTGGTCTCTATCACAACATACAAGAATTTTAAGGTTTTAAATTTACTGTTATGATATCCAATGTCTTAAAGACAGAAAATATTAGAATTTTGACTCCAATAGGAGAATTATTAAGTAATAAAGGTAAAAAAAATATTTTGGTAAACAATTAGGATAGTTTAGCTCATTGAAAACAACAAGCAAAAATTTTTTCTTTCCAGAATATATAAATCATTTTTTTCTGAAAGCAAGCTATAAAATTTTTTCTTCTTGCAGAGATTTAAAAAATACAACAAAATACAAGCCTGAAATAAACTTATAGAAAAAGAAAAGAATATGTATTTTACTAGGGTTTGTCAAAAGTTTTACAATATTTTGATAACATCAGGCACAATTGAGCAGCTCTAGATGCCTTTGTCTAGGTCATGAAGATAATGAACCACGCTGGACTGAGATAAGTTCAGCCCGCCTGTTACTCGCCGAGTGTTACTCACCAGATTTGCTTTAATGGTTTGGAACACAACCCTACCCGACTTTGCCTGATCATCAAGCTTCTTGTAACCTGAGTGAACCATCTGATTACTGCACTGTGATCAGTTGCGCCTTCACCTTTTGTGCAACAAATGCTTTTGGTTACTTCAATAGCATTCTCAGTCCAAACTTGTAAAGCATAAGTTCTCAAATGTGACTAAACTGCACATTCATCTGTGCAGCTTTTAAATCACACACTCAGTGAAGCAATGCACAATATGTAAGCACACCAACTACCACAATACTACCAATTACAGTGGGTACCTTCCACAGCTTGGATTCCTTCAGTCATATGATATATGCAGAGTAAACTAGTACATACCAAAATATTGTAAAACTTTTGATTCACCCTAGTAGTTTTTGTAGACACAATGAAGGAAGTATTGTCCAAAGCAAATTACATTTCAGTGGAAATAAAGAGGATAAAAAATGAAGGTAGTGGGATTAGAGAATATTCAAGACCAATAATTCACAGTCATAGACATTTCCTGTTGAATAATTTATATTGATGGATTATAGAATAATCATAGCCAACAATTTACAGTGACAGAAAAATTCATCTCCATCAGTCCATAGCCAACAATTCATTGCCATAAAAAATTCATCACCAACAGTTCACATTCAATAAATTATATCCAACTTTGTTTAACAGAAACAAATTATTTGAAATCAAGAATTAAAGAACTGCTGCAATTTGGTTCTTGAGTTTTAAGAAATGGAAAGAGCCAGTTCTGCTACTGTGTAAAGAAAAGGGAAGTACCAGTTCAACTATGTTTATTTGTCAATAAAAAGGTGGTCACACTCTGTCTATCTGTCTGTCTGATAGGAATATTGTACAGAATTTATAACTTACTTTCAATGCAATTATAACAGGGACATTCATCTCTAATAATTCATAGACAACAATTCATTGTCATAAAAAATTCATCTACAACAGTTCACATTCAATAAATTATCTCCAACTCTGTTTAATAATACCAGCTTTAAAATTATTGCAAAAAAAAATAAATAAAAGAATTAACTTAGTCACAAAATTGTTGTATTACAATAAACTAAATTCTACTATTTTTACTGGCATAGAAAAGCAAGCAATTAATCCTAAAGGAGGAGTGGTGGGGATGAGTTAATCAGTAAGTAACAAACAAAATAAAGGGGGAAGGAAGTAATTATTTGCCAAGTACATTTTTTAACTTCAGCTCAAAATCAAAAGAGACAGAAGCCTAGCTAAAGGGAACTTATTTCAAATAAATAATTCAAGTCAACAATATTTCTTTTGAGTTCAAGTCATAAAAATGTACACTGCTGAAAATTATAATCTTCCTTCACACTTTATCTGTACTGTAACTTAGTGGTTTATTCACTCTCCCCTCTTGAAATTATTGTCTGTGGATGTTCTACAATCCATGAACTGATGGTAAAGAACTGGATCTCCAACATGATCAGATTGATTAGACTCTTTTCAGAAATAAAGTACTGTAAATTTTGGGGTATGTCAACCTTTTAAGCTTGATAAAATCCCTACAAAATTAGGGAAGGGCTAATATCCAAATCTTTACCACTGAGTAGTCAACCAGTTATAAATGGCTTTGATTTTAGCTCTGCCATATAAGTTGACCCTTAGTTTTGTAGAGATTTTTTAAAGTTTAAAAGGTTGACTTATACACTGCAATTTAGGATAAGTTGAAGTAATATTCTTTATTTGGTCACCTTGACATTAGCCAAGAATGTTAATATATGATTGCTTTTTGGTATGCTATATACAAGGAAATGCTGAAAGGTTCCTAGCCAAACCAAGAAGGGAATGATGATTTTTCTTTAAACTTTACTGATATCTGAATTTTTTAAATTCTTATTTTTTTAAGATCAGAAACAATGTATCAAGTGCTGAACTGTGGGATAGTATGTGATATAGCATCTATGTTTCATGGTTGTTAGTCATTCCCTTTTTGGTTTGACCCATAACTTTTCAACACCCTTTTATAAACGTAGATTAAATAATCTTAAAATGAATGAAAATATTATTTTCAACAGGGGAAATGAAATTCATGTCAACTTTTTTCTGTTTTATAGGCAATATTGCTCTTTTTGGCATGATAGCCTCTATACTATAGTTTGTTCTGAATTGAAAAATCTAAAAATAATTTGGTGCCCTTCTTTTGATTTAAAGTCAAAAAGAATGATTTTCTAAAAAGAGTATTCTTAGAAAAATTCACAAAACATTTTTTTGATAATTCATGTTTAAGAGCATACAAATTAGATTATTTGGTATAAGCCATAGACAATTTCCTGTCAGAAACAAATAACCATCAACATTACATTATGGGAAAAATGCTTCCTCTAATCTTGATAAAAAAAACTCTAACTCATGTAAACCATTTAATGTGACATTTCCTGCAAGGAAGGAACATCTTACCAATGTTGGATTTACTATTTGGATTTACCTACTTAGAACTTTACCTTTTCTGGATTTGATATAAACTGGATTATTAATCTTTATTGACTCAAGATTTGATATCAATCCTTTGTCAGTTGATTGGAACTAAAACAGTTTTACAAGTTTATTCTAAGTATTACCATTTAATATGTCACATCTTCCAACAAGGAGCATAAAAGATTTTCTTTTTACTCATTGTTAATATCATGCTGATAGTCATGTATTTAGAAAAGAACAATTTAGAGAAAATATCTTATCAAAAGAATTTTTTCATTTATATAGGTATTGTAACAGAGAAATCAAAACCATGTATTGCTACAAATAACTTTGAGTAGGAATAGACAGTGGTACATAGAAAGTACAGAAAATAAAGGGGGACCAGATTTATGTCCAAAAAGAAGTTTATAGAACAATAGTCTAAAAAAAGCTAACTTCAAAGAAATAAAACAGATGTTGAAGTTTACTAAACATTTAAAAATTCTTAAACTTTTCAAGTTAAATCTTATTTTTATTTTTCCAAAACTTCTAGATGTGTTGTAACAAGGGTAATAGAGAACTGTTTTCATGTGTATCAATATTTTGTCTCTCCATGTTAAAGTTTAATTCTCTGTTTATTAAGTAAAGAACTTTATTAAAATTGCTTAATGGTTTCTAATCATTAGATTTATGATTAAATTATATATCACAATTTGAAAAAGAAAATAATACTAATTTTAGTTTTTTAGCTCTAGGAAGTATGGAATCACCTCTTTGTTGCTATTACTCCCAGGTATTAGGCTCCTATCAGCAAAATAGATCTGTTTGAAAATTATTATATAGAAATACTTGATAGCATACAACTGTGTGCAATTGTCTATATTAAATGGAAAAACTTGAAACCATATAACTGTGTATAAAAAAACAATTTGAAACCATATAATTATGTATGAATTATTAGTATTAGATAGGAATATTTAAAACTATATAATTGTGTGCACATTATTTGTATTAAAAATACTTTAAGCTGTAAATCTTTACAGATTATTATCATCACGAGTTACTTGAAACCAGATAACTGTTTGAAAAAAAGACTATGTCATAAAATAATCTAAGAAGGGTTGATATGCAGAAAAACCAACCAACCAACGAATCATCAAGGAAGATGACCTTACTTATTAATCCTCTTGATCTAGAATCATATGACTAAAAAGCAAATTGTTAGGTTACAAGAATATTAGAAGAAAAAAATGATCTTCAACAGGCATAGGTTTTCCCAAATTTGCAAATAAAAGAATCTGTTAATAACAAACATATATTTAGTTGGTCTAATATATTGTCCAATTTACCAAGTAGTGAATTGCACACAGTGATAAGGTCCTTCTCAAAAATTTCTTACGAAAGTCACAAATTATTTTTGATTATTCTTAAGTAATATCTTCATTTGATCGCAGTCGAGAGGTGATATCCTTGTGTCCCCATGGCTAAAGTGATGGACTGTGGCCTGGAAGTGAGTTTAAACTCCAGTCGCACTATTACATACATTTTCAGACTAATAACCTTGGGAAAGATACTGAACGCCCTTATCCCCTCAGCTTAAATAGCATCTCAGCTGTTATTCTACAAAGATGGCTTTTGGCATTAAATAACCCATGGAGGTTGATATGCCATTAAACAAAGAAACCAAACTAAATTAAACTTGATTGCAATCAGTTTTAATTAGTCAATATAAGTGTGTAACATCATCAGCAAGAAATCTCTGGCACTAAAATTGCAAACCTTTTTGACAATTCTGATAATTCACAATAAATCTCATTAAATCATGCATATACTTTTTTGTATTTGTGTTGAACCTTTTCTGTTCTACAATTTTTTTAAATGCTTAATATATATATATATATATATATATATATATATATATATATATATATATATATATATAATGTCATTTATTTTCTTCCATCTTTAATCTTACAAACAAAAATGAGTTCATTTTGATAAATTTCTTTTTAAAATGCTCACTGACATGGAAGTTCTCATAATACAAAGTAATTATTTAAAAATCATTATGAAAACTAAACACTTCAAATGCCAACTAATGACTAAAATAAACTAATTTTGATACATTTCTTTTTTAAATGCACAAAGACATGGTAACTCTCATAATACAATCGAAGCAAACATTCTAAAATTACTATAAAAACTGAAAAATCCTAATGCTGACTAATGACAAAAAACAACAAATATTTTAGACAACTTAAATCCTTATTGACAAATTCAACATATATATTTTTTTTCTTTTTATATCAATAGATCTACTAATTTGGTTCTTATACTCTTACATTATCTCTGAAAAAGTAAAATAGTTAAGGTTACGGTGAGACGACTTAATTCAGACTAAAAAACAGACAGCTTAAAATTTGAATCAGTTATTGACATCAGCTAATATTATGAAATGCCACAGGCATACATGTTACTTACAGGTTGTGATAGGGTGTCAGAAAAAGTAATGAGAAAATCTGTTTCTGCTGGACCAGGAATGGTAGGTTGCCAAACAATTTCCAATTTAACAGTTGAGTGGGCAGAGATGTACCCAGCATGTTCCTCTCCTACACACATATCACAAAGGATCCCTAAAACAGAACCAGAGTGAACTTCAGAATCAGCAGGGCATAAATGTTTTTCTGTTTCACCTGCAAAAGAGAAACAGAGAAAGAAAAAAGAAAAAAAAAGAATTATCAGCATATTTCAATAAATCATTTCCTTATATCAGTAACACATTTGACCTCACTCCATTACAATATGCATTTTTTTCTTTTTCTTTTCCCTTCTTTGTATTCATGCTGCCATATTTCATCTCATACTTTGCTCTTTTAACAAAGTTTCCTTCTTATTTTTTTTTAATTTTCAGTCTTTCATTCTTTTTTTTCTTTCATTCTTCTTTTTTTTATTTTATGCCATTTTTTTCTTTCTTTAATTTCTTTAAAACTCTTTTTTTCCTACGAGGTTGATTTGAGTATCTTATATCTAAGTTTATTTTTCTTTTATTCAGGCTAACAACCATTTCTTTTCCATTGATTTTGTCTCCTTTTCTTTTCAGTTTACTTACCTGGCACAGATTATATCTTGGCTCTTCCATGGTCCAGAATAATTATCCTGCTTACCTCCATTACACTAATAAGTGGCAGGGCCAATACCTAATACCTAGGAATCCTCCAAAATCTTACATTGTATCAAACCTGGATGGTTGATTGATTTTAATGCTATGTCAACCTATCTACAGTTATTTTATACCTCGAGGTTAGGGAATGACAATCATTATACATTTATATTTACATTTTTACTGCATTTGTTTCTTAAAGAGTTTTTTGCATACATTTATAAGATAACAAGCTTTCCTGTTTAATATAAATAATTTGTAGTAATATGGTTCCAAGTATTTCTATCTAATACCAATACTTATAATTTGGAAAATGTATGGACCCTTTCATCTTCCCAGCTATGGGTTAAATAGTATCATTGATGTACTTCTACATGGATAGCTTTGGCATTAAATAACCCACAAAAATTGATATGCTATTAATCATCATCATCAAGTCGAGCTGTTAGAACAGACTTCTCTAACTTTCTCTCACAATCCCTCTCTATTGTCCATTGTTTCTCACTGATCTTCTAGACTACATCCCGTGTCTGTACAGAGCTGCTGTAAATAAGTTCTAGCTGGTTGTCGAACACTTACTCGTCCAAGAAAAGGGGTCCATAGGAGAACATCACTTATAAGTTCATCTTTATTTCTCCAGCAGTGTCCCACATGTCTTGTTCACCTAATTCAGATGGTTTTTGAGATGAGATGTAGGTGGCCATACAGCTGCTGTTTTGTGGGATGTTGTTTCCAGGATTTGTTTAATATAGCTTGTAGCATTCTTGTGCAATTGCTGTCAAGTTTGTTTTTTTTTACACACTTAGTCAGCATCCATGTGGGTATGAACATGACCTTGGAAAAAATTGCATTTCATTCTATTGGATAGGTAGGACTTCCATATGACTGATAACCTATCAACAGCTGTCCATGCCTTTGCTGATCACATACTGATGTCATTTTTTGTAGATGAGATACTGCTTCTGAGGTAGGTGTCCACTTATTTCACAGAACCACCATTTAGTGTGGAGATGTCACCTCTTTGATTAAAGCACATGTACTCCATTTTGTCTGCATTCACATGGAGGCCTATTCCATCTGCTACCCATTCCTGACTATGCAACAGGGATTTGACCTGAGCAGGTGTATTTGCTAGAAGCACAATGTCATCATCATAGTCCACATCTGTAATAGTTCATGTGGAGTATTGTCTGCTTCTTTCCTTAAATCTATAGATGATCGAAGTACATAGTTGAGGCAGATTAAGAACAGGTATGGGGCTAATGTGTCCCCTTACAGAACACCTGTGACAATGAGAAAGAAGTCTGTGTCTCCATCTGGTGAGCAAACTTTTATTTTTATGTTTTTATATAGCATCTCCTTTGGTCATCCATGTTCAGGGGTCCATGACAAACAGCTAGAACCTATATACAACAGCTCATTGCCGATACAGGATGTAGCCAGGAAGACCTTCTGGGAGCAATGGATGATAGAGACAGGTGGTGAGAGAGGGCCAGGGAGATCAATGCTAGCAGTGCGACAAGATGATAATGATGGGTGTGACGGTTCCTTTGGGGAGACCATAGGCTAGAAGTATTCACTCTCCACCTGGAGTCAAATGCCTTAGAGAAATCTACAAATAAGAGTGTCACCTTGTGGTTTGGTTTGGTTTCTTTGTTTAATGGCATATCAACCTTTGTAGGTTATTCAATGCCAAAGCCATTCTCCTAGTGGTACTATTTAACCTATAGCTGGGAGGATAATGGGGTTAATACCTTTCCCAAGGGTATTTATCCAAAAGTGAATGTAATAGCATGACTGGAATTTGAACTCGCTTACTACGATTTTGCAGTCCATCGCTTTAACCATTACACCACGAGGACCACCCCCCAGATATATATGGTCTCAAGTATCTCATAATTATCCTTAGAAAATAATTATAGCTTCAAGTAACTATTCTTAATACTAATAGTTTACAGTTATATGGAATCAAATATTCCAACTGAAGATGAATCATTTTTCAACAGATTTATTTGACCAATAAATGTGACCTTTACCACTCTAGGTAAGACTAGACTTGGGAGTAATCGCAATGAAGGGTTACTTGACACTCCCTAGAGCTCCAGAACTGGAGCCCTGCTACTATATGCAGTTCAGTGTCATACACCTCTTTTTGGAAGGGGGAGAGGTTTACCCTTCAGCATGGAATGCAGTCAGCATATTCTAAGCCTCACTGACAGAGTGTCTGCCTTTATTGGAGAAAGATTAAATAACAAACTTTTAAATCAATACTTCAAATTCTTTCATCTACTCATTCATTCTTTCATTTTTTTTTTTAACTTCAATTCTCTTTCTTTACTACTTTTTCATATTTTTTTGTTGGTATAACTTGTTGTTTCTTTTAATTTTTCAATGCCTTTTTTTTTTCTTTACAAATCTTTGTCTTTCTTTCTTTTTATTCCTTTGTTTTCTATGTGTCATTATAATGACCAGCTTTGTAACCAAAGCAACATGATTTATTTACTACTAAGATTTTTTTGCATGACTTTACTGAAAATATGAGAAGTGATTTACAGTAACAGAAGATAAAAAAAAAGAACAGGTGTATGTGTGTGTGTATATATATATATGCGAATAAATATAAATAAACATATATACCATATTTTCCAGCATCTAAGACATATGTTTTAATAAAAGCCATGCAAATTACTCTGTAATGTCTATTATGACTAGTGGGGTTCATCTCCTAAGTCATGAAATGAAGAGCTGTTGGGGTTGAGTCAGTTGCAGTGGATAATAGAACTAAAAATAACATTCCAAAGCATGTGTCTTATAAAACAGTTAAATGGGCATCTCGTGGTGTACTGAGTTGCCAGCAAGATTAGGAGATCACTGTGAGTTTGATTCTCACTGGGTACCCCATACCTCCAGTGGAGGTGCCCGTGGTGTAGTTGTTATCGTCGTAGGAAATGAACACGGCAACTCGAGTTCAAATCCTGGACGAGACTGATTGCATTTCACATAGCACTAATACCCTTGGGAAAGGTATGAATCCAATTATTCTCCCTCCAGCTATGGGTAAATAGTAGGACAGACTAGGTTCTTCAGCCTTGGTTAGGCAACTAGTCTAGGAGAATGAAAACTCTGAATTGAAACCTGTTAAACTCCGCTTAAAAATTGACCTTGTGTCATATCCTGCCCGAGCGGAGGGGTTGGTAAATAGTACCCCATACCTCTAGCCTTATGTCACAACTAAACTGTTTAGTAAATAACTATGAGCCAGCTAACATGATACACACATATATATGCCACCTTGTCAGAGAATCCTCTATGAAAGGGTAGGGCCCCCTCCTTAAGGGATATCCTGGATATGGTAAAAATAGGCAAATATTTTCTCTTTTTTCTTTAGATATAGTATATCTTAAGTATTTATGCTTTTTAGGTGAAGTTTAAAGTTAATAACAATACAAAGTTCTAAAAGATTTTTTTAAAGTCTGATGTATCCAATACTTTCATATGTGTATATATATATATATATACACACACACACAAGTAAACAGTGCGAAAGCCCAGTTGAAAAAGTTGTTAATATTATAGACAAAAATATCTCTTTATACTATGGATCAATTGAGATATGGGGTTACAATATACCTGCATGTAATATATGCAAAAAAAATGCATATATAATTTCTGGACACACTTATGTCCTTCATCAGTGTAAATTATTCAAATTTGAATTTTAGCATGTGTGGAAGTGAAATAAATATGTTATATGCAAGACTTGTGTGGAATGCAATGAATTTTGATACATGCTTAAAAACAAGTTAGAAACCTATTGACATTTTAACATACCTTGAAGGAAATGATGGAAAGTAGGTGTTTGAAGGAATTTTCAAGATCAAATTCCCTTAAACATGTGTTATGCATTTCACTTTTGACAGGCCATGTAAGTTCGTGGATTTCAAAAACAGGATGAACCTGTGTCTTAAAGTAAACAAAAGACAGCAGAAATGCGATGTGAATTGCATGGGTGGGATGCTGGAAGTAAGAGTAACTATGTTGTGCATGGGCATCCGAAAAATATATAACAACGGAAGTTTTCAACAGTGGGCAAACAGCAGAGTAGAGGAGACATTAGGCATCATGCTGTTCTGCATGTTGGCCTGGCAGCAAGCCAAACTATCCTGGGTTGACAGGTAGAGATAAGTCTAAGTGTATAAAACTTGCTAATGTCAAAAGTGACAATGATCCCAGAAGGAAAAAAGAACGAAGATGATTCAATGTTTTGAGTTGGCCCTGTGCCAGCCTCATAGAAGCAGAGTAAAGAAGCAAGGCTCGCTGAAGATATCATAGCTAAACCTGTTGTAAATCTTAGTAGTTCTTAATTCTCTCTCACTCTCTCTCCTCATCAACCATTTCATCTATTTCTTAATAAAGAAGTGAGATGAATATTTCTATATACAAGTGTTATTGTCTCCTCAAACCAGTATACAACACATGTCTAGTAATCATTCAACCTCTGCAGATACCAAAAGAAATGAATACTCGAGTCCCTTATTTAATAAACTAAAGATAAACTACAGACATTCTCCTATATATTATAGATCAACACTTGATTACTTATGATACTTAATATAAATTCTATGTTTTGTAGGTATGAACTAACAATTTTGGTAGGAAATCGACACCAGAAGAAAGAAAAAAAGAATTTCATCAAAGTAAATTCTATCATCAAATCTTTGCAATTAGTTAGATTAGAGCAAATTCTGATATAAGAATCATTTGCATCCGCAATATAGAATGGGAGATATTTGTGAAAATCAATAATATGTAAAGTTGTTTACTTGTTTAATAAGAAAAATACAAAAAATTATAATGATTTGCATTGGATAAATTCTAGGTCGAACACATTGAAGAAGTATATATTTATCCAATCACCCCTCTACAGGGAAAGGCATGAATCCATCTGTTCTCTCTCCAACTATGAGAAAATAGTAGAGCAGATTAGGGAACTAGTCTTGGATAAGAAAACTCTAAATTCAATTTAGTTGTATTCCACGTAGAAATAAAATTGACCGTGTGTCACATCCTGGTCGTAGCAGAGGAGTGAGGTAAACAAATAAAAAGTTGAAGACTCTCTAAATTCTCTTCGAAGTCTACTGGAAATATTATGTGCTTTCTATGCACTATGCTATATCCCACTTGTAAAGCTGATGATTGATTTTAATGGCATGTCAATCTATCAAGGGTTATTTTATGCTGACATGTTAGGTAATCACATTCACTGTACATTCATATTTACATTTTTGGTGTAGTTGTTTAAGAAGCTTTTGTTTGCACACAGTTACCTTGAATATGAATGATTTTTAAACATTTGTATTTGATCCATAGGGTGGTCCTTTAGAAATTAGTCACTTTGGATCAGTGGGGATCTGGGAATAATGACATTGAAGAGGTACTACACATTCCCTTGACCTCCCCATCAGATGCATCATAGAATACTACCGAGGACACCCCTTTTTAAAGGGTTCTTACTCCAGTCAATGTATTTTAAGCCCTACCAATAGAGTGTTGTACAGCTAAGATGCTTCATAATGTAGTATTACCTTATAACAAAAAAAAAAAAACCTTTTACTATTAGTAGCAATATGTGATTTTGATTTCTGTGTTATAATGCCTATATAGCAAATCATATTGTTTTCTTGTACACTTGCTATTCTATAGTGAGTCATGCAATATTTAATCTCAAGGGAACATTAATAATTTATCTTCTTTTCTTTTTTTTTTTATTTCTCTTCATAATGCAATAAATCAATAATTTTGCAATTAGCAATGACACTTTATAGATTTCAAATCAATAAATAAATTCTATTTCTTTATCATTTTTTTTTTTATTCGTTTCTCCTTTAATATTTCAAATAGTTCACTCTCAGAATTTTTAGGGGGTTGGAATGAAATGTTGAAAAGGAGTTCCTGATATAAATTAGAAAATCCATTCCTGGCAGAAAACTTGAGTCTGTTGATTGTCAAGGATTAACATTGCTCTGAAACAATGTGGAATAATGATAAAAGACTTCCGGTTCTATGACTTTAATTTTAGAAAACAAAACGTAAAAAGGTTTTGATACAGAAAAACTACAAATAAATAAAACAACTTAGAAATAATATTTGAAAAGGGCTCAGAAATATCTTATTATTTGAAAAAAAAATTCTATATAAAATATATACATCCATCTGAAAAAAAATTTTATTAATAATCTTAGAAAAAATTTAAAATTGAAATGAAGTGTCAATTACAAAAGCTGTGAAGTTTGTTCTTGAAGGTTTTAATCAAAATTTATATCATAATAATCTATTGCTTGTATATATGTTAACCCTAACATGGCAAAAATGTCATACTCTACAAAGATATGTCACTTGCCTACTTTCTTACCTTCAGGTTTGAGGTTCAAATCAGAACAGGATTTACTTATTCAATTCAAACTTCTATTTGCTTTAACTTGAGATTTTCTTATGTTATTTAGGATCAGTGTAGATCTAGTATTTGTAAGCTAATTTTATAGTACCATTTGGGCAGCAGCACAGTAATTGCCAGTGTACCTTCGGGTTGGGCATTCAAATCAGGAAAGGATTCATTGTGCATTTTATATATCTGTTTGCATTAATTAGAAGTTAGAAATAAAGATACAGGGGGAAAATGTTATACTATTCATTTATATATATATATATATATATATATATATATATGATCCAGAAATCCATTAGATTTTGGTTGAAACAATGATCCCTGATAGTATTGGTGCTTCTATTTAAGATGTAGTGAAGATTTCTAATTAGCATTTCATAGTTATTGCTATTATATTGAAAATTCTGATGACTAAAAAAATTACATTCAATTTAGCTCCATGCTGAATAAAAGTATCACTCAAATAGAAATTGTTTTATTCTCTAAATTAAAACATACAACGTATATAACTCTAAAAAGAATCTTACAATGATGAACCATTTTTTTCTGTTTTAGGGTTACATACATAATGATAATTTTAATAATATATACATGTAAACTTGACATTAGAAAGAGGACAAAAGGGCTACAGAAAAGGCTGCAGTAGAATCTACAATATTTGATTTGACAGAAAATTCTGTTCGTTTATCAAAATAATAAAAAATTGCAGTGACTATTGAATTGACTTTTTACCAAATCTACCCTCACATTTATCAAAATGTAAAGATTAGTTTTTAAAAAAATAATGATAATACCCTTTTAATATGCTGTCCACTAAAAAAATACAGAAAATTCTGGAAAATAAGACTTGTTCCCATAATGCTCTGTTAGGGTCTTCTAAGGTTAAGGTGTAGAAACTTCACTATCCAATGTAGCTTTATATGACCTTGATAAAAGATTAATCAAAACAGTACACTTCCACTTTGGAGACTGAAATATGAGTGGGTAGAATTCTAAAAGCAAAATAATGAGAAAGTTGAATTCCAACAACAAAACAACTAAGGCATGAAATGCAACAACAACAAAAAGGGTTTGGTTGGGTTTTATGGCATTTGAACCATTGCAGGTAATTTAAAGCCAAATCCTCAGTATATATATATTGAATATATGATTTGTAAACCCATTTTATTGAAAACATTTAAAGATGCAGTCAGTGCAATCAACAGTTCCATCCTACTGGGCTGCAACTAGAGGGTAGAATACTAACAATACTAAAAGAACTAGAGCATGAAATACTAACAACTAGAAGCTAGAATATTAGAAATAAAACAATAAAAGGATAGAACATGAACTACAAAACATTGAAGGGATACAACACAAACTACAAAACAATGAAAGAATAGAACACTAACTACAAAACAATAAAGAGATAGAACAATAACTTCAAAACAATGAAAGGATATAATAGAAAAAATAAAACAATGAAAGGATATATTAGAAAAAATAAAACAATGAAAGAATAGAACACTAACTACAAAATAATGAAAGAATAGAACACTAACTACAAAACAATAAAAGGATAGAACACTAACTACAAAACAATGATGGGATATAATAGAAAAAAATAAAACAATGAAGAAATATAATAGAAAAAACAAAACTTTGGGGGATAAAAATAATGAATGATAATAGTAACAGATGGAAATGTTTTATAGTTTTGAGAGGGAAGAATGTTTGTTTTCAAGAAATGTAATTTTGAATAAAGTTCCCGTCAGACTTGCTTGTCATAATGCTCTGGAATAAATTTACCAGGTAAATGCAGCAATATGACAATACAAGTAGAGACCAAATTTAGTTTCCATTAAAGAAAAAGACCAAAATACAACAACTTAAAAGTGCCTTCAATCATGCAAGCATTTACAATAAATGCAGAAAGTTTTGAAATTTTCCAAGTTGTTCATATTTCAGTAAACTCCTTTTAAAGAATTCAATTTTAAAACATTAATTCGATTTTCTTTGGATTTTTCTACGGAAATTTTTCCTTTCATTAATTCAACTCCCCTACTTCAGTCCTTTTCTCCTCCTTCCAATCTTTCCTTCTCCCTTGTTTCTTTCTTCCCTCTCTTCTAACCTTTTTCTTCTTTTCTTCTTTCTGCCTTTCTTTCTAACAATATCACTCCTTCCCTTGATCTTTTGCGCTCATCGGAATGCATTATTTCCTTCATTTTTTGGTTTATTTGTTTGTTTGTGTCTTTCTTTATATTCTTTCTTTCTCTTCTTTTCTTTATATAAATTCTACTTCCAGAATAAGATGTCCATTTCCAAAGATATATTTAGAATGATTTTAAAGTAAATATTTCCCAAAACTTAAAATCATCCAGTGTGAAAATTTCCCCCCAAATACCAGGAAATATATAAATAGGTTGTGTATGCAATGGACATTTTAAACTTTAGTTCCTACAAGACTTAAAAACTCACTTATTCTTAAGTGATAAATACATAGTCTGGTGATTATGTGGAATTTAGTTAATGTATTCTATTGTTGTCAGGAACAAAGCTTTAAAACATGAATATGAAAATAAGGATATTTTAAGAAAAAAAAATAGAATTACATTTAGAAGGTAAAAAAAGAATTTAAAGATGATACATTTAAGTGAATAGAAATGACTCAATGAATTTTACTGTTATTTTCTATAAAGTTGTCATCAATATCATATATAAACATACATAATAAAGGGTCAATCAAAAATTTTAAAGCCTCACACAAACAGAAGAGCCATAACTGAACATGTTGGTTGTGGTAACACATTACCATTTACAAAACTACAGAAACTAATTCAGATGTGTCTTAATTTTTGTGCAGGTGAAGGCCATTTAAATATAAAATTGGGGAGATAACTTTTTGAACAAACCAAGAGTCTATACAGGGTATGGAAGCAAAATATGGAATTAAACATTTTAGTCGGATTAGTTCAATTTTTAAAAAAGATGCGATAAATCATGATTAGTTCTATTTTTCAAGCACTTTTTCATTAAAATGCAGCCCAATATGAGTGAGCAAGAACAGAAACAACAAAGAATTTATGATTTTCTTAATGCTAAAACCAAGCCAAAAACTTCCCAAAATAATTGGAATTTCTCTATGATCTCCATCACGCTTAGACCTTAACCCCCTTAATTATGCTATATGGGGCATTTTAGAAAACAAAACAAATGCAACTTCCCATCCAAATATTGGTTCACTTAAGACTGCTACTGAGGAGGAATCGAATAAAATGTTAGAAGCATTTATTTCTAAGACATACAAATCATTTCGAAGGTGTGTTGATACAATGATTAAAAAAAATGGTGGCCATATTGAGTAAATTTACTATTTTGTGACTATCTTCTTATTTTGTTGTTTATTTTTTAAAATTTAAATCAATCATGTTTTATAATAGAGTCATTTATTATTATACTAGACTATTCCTAATTTTTTGCCCAGTCAGCTGGGGCTGTAGAATATACCAACTGCTTCTCTGCAGAGGGGTAAGACCCCCCCCCGTCAATGAGTGTCCTGGATATGACACTAAACAATCTGATGGTGAGGTTCCAGCAATGCTGGAGCTTTGGAGAATGCGGAGTACCCCTTCATTGCCATTGCTCCCAGGTCCACTCTGGCCCGGGGTGGTAGCACCTGATAGGGCCCTATCTATGGGTTAAATAGAACTAACAGCATACTTATGCTAAAATGAATTGAGTAAACTGAATCGCTTGAAATAGAAAAGTTTTTGAGAATTAAACCGTACTTACACTTAAACTGTGTGCTTATGCTTTTCGACATTAAAACTGTATTTACACTTAACTGAATTATTACATATAACTGCTTGAATAGTTTGAAATGGAAATGTTTTTGACAATTAAACTGTGTACTTATGCTAAACTTAACTGTTTTCAATAGAACAAATTATTTACATAAAAATGGATTTGGCATTAAATAACCTACAAAGACTGATATGCCATAAAACCAAACAAACAAACAATATTCCTAATTTTGCTTCTGAATCCTCTGTGTGTGTGTGTGTATATATATATATATATATATATATATATATATATATATATATATATACACACAAACATACACACCCGGTGTTTCAAAATTTGATATTATTTGAGATGTACAGAGTGTTTCAGAAAATTAATATCATTTTGTAATTTAATAACCAGACCAATTCTCATTAAAAAACAAAATTTGATGTTTAATGTTTCAAAACATAATGGTTATCATCTTAAGAAATAGAATCAGCAATCTGAGTTCAAATCTCGAACAAAGCTGTTTGCATTTCTCTTAGCGCAAATGCCCTTGGGAAAAGCACAATTACTTTCTCCCCCTCAGCTATGAATAAATAGCAGGGCAAACTGGGTTCTTTAGTTTTGGTTGGGCAACCAGTCAAGGAGAAGAAAAACTGAATTCAAACTAGCTTTACTCAGCTAAAAAATTGACCTTGTGTAACATATCCAACCTGTAGCAGAGGGGTTGGGTAAATACATAGCCCATAGTAAATGAAGAGAATAAAAACAGGATGTCTTATATTTGAAGTTAGTTGTTTCCCCTCACCAACTAAATGATCACCATCACCAACATAGCGATCATTGGTGACAGTATTACAATGAGTAACATAGCATAAACTAGAGTTATAAATAAAGTAAGCAAAAAGTCTTTGCTATTTAGTGCAACCAGAGAAATAATAAAGACAAGATTATAGTGGTACTTTGAGAATACTAATTTTTTTATGAATTATGTGACAAGTTTGAAACAATTATTTTATTACAAATTATTTTAATTTTCTTCTCATCCAAATATTGGTTCACTTAAGACCGCTACTGAGGAGGAATCGAATAAAATGTTAAAAGTATTTATTGTACAAGCCAGGAACAAAATAATTGAAATTACATTAATTTAAAAAAGAAGAATCATCTTGATTTGCATCAGTTTTAATAAACATTAGAATCATTTAACAATGTATGTATTTACCTTGCCCCTCCATGATGGGCAGAATGTGACACAAGGTCAATTTTTAAACAGATTACTGCTGATTTGAATTCAGATTTTCTTCTCTTTGACTGGTTGCCTAACCAAGCCAAAAGAAACTAGTCTTCACTACTATCTACCCATAGCTGGTAAATAAGGGAAAAAATGGGTTCATGTTTTTTTCAAAGGCATTAGCGCAAAATGAAATGCAAACAACCTCATCCAGGATTTGAACTTGGGTAACCAATTCCATTTCCTACGATGATAAGTGTCCCATTAATAAGGCATAATACTCAAATATAAGATTCAAAATGCAATAAATATATTAAGTCTTACAATCTACATGCTTCTGAAAAATAAGGGAGTATAATATCTGCATCAAGCAATGAATTGCCAAAGAAATGTAAATGAAATGCAAAAACTGACCAATTAATACTAAGAGTTTATATTATGACAGATTTGAACCCTGGCTGCTGATTCCATTTCCTATGACAATAATCATTATGCTAAGCGTGCTACTCATTAATGATATAAATTCAGGTACCACTGTATATGCAACAATTGGCCAGCCAGGATTTTTCTGCTATAATATAGTAGACAAAGAAAATGGCAAATACAACATATACATTTATGTTTTCAAAATGTGTTTAAGCCAAAGTACAAAGAACATTATCAGTCTTTGGTGATAATTTTCTCTTTTATGCCAAAAGGCAAATTTGCAATTCAATAGCTTAGATAATTACAAGCAAATAATTATTGCCTAAATTCCAACTGATCATTAACAGAACTGAGTTTGAGGCCTTAAGGCATTCAAGCTGGTGATCTAATGATTTTAGTTCATAAACTTTAGAGATTGTAGAGTGCACTGACAACATCAGCAATTTTGAGGATTACTTGTATGGCAGCCTTGGAGTCTCCAAGAAAATTTGATGGCAATCAAGCATCACAGACGTAGAAGTAAGTTTGTCGTCTTTTCAGTACACCATAAATTATTTCATTGTGTTTCATAAATATTATCCTTACAATCTTCACTGAAGAAAGAAATTATTCGGCAACTTATTTGTGACTTGTGAGGAATTTATTTGAAATTCTTGGCAATGAATTGCTCAAGACATCCCACAAACATATCTTCTTTTAGCGATTTCTTTCAAAAGCAAGAGGAATCTAGGTTTGGTTTATTTAACGGTATATTAATTAAACCACCTGGGCCTTTTTCAATATCCATTAAGTTAGGTATAGATAGGATTTTAATTTTTTTTTTATATATAAAGTGATATTATCTTGATGTCTAGACAGCAGTCTAGACATCGTGCTGAAATCTAAATGAGCTTTTCCCAATTCTTTATCAACAATCTCAATACTTGTTGGTTGATAGTTTTCGTTTTGTTTGGTTTCTTAAAAGCATATCAATATGCTGAAAAATTGATAAATTTCTAAATATCTGATTGGAATCATATCTATATTTTCAATGTTCCATGGAAGTTTGTTTATTCTTTTTTTTTTTTGACTTATCTATAATCATGTTTGGACACACAGTCATATATCAAGTAATCATATCATAAAAATACAAGTATATTGCACAGAGTTACAAGGTTCCAAGCACTTACATCTAATAGTATGGTTTTAAAGAACTATTCTTACGTCATAATCATTTGTTTGCACACAGCTACACAATTAAAAGAATTCAAATCAAATACAAATAATTTTCAACAGATCTAGTTGACCCATAGATAGGACTCCAATAGGTACTACTGCTCCAGCTCAGAGTGGACCTAGGAATAATGGCAATGAAGGGGTACTCCACACTGGAGATTCACCATCAGATACGTTTTAATGTCATACCAAGGACATAAGAGGCATCTAGAATCTGGTTTAAACCAGTAATCACCAAAATGTGTTCAGACAGATTCAAATGATTCATTAAAAAAGTGATGGGGGATGTCTCACTGGTATCGTCAGTAAACTTTGACAGAGAATCTTGATCAACATTAATATTGCATAAAATATCTCAATTTGGACAAAAATTTAATTCTGTGAAGAATATCAAACCATTTCTGTTTTTAGCACAATTAAATAATTTGATAAAACAACTGCAAAAGCAATGGAATCCTTAAATTTCCAGACAATTAATATAAGATTCTAAAATATTCTATTTTAATGAGTTATTCCATTATGTCAGTGAGGATTCAAGATCCCCTCAAAAGAATTATCTTGGGTATGACTTTAACCAGCATCTGATGGTGAGGCTCCACTTCTGAAGATCTGAGAAATGTAAAGTACCATTTCATTGCCCAAACTCCCAGTTCAACTCTGACCCAGATGGGTAATATCTGTTTAGGTTCCGATCTGTGGGTCAAATATAAATGTTTAAAAAATTATTCATATTCAATAGAACCAGGTGAAAAAAATCCTCTTAAGAAATTATGGTACAGAAAATGTAAATATGAATGTAAATGTTTAATGAATGTGATTCCCTAACCTCTAGGCATAAAGTAAGCCCAGATTGGTTGACATACACATAAAATCAATCATTCAATTTGTTATTCTATCATGAAATGGTTTGATATTTTAGGTAAGGAAAATGAACAATTGTATACTTTGATTCTTTTTATCATCAAGATAAAAGTTTCTTTTTTAAGTCTTTCAGTTACATTTGAGTTTTGTAAAATGAAAAAAAAATGGTTGGAGACAACGAGTCTAAAAATTTACTTCTGAATAATGTCATCTTTTTAGTATCTAATGATTCCATTAACTTTTTCTTTCCAACTTCTTTCAAAAGCAAAATGGATCAGGGATTTGGTTTATACATTTCTTTTTAATTGGTAAACTTTTAAAAATATTTCCTTAATTTTCCATAACATCAAGCTTAATATCTCATCACCATCATCAGCCATTTTTGGTCCACAGATGAACAAAAGTCAAATTCCTTCCCTGATAACTTATTCTGTAATAGCCTCAGTAATGTCTAACTACTGAACTCCACAATCTCATCACTCCATCTTCTGTCAGACCTGTTCGAACTATGCTTGTTATTTCTTGGTCTTCATTCTTTTAATCTAATGTACTGCTTTGCTCCTTTGTACATGTATATGTGTCCTAACTATTTTTATTTTTGTTGTTTTATAACTTATACATCTTTGCTCTTGTGTAACCCTGATCCATATTGATCTCAATTTTATCTTTTATAATTATCCATAGCATGATGTCACATTTGATACACAAAAAAAAAAAAATATATATATTCACTTGCATACATACATACATACATACATACATACATATATATATATGTGTGTGAACATACATATTTATATATACACATAAATACACATACATATATATACATTTATATATACACACACACACACATACATATATATGAATTTATTTATACATACACATATTTATTCATACACACCTACATAGATATATATATATTTAGAGAGAGAGACACACACACACACACACACATATATATATATATTTACACACTTACATACATATATATATTTATACACACCCATACATATATATATTTATTGCATTTCCCATAGCACTAATATTCTTTAGAAAGGTATGAATCTGATTATTTTCCCTTCAGTTAAGGGTAAATAGTCGGTCAGACTTTAGCCTTTTCAAGCAACCAGTCTAGAAGGAAAACTCTGAATTCAAACCTGCTACACTCTGCTTAAAAATTTACCTTGTGTCACATCCTGCTCATGTGGATGGTTTGGTAAATATACATATATATATATCCATACAAACACGTACATATACATATATTTATACACACACACACTTACAAACATATACATAAGCATACAAGTCATGGTTTTGTTTATAGATGTCTCCAAAGCATTTGATTCTGTACACAGAAGAAAGATGGAGCAAATATTACAAGCATATGGTTTCCTCAAAGAAACTGTAACAGCTATAATAATGCTTGACAAAAACATGAAAGCAATGGTTTGCTCACCTGATGGCAACACCAACTTCTTTGACATTTTCACTATAGTCTTACAAGGAAATACATTAGCATCATATGTGTTTATAATTTGTCTAGAATACACACTTCAAATATCAATAGATCTGATATAAGAAAATGATTTTACATAAAAAGCAATAAGAAGCAAATGGTATCTCACAGAAATTTTGACAGACACAGACTCTATAGATGATCTAGCACTTCTTGCAAATGTACCATCGCAAGCTGAATCCCAACAGCATAATCTAGAGCTAATAGCAGGAGACATTGGCCTCTACATAAATGCAAAAAAAAACACAGTTCATGTTCAGTAAAACAGGATTTTTTCCAAGTTGTAACTATGACAGTACTTCTGTATAGATGAACCACCTGAATTCTAATGAAGTACATGGAGAAAAAGCTAGATGGAAACTACACAAGAATGATACTTGCTGTTTTGAACAAAACCTGGAAGTAGGACTCCACAAAATAACAAATGTATAACCTCCCCTCTCACAAACCATCTAAGTAAAACAAACAAAACATGCGGAGCATTTCAGTCAAAGTAAGAACAAACTCATAAGTGACATTCTTTTATAGACTCCTACACATGTACATGCCAGTATTGGTTGACCAGCAAGGACTTAGATACATTATCTCTGTGCGGAAACTGGATGCAGTCTAGAAGACTGGCCAACAATGATGGATGATAGGGAGGGATGGTGAGAAAGAGTCAGGGAAATCTATGATATCAGCACAATATGATGATCGTTTATCTCATTATTATCATCAGTCATATTGAGTCCACTAGTAGACAAAGGCCAATTCCTTCCATGATGATCTCAGTTATACTAGCCTCTTGTCATGTCTAATCAGCTAAACCCATTCTTCTGTTACATTTCTTTGTCCTATGCTTGTTATTTCTTGGTCCCCATTCTATTAACCTCTTGCACCATTTATTATGCTCCTTTCTTGCTGAGCATCTTGCCAATTTCCATTTTTTTCTGTTCTGTAACTTCTATGATATCTCTTACCTTAGTCTGTTCTCTCATTCATATTGATCTCTTTTTATATCTTAGAGTTATTCTTAGCATTAGCCTTTCTATTGATCTTTCTATGACAGAGAGAGTTTCTTTCCTAGTGATTTAGTTAATTTCCACATCTATATGTTACAGCTAGTATTATACACTGATTGTATACTTTATGCCTTAAGCACATTTGTAAGGTGCAGATAATTATGTTGCTATCTTTACTTTTAACCCATCACTATACATCTTTTGATTTCATTTTCATGATCATTATTTAAATTTCATCATCTATCTCAGGATGTGACACAAGGTCATTTTTTAAGCAGAGTAATACTGGTTTGAATTCAGAATATTCCTTCTCTTAGACTGGTTACCATACGAAGGTTAAAGAGCCCATGCTGCCCTACTATTTACCAATACCTAGAGAGAGAAAAGTTGGATTCATACCTTGGGCATTCATGTGAACTGAAATACAAACAGTCCCATTCAGGTTATGAAAACTCAGTTTTCCAAGTTCACTTCTAACAACAATAACCATTACACCATGAGCAATCTCCTAAGTAATTGTCTTTTTTGACTTCTTCCAGAAATTTATCATGTATTTTTGTGATTGTTTTTAGCTGGTTGGTTGAAGGTATATCAACCCTTGTTGGGATATTTAATGCTTAAGTTTTGTTTTTGCTTTTTTTTTTCAAATAACTAATGATAAAAGTCATTTGTAAAGAAATATGGCTTCAAGTAGTTATTCTTAATGCAATTAATCTGCATAATTATGTCTCAAGTATTTCTATGTAATACTAATAATTTTCAAACAGACCTATTTGACCCAGATATTACATTTCTGGACCTAGAAGAAATGGCAACAAAAAGGTGACTCCACACACAACTAGAACCTCATCACCAGCTGCAGTTTACTGTCACACCTAGTACACCCCCATTTTTTTGGTGGTGGTGGTGGTGGTGGTCCGAGGTTACCCCACAGCAGGGGATGCAGTCAGCATATTCTAAGCCCTGTAACATGACCTCACAGTCATAGCATGATCTTCAATATCAATAGGTGTTGCATTACGCATGCAGATATGAATGAGGGTGTTATGTTTCGCAAAGTACAAAGCGACTCCCTCCATCATTTCTTTAGATATGAAAAGTTTATAAGCTGACTGTAACATTTCATAGCATTAGTAATCAAAACATGAGAGAAAGACATTAGTTCTTACACAGAAACGCATTGTGATTCATGGATGGTAGACAAAAAAAATACCAATTTTGCTTTTCTCCCCCTGACCACGGCCTTCACCCCCAGTGGGCTGTCCAAAAAATGCCTGGAGTAACCCATCAACCAATTGCCTCCCTAACAGAAATCAACTGACTGTCTCCCTGCTTATATAATATCTTAATTATTTTCCTCAACTAATGATGATAAGAACAAGTGTCATTAAAAAACTTTCCATTAAGCAAACAGCTAAATCAGCTGTCACTGAATCTGTCTGCAGCAGATTTCAAGCACAACCTGACAATACCATTCTGTGACATGTGCATCATTTGACCTTTCACATGCGACTTACACTTCAACTGAAAGATTTTAGCTAACTTATAATCTATTGCTACTCATAAAATAATTAACTAATAGAATTAATTACCATCCTTAATTATATTATAGCCTGGCCAACAAGGCAAGATTGTTTTAAGAGCATTACTGCTGAACATTACTTTAGTCTTATTCTGGTCATCTTTCAGCTTACCTTGATGTTCATCTTATTCAATTCATTAGCATCTTTTTCTCTCACTTGTCTGATGATTGTGATATTAATAGTGGGTTGCCAGCATATTTTATTTATATTTACTTCCATTCTTAGAGAGTTAATTGACTGAAATATTCTTTCTAATCAATCATATGGTAAATAATTTTGGCAAAATAATATTCCTTGTCCTCACACCTTTAACAATTTTTATCTTGTTTTTTTTTTGCAGAGTCAAATTATTGCAGTACTGTTTTTTAAATAAAACATAATTTTTGTATTAAATTGTAGCTGGGTTAGTATTTTCATGGCATATCAACCCCCGTCAGGTATTTAATGCCAAATCCTGTTTTTATAGATATAAGGTTTCTAAGTGAATAGTTTGTTGTTAACTTAATTTTTAAATGAATTGTTAGAGCTCATTTGTTTGGACACAGTTAAATTGTTTCAAGTATTCTTATCAATCATTAATAATTCTATTCAATATCTATCATATGTTTGCTTACAGTTAAATGTTTTTAGTATTCTTATCTTACACTGATAATTTCATTTAGAATTAATCATTTGGTTGCACATGATTAAATAGTTTCAAGTATTGCTATTTAACATTAGTTATTCTGTTTATCAAGTATTCCTATGTAATGCACATAATTTGCAAACAGCTGCATGATTTCAAATGACTGATAATAATCCTTAATAAATGATTGAACAGTTCTATTCAATCTATAGATAGGACCCTAACAGGTACTACCAATCTGGATCAGAGTAGACCTGGGAGTAATGGCAATGAAAGAGTAGTCTACATTCCCCAAAGCTTCAGGAACGGAACCACACAATCAGATTTAGTTTAGTATCATATCCAGGACACTTTTTGTGAGGGGTGGAGTCTTAACCCTCTGCAGAGGTGCTGTCGGTGTATTTACAGGCCCATTTGACAAGGTATGGAATTGTAGAGTCAAAGGTTTTTTCACAATCAACAAAAATAAATGAAGATTTACCGTTTGTCGGTGGTTGATTGAATGATCGATCAATTTTAATTGTATGTCAACCTGTATGGGGTTATTTTATGCCTTGAGGATAGGGAATTACATTCATTGCACATGTATATTTACATTTTTTGTGTTGTTTCTTAAAAATTTTTTTGCACACAGTTTAATGATATTAAGTATTCTTAAATAATACAAATACTTTGCACAGAGTTGTATGGCTTCAAGTATTCCTATCAAATGCTAATAATTATATGGTTTCAAGTAATTATTTCCATTTAAAAATAGTTATTTCTTTGCACACAGTTATATGGTTTCAAGTAACTAATAATAATAACACCTAGTAAACAATTCGCCAATGGTCCAGAAGACCAGGGTTCAATCCCAGGTCAAGTCATACCAAAAATTCATAAAATGGTATTTGATGCCTCTTTGCTTAACACTCAGCATTATAAGGTACAGATCAAGAGTAAGTGGAGCAAACTAGAGAAAGGAGTAGCACCCTCCTCTACACCTCAGTGAAGAAGCTACTGAAAAGGGAGCCTTCAGGTTGCTCTCGACTATAGTCAGCCCACTTACTAACCTCTTCTTAATACAAATGATTTACAATTAAATGGCATCAAGTATTCCTATCAAATACAAGTAATTTTAAAATAGATCTATTTGATCTATAGATAAGACCTTAATATGTACTACCCACGTCAGGTCAGAGTGGGCCTGGGAGTAATAACAATGAAAGGGGTACTCAACACTCCTCAGAGCTACAGAAATGTAGCATCACTATCAGATGCAGTTTAGTGTCATATCAAGAGCACCCCCTTTTTTAGATGGGGGGACTTACTCCTCTGCAAAAGATACAGTCAGTGTATTCTAAGCCCCACTGATATCCATTCCTGATTACCCATTTTTGATATTTGCCTCTTCACAGGGCTGATTTTCAACTAGTGTTTATTTGTAAATAATTTTGAGAAATTTTTGTATACGTTCAACTGTATGGGTAATAGGGTAATAGTTGTCAAGGTCTTAGTGATTTTTTTTTTTTTTTTGGAACACTAGAATCACTATTCCAAGACAGAAGTTTAAAGGCACCTTTCTTTTTCACACAAGCTGGGCAAATAACTAAGTTAATCTTTTGTGAAATTCTTCTTCTTCTTCTTCTTCTTCTACATCTTCCAAAAAGGTATGTTGCTATTTCATCTTCACCTGAAGCTTTTCTGCATTTTATAAGCTGAAGTACAAATAGTATTTCATCTGCTGTTATATCTGGAATATCACTAATATCTACCAAAGTGACTTAGTATCATTTATTTATTTTAAGCAGACAGGTTTGAATAATATTCTTTTGTTATCTTTACCCTTGATTCTACATTTGATTTTACCATTTCTGTCTTTTAGTGCAATTATTTGTTGTTTACCAATGTAGTTTGCAGATTCAGTCTCCCAGTGTGTCTTGTAGTGGTGTAGTGGCTAACATGCTGAACTGCATCATTGTAGTAAGCAAGTTCAAACTCCAGTCATTCTATCATATTCACTTATGGACGAATATGCTTGGGAAAGGTATAAACCCCCTTATCTCCCTAGCAATGGGTTAACTAGTACCATTACTGTTCTTCTTCAAGGATGGGTTTGGTATTAAATGACCTATAGAGATTGATATACCATTAAACAAAAAAAAACAAAAAAAAGAAAGAGTGTTAGTGTTATTTTTTTAACCATACAGGTTTACACAGTATTCTATGGTTATCTTTATCTTTGATTCTCTATTTTATTTTACCATTTCTGTCTTTTAGTGCAATCATTTGTCATTTACTGATGCAGTTAGTAGATTCAGTCAACCTGAGTATCAGTTAGCATTATTCTTTTTTTTTTTTTAAATGACACAGATTTAAGTAGTATTCTTTGGTTATCTTTGGATAAAATAACAATGGCAGAGTCCATACTTCCGTTTTTTCTAACACAATGGTGGAAATGGTAATTCCAGTTCCTTAAAATTCCAGAACCAAATAACAACAGTATTAAGTAAATAGTTTATATCAAACTTATTTTTCTCTTCCTTATAATAAAATAGCTGATTACTTTTGTCCAGCTAAAAGAGATTCTCTCTCTTTTTAAAAGTTTTATTGATACCAGTGATGTTATTCACTTCCATCATCACCTATTCTAGTTTGAAATCTCCAGGTATACTTTCTAGGTTGTAAGTATAAATTTTTATTCCTTTTACATTGTTTAATATCCAAATCTTTTGTTTTTGCTTAGATAGTGGCATTGGTGACCCACTGCCCATAGGTACAGGAAGCAATGTAATTTGATCTTTGATAGATGATGATTCAACAAGAATACTAATAAGGTAACTTAAAGTAAGGTCAAATTAACCACTAACTACTCAAGCAAAGGGTTATGATGATATGTCAATGAAAGTTGACAAGTGATAAAGATAGGAATATGTCTGGATAGGAGAGTGATTCTAGTATCTAAAAACCAATGAGATATTTAATTTACTTTGAACTTAAAAAGCATATGGTCATATAATGTTAGAAAATACAGAAGAATTTGTTCCACATTTCAGCTACCCATAAGAAGATGTTTGAACAGAACTTGTATTGAGAACAAGGAATGTCTAGAAAACATGAATTAAATTCTTCTGAGAGGTAAACTTAGCATAATGGTTATCAGCATAAGAAATGGAAGTTCACATCTTGGATGAGGTTGTTTGCATTTAACCTTGTACTAATTCTCTTGAGAAAGTCATGAATCCCTCTTCTCCCAACCATGAAAAAATTATAGGGTAGATTGGGTTCTTTAGCTTTGCTTAGGCAACCAGTCCAGGTGAAGGAAAACAATGAATTCACTTAAAAATTGACCTTGTGTCACATCTTGTCAGTGGCAGAGGTTATACATATGGATGATCGTTTTGTCTTTTGAATTTTTGCAAGAGTTTGTAAATGACACATAATAATTGATTGATTGCTTAAAGAATTAAAGAGTTATGTAAACATCACAGACATTTCTAAGAGTTCCCTAATATGGTGCAAACTTTCGTATCAAACTCAAACTTTAATTGCTAAAATTTGCATTAAATTTTAACATAAAGCTTTTTTCCTAAATATTTTCTTTTGCAATTTTGAAAATATTATGAACATTTGATATTATTAGCTGAAAATTATAAAACATAATTTTACTTGGCATATCTATTCATTGCTTCTAATAATGAAGAATCATGAGATAATATTTGTTCAAGTCTTCTTAAGAAATTATCAAGTTTCTTGTTAGAAGGTGGGAATATCTTTTCTATCTTCACACCAGTCTATGATAAATCAGTTATTGCTTTAATTAATGCTCATAAATGTTATTCTCATACTTCCATATAAAGACTGGAATAATTTATTACCTAACATATCTATTTATTGCAAATATTAAGCAATAAATATCAGAGAATTATAATTCCTTCTCAAAATATAAGCTGAAGAATTCATTCATGCTGCATATGAGATTAAAACTTCAATTGTAGCTGGTTATATCGGCATTAAAATAATTCCTTAATACTAATGATGAACTTTAAAGTGCTGCTTCCATTGCAGTCAAGTTGAACAAAACATATATATATATATATATATATATATATATATATATATAGAGAGAGAGAGAGAGAGAGAGAGAGAGAGAAATTGATTGGTTGGTTTGTTGTTTGAGTTTTATGGCATATCAACATTGGTTGGTTATTTAATACCAAATCCATTTTTATACAAATAATCAGTTCGATTTCAAACAATTTAGTTTAGTATGAGTACACAGTTTAATTGTCAAAAACATTTCAATTTCAACCTATTTAGTTTAGTCAAACAAATATATTTCAAACAATTCAGTTTAGTATAAGTATATTTCTTGTCCACCCACAGTTAAATGTCAAACCAGTTCTAAATTCAAGAATTCAGTTTAGTGTAAGTACAGTTAGTTCTATTATAAAAAATTCAGTTTTACATAAGTACACAATTTAGTTCTATTTGACCCATAGATAGGACCCTATCAGGTGCTACCACTCCAGGCCAGAGTGGACCTGAGAGCAATGGCCATGAAGAGATGCTCCGCATTCTCCAAAGCTCCAGTATCATTGGAAACTCACAATCAGATTGTTTAGTGTCATATCTAGGACACTCGTTGGGGGTGTCTTACCCCTCTGAAAAGATGCAGTCTGTGTATTCTTCAGTGCCAGCCAACTGGGCAAGAGAGAAATTAAAGAATAAGGTAATCCAAAAAGAAGACTTTAATGTAAAAGAAAGTCAATGTTATAACAATTCGATTCTAATGAACCATCATCAGGACTAGGAAGGATGATATTTAGTGATGTTAATTCCCTGAAGGATGTTTAATAAAATACAAAATAAGGAGGAAATATTATATACACAGAAAAAGGGGTAACTGTTTAATCAATGAATCAGCATTCATGTTTAAAAATGTCATGTGACTGTTTAAGACAATTCTGTAGAACAAATAGAATCCCCAAGAAGGTAATCCTTTAATAAGGAGGAAGAAAGTAAGAGAAGAGAGGCAGGGAGAATGTAGGGAAAGAGAAGGAAGGAAAAAGGGAACAAGCAAACAACACAAATAAACAACTAAATAATGCTAAATCACAACTCAAACCCATGTCAATTGAAATTTCTCTAAATTGAAAATATCTAAAAAGTAGAAAAACGGTTGTTGTGAGAAAAGGGTAACTGAAGTTTTAAATGTAAGTGGAAAAAGTAAATAGATAAAATATTTACCGGAGAAAGGAAAAGGGAAGAGAATTAAAAGGGAGGGGATTTGAGATATCTATATGAAAAAGACAGTAAGCTGTAAATAAGTGTATAAGGGTTAATGGGGATATTGTGATAATGTGTGGAAATTGATAAAATAAAGATGGAATATGTTGTAGCTGTTTAAAATGAGTTTCCCAAATACAGTGAAATGTTATGAAAACCCAGTCAATTATTGATAGTGAGAGTGCACCAGCTTTGAAAATTTGTCTCAATCTTTTGTTGTGGATATAGGCTTACATAGCATCAGCATTAAAATCAAACTTATGTTCAAACAAAGAAAGGTGTTGGAGAAGTGCAGTATTAAGATTACCAACTCTAATATCTCTCCTATGTTCGTACTAATGTTAGGCCAATATATTTTAATTCACAGTTTTGCCAAGGAATACAGTAAACACCAGCATCAGAAATGATGTTGCATTGAGGAATCATGTGTAGTAAGTCATAAATTGTTTTAGAGGATAAAGTGACAGTTTTAATAATAATTCTGATTAAGTAATAATAGATTATATAAGTTGTTTCCAATGATATTAGTAGAAGAATTGCTAGGTAAAGTAATGTCACAGCCGCTTTCAAATCCTCAATTGTCTCATAACAACAGCCTCTAAGCTTAGGGAATAACCAAAAGTCACAGGGAGCAAGGTCTGGACTATAGGGAGGATGAGGAACTGCCTTGATGCCCATCTTGGTCAAATAGTCTGTGATAAGGATGGATTTGTTAACTGGTGCATTGTCCTGCTGGAAATGCCACTGACCCGTTTTGAAGAGTGCTGGCCTCTTCTGACGCAATCTCTTCCTGAACTCCCTTAAAACCTCAACATAGTAATCCAAGCCCTTTGGTCAATCAACTCTGGTGTATTGACTTCCTTAGTCCTCCCACACCTCTCATCATGCCTCACAGACACCCTGCCTTCCTTGAATCTTTTATGCCACTCAAAAACTGATGCTCAATTCATGCAAGATGCTCCAAAAGCAGTCTGAAGCATTCCATACATTTCTGTGGCATTTTCTCCAAGTTTAAAACAGAATTCTATTGCATATCGTTCTTCTAAATTGTCATATTGCATTTTTGAAATTCACCAGCTGTGACAATTAGGCTTTAAGTAGGGTGTATTTCAATTCCTGCTGTAGCTGTTGATTTGAATCTGAAATCATAAAAATTGGTCAGTCATCTCATAAAATGTCTAGCAATAATATTCTGAATTTTCAAGGGTCTATGACAATTTTTAATGCCCATGAGATAAAAGCCTGGAAACTTATCGTATGCCCCTCGTATATATATGTATGAGAGTCATTTAATAAATATAGAGAATTCTTTAAGAAATGCAAAATAATTTTTTTCAAAATTTTTATCCATAAATATAAACTATGCACTGTTAAGAATTAGTTTATGAAAAAAATATTCTTATCTCGCAAAAATACTTCTTTTGAAGCTATTTAAAATGGTATAAAATTAGACAATTTACCCAAATTGTTTAAAGGTTGAAATAGTATTCCAGTTTAAGACAAGCCAGGCAGGTCTACTATGGCAAGCATACCTGAAATGGTGGATTTAGTTAATGTGCTCATTGTGGCTAACAGAAAAGATACAATAGAGGTCACTTCTGAATGAGTTGGAATTTCTGTAGGTATAGCATAAAAAATTGTGTGTCACAATATTGCCTTTTCTAAGGTCAGTTGTCATTGGGTTTCATCAGGACAATACAAGGTCTCATAATGCAGCAAGGACAGTGAAAAACATCAGTCAGCAGGGTTGGGAACAGCTGCCACATCCTCCTAACAGTTCAGATCTTACCACTTCAGATTTTCAACAGTTTTGACTTCTCAAAGAATTTTTGCCTGGAAAAAGTCTTCCATTGATGATGATAAAGTGAAGAGGACTGTGAGAAAACTAAAAACTTGGTTCAATGATTTTTAAACTAAAAAAATAGAAAAACTTATTTTTCATTGGGAAAAATATGTTTAAAAGAATAGAGATTGCAATGAAGAATAAAACAAAAGTATTTTCTGAGCAAAATAGGAGCCATTATAAAATTCACCTAACTTATAGAACAATCCTTATATATATATATATATATATATATATGTAGCAAGAGAAATCATGCATGTGGCAGCTCAAAGCATGCACGAATATGTCTGGTGTGTAAAATCAGATCAGGGAGAGAGAAACAGGCTATTGGAAAGATCAAACTCACATCCTCCCAATTGGGAATCATGTTTGACATCAGCGTGCATGTAAATTACCACATTGTGCGATTGACTCAGATGTGGCATTTTGGCATGATTATATAAATTCTGCCTGAATGCACTGGAGTCAGAAAGCATTTTGAGTCTTGGCGACCCACGACAAGAGACGAGCTTGGGTGTAGGACTGCCGGAGAAGATTGTTGGGGAAGAAAATCGGCTGCCCACCTTCTACTAAAGAAATTGATTCCACATGTTCTTTTCTTTCTGTTGCTGAGGAGGCATACCATCCACTCCCCTCTTATATATATATATTCCTGAAGCACCAGGAATTTTTTTTAAGGATTATAGTTTATAGGTATCCTCATGATATCTTCAGTATATTTTGTATACATTTTTCAGCATTGTTCAATAATCTGGACAAAAATATTTTGTTTTCTAAATTATTAATCCTAAATAAACAATCATCTCAGGTCATTATTTTACATCTTCAGATTGTTAATCCTAAAAAAATAATCATCTCAGGTCATTATTTTACATCTTCAGATTGTTAATCCTAAAAAAATAATCATCTCAGGTTATTAGTCCTAACTTAGGTCATTATTTTAAAACTTCAGATTGTTAGTCCTCAATAAACAATTATCTTAAGTTACTATTTTAAATCTTCATCTTGTTATACCAAACTAAATAATTATTTGAGGTCATTCTCATTGGCCGAAAAGGTAGATTGTTTACCAATGGCATGGGAGACCGGGTTTCAATCCCAGCTCAAGTCATACCAAAGACTCAAAAAATGGTGCTTGATATCTCCTTGCTTAACACTCAGCATTATAGGGAGACCTGGGTTCAATCCCAGGTCGAGTCATACCAAAGACTTTAAAAATGGAACTTGATACCACCTTGCTTAACACTCAGCATTATAAGGTACGGTTCAAGGGTAAAGTGGAGCAATCCAGGGAATGGAGTAGCGCCCTCCCCTACACCTTGGTGTAGTAGCTATCGAAAAGGGAGCCTTCGGGTCACCCTCGACTATGGTCGCTAACTTTACTTACTTACTATCAAGGATAAAGTGTAGTAATCCAGGAGGAGTAGTGCCCTCCTCTATACCTTGGTGTACTACCTATTTTAAAGGAAGCCTTCAGGTTGCCCTCGACTACGGTTACCAACTTTACTTACTTATTTTACAACTCCAGATTGTTAGTCTTTACTAAACCACTACATTAGGTTATTATTTTACATCTTCAGGTTGTTACTCCTAACTAAATAATCATTTTAGGTCATTATTTTACATCTCCAGCTTGAAAAACTTGCAATAAACTTTGTGTCTTCCTGTTTGGTATCAAGACCTTTTCCCCTTCTGGTTTCACAACGCACAATCCAAACTCTTATTCACCTCAATGAACAACTGGCACAATGAAAAATTCTGGCTCCTTTTACGTAATTTGAGTTGACCATAATTTGCATTAGGGCAAACCTTGCTTTGAGTTCTGCTGCACATGCATACAATCATTCTTAGGTTCACCACCATGTTGTGTGCCTTGCCTTCTACCCACTCTGCAATCATGAAAATGCAAGCAACCCTAAGGCTCTTGCTTCTTCTATGAAAAAGTTTCTCACACTTATCCTCCTCACACACCTCCCTGATCTCTGGATCACCTATAGGACAATGTGGAACAGGTCATTTTTTTCCAGCCACTCTATCTCAATGGTGTGGGTTCACTTGTTGCTTCAGCGGTACAAATTTCTGGTTCTTGCTCGTTGCTCCATCTTAATGGCACTGACTCAGTTTCCTCGGGAGCATTGTCTTCAGACATATCGCTAAACTCATCCCGCCTAAGGCTGCCCAACCCACTACTTGCTGATGAGTTCTCCTCAGCTACTTCATACACCATCAGGTCTGCTTCATTGTCTGAAGGGTCTAAAAGAGTAACATGGTCACTGGCAGTATTATTCTTCCCATGCACAGGATGGATATTTTTCACATGGCATGGTATTCCTTCAACACAGACTGAATGTAGGCTATAGATTCTGATCACTGTACTCGTCAAATTGCATTGTGCATCTTCCATGCAGTCTCTTTTTCCAGACAGCATCTCCCACAATCTAAGGGCTAGAGATTGAATCGTTCGGTAGCAGAGCAGTATTGATACCCTTCAAACAGATCTTGTAGGTGTAGGTTAAGTTGGCTGGCATAATGTTGTGCCAGTACACTGTCTCCTGGATTGAACAACATGTTCTTGTCACAATACACTTTATTGTATGATAGAATCTGTCAATTAGCCCATTCCCGATGGTATGTGGGCACACCAAAAATGCAGACAAAAACCCCACATCTTTGTAAATTGTGCCAATCTTTTCCTGCAAAATGCCGCACCATTGTCAGTAAGCAGTTCACTCGACAGTCCCCTTTCACAAAAAACTGCTTCCAACTGTTTGATGATGCTGGTCGAGTCCTGGTGATGCAATGGCTTCCAAAGGGCAAAATGACTAGGGCTGCAGTCAATCTGAGTTAGATAGAGTTGATTTCTGAAATGAGTCACATCCATTCCAACTCTATTCCAATTCTCAGATATATCAAGCCTGCCTGGCTTTAACCAACATTTCTGAGGATGCCTTGGTGTGCATTTAAATCATCTGATACCCAGTGGTGCACACATGCAGAGTCAGTCTGTAGGTGAATGGTTTTCACTTTCCATTGTAATGCAAGTTTGATGCCTTGCAGCACCACATCCAGCTCAGCCAAGTTAATGTGCTTGTCCTCGTGCGGCAGTTGTAGCCAGCTTGCATCTTCTGCCACGGCTCCATTACTCTCCACAACCACACTGGTGGCCAACGAACACGCATCTACTCAAACTGTAACATCTCATCTGCGAATGCACCAGGTACTCTGGATTGGATCAGCCTGCGTCACTCTTGCAAAGGTATCTGCTATGTTATTGCTCTTTTATTTCATCATCCCATCCAGTTGTTAAGGAATTTACCCTCCAATTTACAAATGTGGTTGTGACATGCAACCAAACACACACTGGAAAATGTGACATGCAATCAAACACACACTGGAAAATGTCCAGTCAATTTCCCACATACAGAGAAAATAACATGACAAGTACACATTGGAAACTCACTGCCACAATGCCATTGTAGTTTACCTTGCTCTTCCCAGACTCACAATCCCAACATGCATGTGCCATGCCTAAACTGTTCTGGGATCTTACTGGTCAAGCCAAACTGCCCCAGATGCTTCTTGACATGGTAAGTAGAACACATGCTCTCATCTACAAAGATGTCATCTATATAAGAGGAGGTAGTAGCATTAATGATCTTGTCCTGCTTCATGACAGCATGGACAATAGACCGCATTATCAAAGATGCAATATTAAGCCCAAATCCCAAGCGGGTGAGACAAAACCTCTGCCCCTTGATCTCTAAAACAGCCACAGGGACTGAAGCACAGGAGTCGGGTTCATTAATGGTGATCGCAGCAAAAGGTGGTTTCTCACACTGGGGAAATTTCACTTCACCAATGCTAGTCAAAGTTATTCCTCCAAGGAGTTTGATTGCCTCCAGACCAAGCAACAAATCAAATCCAAGCAATTCTCTATCCACAATCAAAACTTTCATGGTGATTGGAAGCATAGTACCCAGGCTTAGCTCAACAATTCCCACTCCACAGCTCTTAAGTGTGCTTCCGCCTACCGTAAGCACGTGTGCTTCCTTTTGCTTCCATTTCCGACAGCATTGTCTGAGGGCTAGTGACTGCATGCAACCAGTGTCCACCAGAGCCATTTGTGGTATTTCATTGATTTGGACAGTCCTCACAGGCAGCACACCATTTACATGTGCTTAGGGGAGGATACTGTCACTGAATTCTCACCCCCTTGCTCATTTCACAGACAGTCCCGGGCAATGTGTCCCTACCACTGGCATCGATAGCAAGTGATGGTTCTTTGGAGTTTGGCATCTGCACTTCTAGAAGTTTCATGTCACAGGAGACAGTCCAGCACCCTGTGATTGGGTCCATCACACTCATAGCACCTGGACTGTGTATCAATTTCCCTCAATGTGCAACATGGCGGCTGTATGGCCACTGGCATCTGCTCCACACTTCCAGTGAAATTCTTCAGTATTGCCCGGGCTTGTACCAGCACTTGTGGTAGATTCCATATCGGTGGACGCTCGTATGAGCCATTCAGTATGCTCAGGAAACCTGGCAATGAATGTGCATTGTAGGTCTTTTTCTGACATACCTCCAAACAGAGTCGCAAGTCTGCGCAATTCAGCCAAAAAGACGTTGGCCGTTTCTTCTGGTCGTAAGTGACATGCTGCGAATTGTTTCCACGCGGTGAAAGGGTCCAGGGCAAATGCCGTATACAGCTCTTTTTTCACCCCACTAAAATCAGCACGCTTCTCCTCACTCATCTGTTGGTACACTGTGTATGCGCCACCCAATAGACGTATCGGAATCACAGACTTAATACGCTTCACTCTGCTCAACTGACATATTAATTCTACCTTTTCCAATCATTCCACCACCAACTGTCCTGAATCAATTCCGTCAAACAATGTCATCAATTTTGGGTCAAAAGCCATAGAGCCAAAATAGCTTGTGTCTTGCTGGTTGGTATCAAGATCTTTTCCTCTTCTACTTCTGCTTTTACAACATGCAATCTGAATTTTTACATGCCTCAACGAACAACTGGAGAAATGAAAAATTCTGGCTCCTTTTATGTATTTTGAGTTGACCATAATTTGCATTAGTGCAAGCCTCGTAGTAAGTTCTGCTGCGTAGTAAGTATAGTCATTCTTGGATTCACTGCCATGTTGTGTGCCTTGCCTGTCACCCACTCTGCAATCATGAAAATGCAAGCAACCCTAAGTCTCTTGTTTTTCCAATGAAAATTTTCCTCACACTTATCCTGCTTATAACCATCACAAACCTTATTAATAATGTTTAATTAAATGCAAAAAATTTGTTTTTTCTTATTAAATCAATTCATCAATTTTTTGTTTGTTTGGAGTTTGGACATTTAAATTCCAAAGGATTTGTTATATAATGCAGCAACATGGCTTTTCATTGATTGCTGTTTATTATAAAAACACTCCTCTCTTGATGAGAAGCTCCCTTTCCTCAGTAGGTACATTTTTTTAAATGTTAAAATCTTTTTTGTCTAATAAGCATTCGTATCAATAGTTGTAACTCTACAAATTATCTGGTTGTCTATAACGGATCTACAAATTCTTTCCAATTGTTAATATAGATTTAAATTTATTATTTGTTTCTCTAACATACTTTGATACTATAAGCTCTTCTGTCCCTAGATGTACATATTTACATACAATAATGTATAAACATTAAAGTAAAAGCATATATACATATAGACACAGTGTACAAGTAAGTATGTGTAGTTATATGAATGTTTGTCTCATATATGTATGATAGTATTAAGTGTTAGCTAAACAATTGGGAGATCAGGAAACTTTAAGAGATAGAGAATAAAATAGATTTTAAAAAGATTTCAAGAAAAGAAAAAGATAAAATGTTGTCATATTAACAATTCAAATACATCCATAATAATCTATCTACAATTAAAATTTGCAGAAAGTTTATCTATAGGAATCTATAAACTATCTACAAGGATATGTAAATCTAATGGATATGATTAGTGGTAATCTATAAAATATGTCTTAGATTTAAATAAAAATGTTTGGTTGATCAACTGATTTTAATGGAATACCAACCTAGCAAGGGTTATTTTATGCCTAGAGGTAAGGGAATCACATTCATTGTATGTTCATATTTACTTTATTTTGTGTAGTTGTTTCTTTTGAGGGTGTTTTCCTTGCACTTGGTCCTATAGCATATGAATAATTCCTAAACAGATTTATTTGATCCATAGATGTGTTTGGTTTGGTTTGGTTTGGTGAAGTTGTGTGGCATATCAACCCTTGTAGATTATTGAATGCCAAATTCTATTTATACATTTATATATTAAGTATATATGATTTGTAAGTGAATAGTTTGTAACATTTTAAACAAGCTACAGATCATTTATTTGCACACAGTTAATGGTTTCAAGTATTCTAAGCAACAACTGTTTTATTTACACAGTTAAATGATTGGTATTAATGGAATATCAACTTTTTTAGGCTGCTTAATTTTAAATCTTATTCATAAAATATTGATAGAATATATATTGTTAAAGGATTCCAAGTATTTCATTTACCATAGATAACATCCTAACAGGTGCTATCACTCTAAATCAGAGTGAACCTGGAAGTAATAACAATCAAGGTTTACTCCACACTCCCTAAATCTCCAGAAATGGAGCCTCATAATTGGATGCCGTTTAGTGTTGTACCGAGGACACCCCTGTGAGTGAGGTCATACTCTTCAGCAGAGGATACAGTTGTTGAAGTTCTCTCGTGTCAAATTTTGCCTGTGTTGAAACGTAAAGCTTGGTAGCTATGAGTCAGCACTCAGTTGAGTTACCAGTTGAATTGTCATGCAGAACCAAGGAAGGAGAGATTTTATAGACATTAAAGCATTCCATTACAGGCATGTAGTTAAGCCCATTCTCTTGACAGTGATTGGTTGCTGGCCCAGTGAGTGGATATATTGGTGTGTATATATATATATATATATATATATATACACCGGCTAGCTTCAGTTATGTCATGGGGTCTGTATTGAGTTACATCTTGTTTTATTTTTGTCTGCCAGCTGGATGCCAACTGGAGCCGCTGAGCCAGTAAGTGTTGTTATTATTGCTGTTTATTCTGCACGTTAGAGCAGTGATTTCTACATCTAATCTCTCCCACGCAAGTAGGCTAGGTTGTATGAGGGCTGTACTCTTGTTTGAGTCTGGCCTGTTATGTGGTAATAACCTGGACAGAGTTCGAGGAATTCTTGATGAGTGAAGGTGTGGTGATTTATATGTGGCTTGTTTGGGGGGTTCAGTTGTTGCACATGTGCCATTACCAGAAGATGTTGGGGATCGAACTGCAAGAGGGGAACATTTCATTATGTGCCCATTCTCTGGACAGTGATTGATTTCTGGTCCAGTGAATGGAAAATTTGGTGTCATTCTCTGGACAGTGAGTGGTTGCAGGGACAGTGAGTGGATATATTGGTGTCATTCTCCGGACAGTGATTGGTTGCTGGCCAAGTGAGTGTATATATTGGTGTCATTCTCAGGACAGTGACTGGTTGTTGGCCCAGTGGGTGTATATATTGGTGTATATATATATATATATATACTAGCTTGCTTTAGTCATGTCTGTATTGAGTTACAGCCTGTTTTATTTATGTCTGCCAGCTGGATGCTAACTGGGGCTGCTGAGCCAGTAAGTGTTATTATTATTGTTGTTTATTCTGCATGTTAGAACAGTGACTTCTACAAGAGTCAGCATATTCTAAGCCCCACCAAGAGGGATTTATGGGGGTAGGCTGAAAAGTTTATATGATAACATTATACCTGATGCTGATCAATTGTTGACCGATGGAATCCAATCACACCAACATCTATGGAAGAAGTATGGAGATCATAGAAAGGGACTATGTTGAAAAGTAAACTGCATTTGATCACATTCCATGAAAATATTTTGGTTAGCCGATGACATAAAATATATTTGGATTGGTTTGGTTTGGTTTCTTTGTTCAATGGCTTATCTGCTTTTGTGGATCATCTAATGCCGAAACCATTCTTGTAGAAGAACAGTAGCTGTACTATATAAACCATAAGATGGGTCATACCTTTCCCAAGGATATTAGTCTGGATGTGAACCTAACAGTGTGACGGTGAAATTTGAATTCACTTATTTTGAGGCCACATTCCAGCACTTTAGCTATTATACAAAGGAGAATTCCCCAAAATAGATTTACCACTGAATTACATCTGTAGAGAAATTATTCTTAGATAAATTGTTTTCAATGAATTGTAATCATAGACAAATTCATCTAGAATCTTAGATAATATTCTTCACATATGATAAACAGCTGTCACATAAGTTTTATATGATGATATTTATATAGCTATTTTCAATATGAATAATGTTTAGATTACAATTCATGTTTCTCCAGTTAGTTATAGCAGACATTATATAGGTTTCCTTTAATAAGAGGTTAACAGATTGAGTATATTTTCACAGAACTTGCATAGAAACTACAAATATGAATGCAAAATTTTGTTACTGGTGCTCGTTTGCAGGACATACATCATGTGACCAAGATGATTCAAGATATGGAAGGTACCTGCTGTGCTTGGTAGTTAGTGCACTGAAACATTATGCATTGCTTCACTTTGTGCATGATTTGAAAGCTGCATAGATGAACATGCAACATAGTCTAATTCAGGAACTTATGCTTTATGAGTTTGGACTAAACCTTAATGACACAGAAGTAATGAAAAATATTTGTATAAAAAGTGAAGATGCAGTTGATCACAGTACAGTAATCAGACGACTGAAGAAATTTTGCTTGGGCAGCAAGAACCCCAACATTCAGAGAGAGTCAGATAGGCCTAAAATCCCAGTTTCCAAAGCCATGCTCCAAACCATAGAGGGAAAACTAGTGAGTAGCATACAGAGAGTATCAGGTGAGCTAGGCATTTCACAGTCCAGTGTGGTTCATCACCTTCATGACTTTGGTAAAAGTATCTGGAACTGCTGAAATATGCTTCATGTTCTTAAAATATAGCAAAACTTTTGATTCACCATAGTAGTTTACTTGGTATAAATACCAGTTCCATCCTTTAATCAGAATCATCAAAAGTTTAATCAAAAAGCCAAAAAGAGATCTGCTTAATAATCCAAAACTAATAATTAAAATATTCAATCTCAGAAATTCAAAACATAGTAAATAGTTAATAATACAGTCTGGAATAAATCAAAAAACAATGATCAAGGCAAACTACTGAAAAAGTGTCTGATCAACGAAGAATGATAAAAAGCAACAAATTTCTTTTAGATTTGCTGTAAACAGTAACTGGCTAATAACAAAACTAGACCCACTCCCATGTCCAGAGCAATGCCTTAACCCACAAGCCCCCATCTGTAATGCCTCACTCAAATGTCCCAGTCAACCAATCTCTTCCAGTGATAATGCTCAGACAGCAATTATGCACCCTCTAAAGAGCACATCAACATATCCTCAGCATTCACTGTGTATGCTAACAAAAATTTCTCTGGCTCTGTCCAGGTTATTCTCATGTAATAGAGCAGACCTTAAAAAGATGTCCACTCCTCACAGAGCCTTGCTTGCATGAGAGGCAGGGAGAGAGTAGATATTGTAGTTATCCCCCTAGTCTTTTATAAATGAGTTGATAACAAGGCTCTTTAGGTAAACAACAAAGGTAGCCGCCAATTTATTTGTTTCCAAAGCAATATTAAGTCTCATATCACATCTATCTAGCCTATATTCTTACTGCTTATGAGTTCATCCTTACTTCACAAGCTCTGCCTAGCATATATTGTTTGTCTTACTTGAATGGTTTGTGAAATTGGAGCTATGTGACTGTACAGCTGCTTCTTTGTGGAGTACTGCTTCCAGGAGTTGATCAAAACTGTGTAACATTCTTGTGTTGCTCTCAAATATTTGATTGCAATTATAGATTACTAACTGCTTAGTTTTATTCTAATAAATATGAGTAAAAATCCTGACAATACATCTAAAAAGAAACAACTAATTTTATTCTTTACTGTCTAATTGAAGTGATAGTTAAATTATGAAAACTTAGCAATGAAAGCCAGGAGTGATGGGAAGAGCTAGCAATCAATCTATTCAATTCTTCTATTATAATCCCTCCATTTCAAGTAATCTTAATGTAATGAATTAATTTTAAATAACAATTTTTAATAGAAAATATACTCTTATCTAATTTTCTTTGTCTCTCTAATTTAATATATTTTATTACATTAAGACAATTCACTCTCCAGCTTTGCATAAATATTAGGTCAAACTGTATCTTCAAAACTGAATTTGGGTGATATCTTGCCCATGATGGAGGGATTGGTATGTAGTTATATATATATACAAGGCAGATTGGACTCCAGTCTTTGAAAAGCTTCCGAGATAAACTTAAAAAGATAAAGAATTACTAAATAAAGACTTATACTCTAATTATACTACAGGCATACAATTATGATATATAATAGGTCCTTTATAATCTGAACTGAGATTTCGATAATACTGGTGCTATTTATGTACTAAAGAATATGGACATAAGGAAAACATAAAACCTGTTTCTTTTCTTGGTGGATGGTTTAGTAGAAAGTCTCTGAATCAAACTTGTTTTCTCCATGAGTAATCATTTAATTTAAAGGTGGTCCAGAGAATCATTTTGGGCATCCCTATCATATAATACATGAAGGTTTCTTTGATCTGTCCAAAAGGATCTCTATGGTTGGATGAACTAGAAGCATTTTACTGAATGCAACCAACTACATTATGAAAATTTCTACTGCTTCCAGTGTTTAAAGCAAAACCTGAAAAGTCTAATTCCCAACTATTTCTACATGCAGAATCCCAAATTTGACAAGCTAATTCTTTATCATCAGCTGCAGTCAAAAAAATAAAAATAAAATTTGTAAAAATGTATAAATCTTATATAAAAAAATAAATGCTAAGAGTTGTAGAAATTCTAAAGTGCATATTTAAAGTACAAGAATCAAAGACAAATCTAGTTTCAATTTTAATTGTACAAACAAAAAGAAACCAGTTTTAAATTGTTATATTAATTTACAAATCAAACTCTATTTTTGATGCAGCCATAGAAATCAAAGATGTGTTTACAAACAGCACAAATGAATTATTCCATTAAATGGTATGTATAATTAAGCAAACTCCCAAAAACCCCAGCATGTGACAAAACTTTGAAATAAAACTAAAATATCTGTAAGTTTGAAATGAATAGAAGAAATACTGTTTCAACTGCAGTTACCTTCAGTGTTTTCTGTATTCATATTTTCCTAGTGGCTTAACTGTCGATACATGTCTCTCATAGTAGTAATTTACAAAGCTTTTTACCTAGATATGGCACAAGGTCACATGAATGGGGCACCAAATGAGAATCAAATTTACTTGCGAAGGTTTGTAAGTCTAGCTTGTTAACCATTATATCACTTGAGGTGCCTCAGAGTGTCTCATAGTATATGTAAAATGTAATTGCAAAAGTACTCTCCAAGACATTCGTGCCATCCTTCTTATAAGGTCGGATTGGACTATTCTACTCCCTGTGCTTGAGGCAGTCTCATACAGTATAGTACCATATGAATTTCATCATAAAATAATATGAAGCTTCACATATATTTGTATTGTCAGCAAGGCTTAGAATACATGAATGGAGTACCTTACAGAGAGCTAAGATCCCCACAAAAAGGCATATGACATTAAATTACATCTGGTGGTGAGGCTTGAGCACTGGAGAGTATGGAATTACCTCTTTGTTGCCATTACTCCCATGTTCACATTGACCCATAATTGCTGATTGTTTTAAGATGATTATTATCATTAATTACTATAAAAAAAAGACTGACATTAAACAACCCAGTAAGAGTTGACATACCTTAAAACCAACCAACTAATAAACTTTTATGCATGTAATCTTACTGTTTCTACCCATACAAAACAAATATCTAATCATTTAACAAATGGACACTCAAGTAATAAACATAATGATATTGAATGCTTATACATGAAATACTACAAATATGTTCAGACAACTTAATAAATTTACTGTCATCTGGGGTTGTAGTCTCACTATGGCACTGAACTGTGTGCAACTAGTCAAACCCCTTGCTCTGAGGTGTGTGCAATTATCGTCAAATCTCTAGCTCTGAGGCGTGTGCAAGTATAGTCAAATTCTTAGGCCTAACCTGATGCAATTACAGTCAAATTCCTAGCTCAGGGCCATGAGCAACAATAATCAAATTCCAAACTCAGAACTATGTGCAGCTATAGTCACATTCCTATGCTTGAGCTTGATCTGTAAGACATGTAATTTAACAGGCCTTATGCCACCTCCATATTTATTGTTGATGTCTTGGCAAAGATTTTGAATGTCCTTCTAATAGACCAGTTGCCTACAAAGGCTAGAGTACCCAGTTTGCTTTACAACTTTACTCCTATCTAAAGATGTGACAAAAGCAAAGTTTTCAAATGGTTTTAGTGTGATAAAATGCAAACAACTTCAGCAGAATTTGAACCCACACATTCTTATACCATCAACCCACTTTAACTGACTATATCTTCATGTCATAAAATAGAGTAAATATTTGCTAATAAGACATCCAGTAATGGTTTGGTTTATTTGTTTAATGGCACATCAATTCCTTATGGGTTATTTAAATCTTAAACTTGTTTCCAATGTTTGATTATAATCATTTTTGCACACCGTTATATGGTACCAATTATTTCTATACATTCTGTGTGAACTCAGAATATAGTTCATGTGTTTTAAACAAGATGGCACCATCTCCTCATTAAATGGTCAACCTCTGAAAGTGGTAAACCAGTTCATAGATCTTGGAAGCAATATCAACATAGGCAAAGCATAGACTGCTATTGATAGATTATCAATTATAGGGAAATCTAATCTACCTGATTAAATAAAATGGAAGATCTTCCAAGCTGTAGCCATATCAGTACTACTGAATGGTTGCATCAATTGGACTCAAACAAAATGATTAAAGAAAAAGAACTACATAAGAATGCTGTGTACTGTTTTGAAAAAAATCCAGGAAGATCCCCTGACAAAACAGCAGTTGTAGGACCACTTACCTCCCATCTTGCAAACCATCCAAATAAAATGAACAAGACATGCTGGGCACTACTTTAGAAGTAAGGATTAACTCCTAAATGATTTTCTCCCATGAACGCTAACACATGGACACATCAGTGTTGGCTAAGCAGCAAAACCTAAATTAACCAGCTCTGTGAGGGCATTGGATGCTGTCTAAAGGACCTACCAAGAATGATGGTCAATAGATACAGCTGGTAAGAGAGAGTCAGGGGAATCTATATTGTCAGCATGCCTTGATAATATGTTTCCAACTAACTATTCCTATCATATAATAATTATTTCTTTTCTTGTTGTTTGGTTTGGTTTGGTTGCCCATCAACCATTGTAGGTAATTTAATGCCAAATCTGGTTTATTCATGTATATCAGATATATAAGATTTGTAAACATAAGTCAACATTTAAATGGTTAAGTTAAATGGTTCCAAGTATTGCTATGTATCACAAACAATTAAATTAAACATCAGTCATTTGTTTATATACAGTTAAATGACCAAACAATTCTATTTCAAACAATTCAATTTAGCATATGTCATTTGTTTGCACTCAGTTTAAAATGTCAAACAGTTCTATTTGACCCATAGGCGTGACGGCGATATACCTCACCAAAGTAAGAGAAGGCGAATAGTTTGCACATGTGCCTGTGTAGTGAGAGAAATGATCTACTTCAGAGTTCAAAGCGAGCAAAAAACGTGTCTTGCATGCAGGGTGCCGGCAGTAAGAAATATGGCCGTTCTTGGAGGTACAATCTCAAAGTCACCTGTCTCATAACTGGCAAGAAGCGATTTGTAACATATGCAAATTTTGGCCAGCCAGAACTGGCATCAGAAGAGGAATGTCAGTAGCAGAGGGTGGTCTCTGTTTTTGCAGACTGCTAGTTTGACAGTTGGACCGAGCAGACAGGTGAATGGACATGGCGAGTGAAGAAGACAGACCAGGTTTCTGCAGTTGCCTGTCATGACAGTTGGGAAAGCGAACACAGGAATCCATTTCCATTAATCCTATACTACATAAATAGAATAAGAAACTTAAAGTAACCGGATTACAACAAAAATCCTTGGCTTCATAAAAGATCCACTATAGGACCGAATCAGATACTAACACTCCAGGCCAGAATGGACCTGAGAGCAATAGGAATGAAGGGGTACTCCACATTCCCCAAAGCTCCAGCATTACTGAAGCCTCACCATCAGACTATTTAATATATCAGTACACTCGTTTGGAGGGAGAGGCCTAACCCCTCTGCAGAGATGCAGCCAGTCTATTCTACAGCCCTAGCCGACGGGACAGATATTCCTATCTAACACCAATAATATTGAAAAACTATGGTTTCAAGTAACTAATAACAAAACAATAATAGCTTCAAGTAATTATTCTTAATACAATTTGCATCTCGTTAAATGATCTCAATCATTCTCATCAAATATTAATATTTCTATTCAATGATAATCATTTGTTTGTACAGTTATTTGGTTTCACATATTCCTATCTAATACTAATAATTTTCAACCAGATTTAATGGACCCACAGATAGGATCCTAACAGTTACTACCTCTCTGAGTACTCCATTCCCACCAGAGCTCCAGAACTGGAGCCTGACCACCAAATGCATTTTAGTGTCATACCAAGACACTCCTTTTGAGAGGATACAGCTAGGATATTCTAAGTTCTGTCAATAGAGCTAGATATCCAATGAGGATTAAACATGCTATCAATGTTTCACAAGACTAGCTTGCTAAACATTGCCCTCCCATTAAGTGCTTACTTGAACAAACAGTTTGTTAATCTGGAGTGAGAGACACTATAATTGCAACAGAAGACCATTCTCATAAAAACAAGCATTTTTCTTTTCATGAATTTTTCTACCAATATTTTTAACATATAAACAGATACTCTCTCTTATTTCTACAGCACATATAACAAATGGTGATTCATGATATATTGCTTTTGCATTGAGAAAATGAAACTGTTCAACTTCTTCTTTCTTAGAGTATTTTTCTTATATCTTGTATAACCAAGAAATTAATCATAAAAAAATACTAGGACGAGCATGAGTAGTAGTATGTGCAAATATGTTACTTTTTTTTCTTTTTAACTTAATATCTGGAATGAAAATCAATTCCAGAGAAAAAAATAAAACATGATTCCATTTCAAAAATTATTTCATCTATATGACAAAGTTCTTTTAAAAGTAAGTGAAATTTACTGTAAGTGAAGCTGTGACCAGAAATTTATAATTTAATGTTATTTTTTCACCATCCATAATTATATGCCCAAAGCAACGTTTGACAAGAAAAGAAAAGAATATGGCAATTTGTTCATTATGTATAGTAACTTGTAAGATATATAGTGTCTACAAAAGTAATAATTCAAAAAATTTATTAAAAAGATATGATGGTGAGTCAAAAGTTTTGCAATATTTTAAACTAGCAGGTTGAGTTAAAACCTTTTATTGTACTAAAGGTTGTACACTGATCATTATTTAAAATAAATGACACAGGGTCATTTTCATTAAAATTTAAGATAAATATTAGTACTCAATGTAGTGCATCCATATAGCAGTATCGATGTGACCGTTGCCTGGAAGAAACTGCGTTTCATTTTATCGGTTAGGTCTGATTTCCATATAGTCGATAGCCTATTGATAGCTGTCCATGCTTTCGTTAACCTCGTTTCGATGTCCTTTTCGGTTGATTCGACGCTGCTTCCTAGGTACGTGAATTTGTCTACTAGTTTAAGAGGGGTTCCTTTTAGAGTGGAGATGTCCCCCGTTTGGTTATAGCACATATATTCCGTTTTGTGTGCATTAACATGGAGGCCTATGCTTGCTGCTGCTCGTTCCAGGCTATGCAGAAGTGTTTCGGCTTGGTCAGGTGTATTTGCCAGTATCGCTATGTCATCGGCGTAGTCGGCGTCGGTAATTGTTGTTGCGGGATATCTTCTGCTTCTTTTCTTCGTCAGTTCGAAGCCATTCTCTTTGATTTTGTCAATCGATGTTCTAAGTACGTAGTCTAGACAAATGATAAAGAGATACGGAGCCAGCGTGTCCCCTTGTAGTACTCCTGCTACAATGTCGAAGTATTCTGTGTCTCCATCTGGTGATCGTACTTTTACTTTAGGATGTTGTCCTGAAGACCTGCCTAGGGCGATGAACGATAGGGAGGAGTGGCGAGAGAGGGTCAGGGATATCGGTGCTGCCAGCACAATATGATGATGATGATGATGATTAGTACTCAAAGTATGTTTAATTTATTTTATCATTTATTAACTCCAGGTTATTGGCTCAGTTTCAGGTTAATTTGGAGAACTCAGACTCTTGAAAATCCCTAAAAATTAATGAATATTTAGAATAAATATCTAATTTCATTTTTCACACTTGATTAATTAGGTTCCTAAAATTACTTTAGGCTGGCCAACTATTGAAATAAAATGAATTCTCTCTTAATGGCTCAACACCTGGTTAAAACAGAAAAGTTTGGTTTGGTTTTATGGCATATCAACCAAGGTAGGTTATTTAATGCCAAATCCATTCTAATATATATAAACACTTCTAACAATACAGTTTAACGTAAGTACAGAGTTTAAATGTCAAAAACAGTTCTATTTCAAACAATTCAGTTTAGCATGAATACAGTTTTTTGTTTACACACAGTTAAATGTAAAACCAGTTCTATTTTAAACAATTCAGTTTCACATAAGAACAATGTTTAATTCTATTTAACCCATAGATAGGACCCTATCAGGTGCTACTTCTCTGGGTCAGAGGGAACCTGGGAACCATACCAATAAAGGGGTACTCTGGATTCCCCAAAGCTGCAACATTACTGAAGAATCACCATCAGATTGTTTATCATCATATCAAGGACATTCATTGAGAGAGTCTTACCCCTCTGCAGAGATGCAGTCAGTGTATTCTGCAGCCCAAGTCTACTGGGCTGAAAACAAGTGTGTGTGTGTGTGTGTGTATGTATATATATATATATATAACATCTACAAAAGATAAGGTTTCAAAAATTCATAAAGATAGATATACAGGTTAAGACAGAATTATCTCCCAGAGTTTAAACTCTCACCGGTGTGGAGCAAGTGAACTTAGGCAAGTGGAAATGGTAACTCCATCTAGCTAATGTCTGACAATTCAAATTTTTTTCTGATAGGATCATGGCTTGGACCAGTGCACACCATGAATTTGTGGTTTAAAATTATTTTTTTTATAACGGGTGGATCTGTAATTGACACAAAGCAAGTTTTTTGTGCTCATTTCATGATAAGTTAGAATGATGCTCTTCCAGATAGAAAATTTATACTGCTATGAGTTGAAAATTCTATCCAGAACAGCATCATTCAGAGATAACATGAAATGAGCACAAAAGCCTCTCTGTGTAGCAATTACAGAAAACACAGGAATGATCCTGTCTGAAGAAATAATGGTCAGATATTAGCTAAAGAGAGAGCCACCATGTCCACTGGATTAAGTTCACTTGCACCACACAGGTGAGAGATTAAAATGTTGGAGATAATTCTGCCTCACCCTGTATATCTTTGTTAATCAATTTTTAAAACTATTTCTTTTGTATATACAAGGTGCATACGATAAGTTTCCAGACTTTTTTTTTGTATGGGCACTTTTATCGATAGTACACACATGAAACTCTAGTCCCCTTCGAAGTAATCTCCTCCAGCTGCAATGCACTTGTTCTACCGTTCCAAAAACTTCTGGAAGGCCCCATTCAAGTCCTCTTGTATGAGCGTGTCAATGACCTTCGTCACAGCCTCTTTCATCTCCTCAATTGTCTCATAACAACAGCCTCTGAGCTTCAGGAATAACCAAAAGTCACAGGGAGCAAGGTCTGAACTACAGGGAGGCTGAGGAACTGTCTTGATGCCCATCTTGGTCAAATAGTCTGTGTCCGGCTGGAAATGCCACTGACCCGATTTGAAGAGTGCTGGCCTCTTCCGGCGGAATCTCTTCCTGAACTCCCTTAAAACAACAACATAGTAACCCTAACTCTAACCCTTTGGTCAATCAACTCTGGTGTATTGACTTCCTTACTCCTCCCACACCTCTCATCATCCCTCACAGACTCTCTGGCTTCCTTGAATCTCTTATGCCACTCAAAAACTGATGATCGATTCAAGCAAGATGCTCCAAAAGCAGTCTGAAGCATTCCATACATTTCTGTGGCATTTTTTCCAAGTTTAAAACAGAATTTTATTGCATATCGTTCTTCTAAAGTGTCAGATTGCATTTTTGAAATTCACAAGCTGTGACTATCAGGGTTTAGTAGGGTGGATTCCAATTCCTGCTGTAGCTGTTCATTTGAACCTGAAAGCATAAAAATTGGTCAGTCATCTCATAAGATGTATAGTAATAACATCCTGAATTTCAAGAGTCTACGATAATTTTAAATGCCCATACGAAAAAAGTCTTGAAAGTTATCGTATACACCTCATGTGTATATATATATATATATATATATATATATACACACACACACACACATTTAGACCCTCTCTTTTTTGACCAGGTGTTGAGTCACAGGTGACTGTTTAAAATATAAGAAGTATTTCTGCTGAAACCTGTATAAGATGTTAACACCCATGATAAATAGTTTTGCAAAGAAACACTTCAAGTTTATCATTATAACTTACAGTTGACTTATTTGCTGAAAATTAGATGCTCCATAAAGCTGTCTGAATAATCTTCTAGCAATACTGAAAGGAAATAATGATGTGTGGATTTCTATGAGTCACATAGATAACTTGTACTCATAAGTTCCATTTGTTTTCCTGATTCTCAAGGTCTCTAAGTATTTTTACTTTCATACAAACATTCTGTTGTTTCAAGATTTTTGTACCAATTCTAGATGGATTATTAGTAACTAGGCCATTGCAATTCATTTTGCTTAATTCCTGCATACAAAATGCCTGCTAAAAGCTATGGGACCTTGATTCTCAATGGAACACATAGTGCTGCTGAAAGCCTTAATAATAAACTAAGTCTTTCTCTGCAATATATTGTATATAGTATAAAGATCTTGAATAGTTCTTTAAATCAATTATTGAAATTTTCCTATTCTTTTGTTTGACTCCTTGTGAGTGAGTGTATATATTTGCTCTTGGTATATTGGTTATCTTCATAGGAAAGTGATAAAATGACTTGAGTTTAAAACCTGGACAAGGCTGTTTGCATTCCACAGAGTACTAATACTCTAGGGAACTTATTCTCCTTTGAACTATGAGTAAATAGTAGGGCAGACTGGACTCTTTAAACTTGATATGGCAACTAGTCTTAGAGAAAGAAGAAAAACTCTAAATTCAAACTTGTTAAACTCACTTTAGAAATTGACCATGTGCCACACCCTGATCATGCAATGGCATGTTCTGAAAAATATGCTGGAGTAAGCAAATAACACTGATGTGATCTTAAATGAATAAGAATGAATAATTTTCATCAATATATCAATAAGGGTTGTTTGATTTTGAAAAAGTTTATACTATTTATTATCCTTTTTTCTTTTTTTTCAGTTATACTTCCTTGGTCATTTCTCTTTTTTGCTATCTTATCACATTAACCTTAGAAAAATATTTTTGCACAGAACATATACAATATTAATATGATATCTATATACAGATCAAACCAGTCTGTTGGTCTAGCAGTTAGAGTGTTCACTAATGATCCAGGAGACTGAGGATCAATCCCAAGTCAAGTTATACCAAAGACTCAAAAAATAGTACTTGATGTCTCCTTGCTTAACATTCAGCATTATAAGGTATGGGTCAGCGGTAAAGTGGAGCAATCCAGGAAAAGGAGTAGTACTCTTCCCCTACACCTCGGTGTAGTAGCTATTGAAAAGGTAGCCTTCGGATCACTCTTGACTTCAACTATATACATATCAAATTCTGTTAAGTAATTCATCTGATAGTTCCAAAAAGTGTCCTCTTAAATTATTTTTCTTAACATTATTTCTGAAATCGCCCAATTCAATCATAACATTTTTTTATATTATTGCTGTATTCTATCAGATTAGGCAATTTGTTTCAAAAATATATTACTCTATAAGCAAAAAAATTCAATAGTTCAAGAGACTTACTTTTTAAAATCTGCCAAGACAGTAAATTTCCAGTTTGAGGAGAAATATTAAAAGCAAGTCTACCCTAATCAAAAATTTCATTAATCATTTGGAAAGTTTCAATTTGATAACCTTTCAATCTTCCTTCTAGTAAAGTAGTTAATCTTAATTTCTCAAATCTCTCCCTGCAACTGTAATCTTTTACTCTTTTTATTAGTTTTGTCACTCTTCATTGTATATCCTTCAATCTCAGTATTACACTCTAATTTTCCATGTCTAAATAAACGCTGGAACCCAGGCTTGAGTACAATATTCTATATGAGGTCTAATTAAGACTTTATCTATTTTCACAACATTTGCCTCCCTTGAAATAAAATTTCTAAACATCCAGTCAATCATTCCATTTACCCAAAATATGATTGTTAGCTTTAAATGTATCATCAAAACCTATCCATCGATCACATTCCGCATTTACATTTTTGATTTCCCTGTTGCTTAATTCATATTCAATTTTATTGTTTTGGGATAATATATATAGAACTTTACTTTTTTACATGTTCAATTATGATTTTCTAGTATCTTCCCAATATGACAATTTATTAAGATCCATCGATGTTATTTCTTTTGATAATAGTCTAACAAGCAGTTTATCATCATCAAAAAGGTTTTTGATATCATTTGTAACATAGGCCTTATTGTAGTCAGTATGGCATTAAAATAACATAGGTAATGTGCTGGGTTAACAACTAAGCAAATGTATAGCATGGTTTGGTAAAATTAAAAAAAAGCCTAGGAAAAGTCCCAATACAGCAAAAAAAAAAAAAAAGTGAAAGTCAGACAAAAGTACCTTAATCTTGGACTTTAACTAAGTTAAAACTTAAGAAAACTTAAACCAAAATTACCCCCCCCTTTTTTTTTGCGTACACATGGGAAGCAGCATGATGTACGTAAAGGTATTTGAATAAACCCATGGACGACCAAACTCAATACCTAAACGGGTCCTGGACGTGAGTTTGACGACTTTACGTTCAGGATCGTTAGTTCGATCAGGGAACTACTGCTGCTCCTCTATAAGAGTGGCTTCTATAGAAGAGAATAAAACAGCCATCGAAAGATAACGATGACCCACACTCAAACCACATACACAAAACGCATTGCTCTTCGCGCGGGTAAAAAAGGGGCGCGTCCTGCTGAGGTTGGAGCCCTGGCCTCAGTGTTCGAAAAATCAGCTACAGAGCTCAAACAATCAAAACTACTAAAATGCAAGCAAACACTACAAATAGCCACATCTAACGTAAGAACCTTAAATAGAATAGGACAACTCCCAGAGCTAATCGCATCAGCCGAAGAACATAAGATAGACATAATATGCATACAAGAACACAGATACACGCACACCGAAGATATCAAATATCACGAAACTGGCAATGGCTGGTCGCTTGCCACTGTATCCGCATGGAAAAACTCTGTCAACGCCGCAGTAGGAGGGGTAGAATTACTTATAGGACCTAGAGCATTAAAAACGCTTAATAGCGTTGAGAAAATACAACCTAGAATGATGGCAGCTACATTTAACGGAAACCCCAGAGCAACAATCATCTCATGCTACAGCCCCACCAATGTTAGTGAAGAAACTGAACTAGTCACCTTCTACGATGAGTTATCCTCATTAGTGCGTAGCATCCCGAAACACAACATGTTAGTCATTGGCGGAGACATGAATGCCCAAATCGGGAAAAACGGAAACAACAAATACAGCCTCCACGACACGTCAAATAGGAATGGGCAACATCTAACAGATTTCATGATAGAAAATAGATTAGCATGCCTCAATACAAACTACCAAAAAAGAGAGGGCAAACTATGGACATACACGTATGCAAACAATACTAAAGCTCAGATAGACTACGTCCTTATAAACAAGAAATGGAAAAATAGTGCATTGAATTGCGAGGCATACTCCTCTTTTGAGGGTGTGTCCACCGATCACCGAATAGTCACGGCGAAAATATGGTTAAGCCTAAGAAAAAACGCCAAACGAACAGCGACCACCAAACACTATGACTGGGCCCTATTGAACAACAAAGATATAAGAGATAAATACGTATTAGAATTAAGAAACAGATTCGAAACACTACAAGAAAAGACGGAAAAAAGTACACCAAACGACGAATATGAAAATTTCGTCAATGCACACCTCGAGGCAGCAGCAAAATACATTCCAACAAAAATTAAAACTAAATATAGAGTCCCATGGGAAACTTTAGCGGTGAGAGAAAAATGTGCACTAGTGAAAACAGCCTCCAAAAACTATCGAAAAAACCCAACAAACACAAATGCCTTAAAACTAAAAACGGCACAATATCAATTAGCAGGCATATATATAAAGGAACAGGCAGAATACATTCAAAATCAGATAGATAAGATTAGAGACTCGGTGGAAGATAGACAATCTAGAATAGCCTGGCGAACAATAAACGAAGTGAGCAGAAGAAAGAACACAGCCAAAGCAAAATTTAAAGCAGCAAACCAACTAGAAAGAATAAAACTGTGGAAACAGCACTTCGAAAACTTACTTGGAAACCCAGCAAAAATAACGCATGAATCAATCACCAGAATAATTAGCAAACAATTAGACATTAAATTAGGACCGTTCACACAAGAAGAATTCGACTCGGTTCTCAGAAAAATTAAAAATAGGAAAGCTGCAGGGCTGGATGAAATCCCCCGGAAGTATGGAAGACCAGACAATTCGACAACATACTGCTTCGCCACTGCAACGCAGTATACAATCAAAATCCGATAGATAGATGGATGAAGGATGCATACTCCCCTTCCCTAAAAAGGGGGACCTCGGATTAGCCAAAAACTACCGAGGCATAACACTTACATCCATAGCAGCCAAAATCTACAATGCCCTACTACGAAACCGAATAGAACCCAAAATCGACAACGTACTTAGAAAAAACCAAAATGGCTTCCGAAGAAATAGATCCACGACCTCACAAATATTAACCATCCGCAGAATCCTTGAAGGTGTACGGGCAAAGAACCTGCAAGCGACATTAATATTTGTCGACTTTACCAAGGCTTTCGACTCCATTCACAGAGGAAAGATGGAACAAATCCTACTAGCGTACGGCATACCTAAAGAAAACGTAGCGGCAATAACGATTCTCTATAGAAACACTAAAGTAAAAGTACGATCACCCGATGGAGACACAGAATACTTTGACATTGTAGCAGGAGTACTACAAGGGGACACGCTGGCCCTGTACCTCTTTATCATTTGTCTAGACTACGTACTTAGAACATCGATTGACAAAATCAAAGAGAATGGCTTCGAACTGACGAAGAAAAGAAGCAGAAGATACCCCGCAACAACAATTACCGACGCCGACTACGCTGATGACATAGCGATACTGGCAAATACTCCTGACCAAGCCGAAACACTTCTGCATAGTTTGGAACGAGCAGCAGCAAGCATAGGCGTCTATGTTAATGCACACAAAACGGAATATATGTGCTATAACCAAACGGGGGACATCTCCACTCTAGAAGGAACCCCACTTAAACTAGTAGACAAATTCACGTACCTAGGAAGCAGCGTCGAATCAACCGAAAGGGACATCGAAACGAGGTTAACGAAAGCATGGACAGCTATCAATAGGCTATCGATTATATGGAAATCAGACCTAACCGATAAAATGAAACGCATCGATACTGCTATATGGATGCACTACATGGACGCTAACAAAACAGCTGGAGAAGAAGCTAGATGGCAATTACACAAGAATGCTGCGTGCAATCCTGAACAAGTCCTGGCAGCAACACCCCACAAGACACCAACTGTACGGCCACCTGCCCCCTATCACGAAAACTATTCAAGTTAGACGAACCAGACATGCAGGACACTGCTGGAGAAGCAGAGATGTACTCTTATGGCCACGCAAAAGCAGGACGACCAGCACAAACGTACATTCAGCAGCTATGTGAGGATACGAGATGTTGTCCTGAAGACCTACCTAGGGTGATGAACGATAGGGAGGAGTGGCAAGAGAGGGTCAGGGATATCTGTGCTACCAGCGCGATATGATGATGATGATGATGGCATATCAACCATCCTAGGTAATTTAATGCCAGATCCTTTTTATACATATACATTAAATATATATGATCTGCAAACACATTTTATTGATAACATTTCTAAATGAGCCTGAGCTCATTTTTTTCACACAGTTAAATGGTTTCACTTATTTCTATCTAATACAAATAATTCTATTTACTATTAGGCATTTGTTTACAAATAGTTTGATGTTTTCAAGTATTGCTATGTATCACTAACAATTCAATTAAACATTAGTCATTTGTTTACATACAGTTAAGTGACCAAACAGTTCTATTTCAATCAATTCAGTTTAGCATAAGTACACAGTTTGTTGTTTACACACAGTTGAATGTAAAAACAGTTCCATTTCAAACAATTCAATTTAGCATAAGTACACAGTTTAAATGTCAAACAGTTCTATTTGACCCATAGATAGGACCTGTGAGTGATGGCAATAAAGGGGTACTCTGCATTTCCCAAAGTTCCAGCATTACTGAAACCTCATCATTAGATTGTTTAGTGTCATATCCAAGACACTCATTTGAGGAGTCTTACCTCTCTGCAGAGATGCAGTCGGTGTATTCTGCTGCCCCAGCTGACTTGGCCATGGAGAGCATTAGGAACTCATACCAGATGACTGAACAGGAATAACAAAACAAGAAATCCTTTTTAGCATTTTTTTGGTCTCTGTTTCTGCCAGAAAATTAAAAAAAAAAAATACCAATTCCTTTTAAAGAGCAATGGTAGTGGCTCATCTGGTAAACAAACAACATAAATGTAAGCAGTTTGAGTTTTTTGATACAGCTAATTATTTTGGTTAGAAAGTTGGGGGAGCAAGAGAGAAAGAGGAGATTTTGACCTTTAGGTAAAATCTTGTTAACCATAACAAACTTTACTCTCTGTTGGTAGAATTCCTTCTGAATCAGCTATTCTCTGATGACCTAGCTCACCTACTGTCTCCTTAGCTAAATGAGTTAAAAAAGGGTCTTACATATATAATGATTTTCTTTAAGTCATTAAACCAGATTGTTTTTCTGTTTCATTAGTTTTCCTCTTTCAATGCTCCACCTCCAATGTTGACAGTTAACTGATTTTCCATAATGGGCTTTGTTTATCAGTTGTCGTTTGGTTGGTCTTTTGTGGCATATCAACTCTGATGGGTTGTTTAATGCCAAATCCAGTTTTTATATATATATATGATTTGTAAGCAAATAGTTTACAGGTAACTTTATTTTCAAACAACTTGTTAGAGCTCATTTGTTTGCATACAGTTAAATTGTTTCAAGCATTCCTAACACTAATAATTCTATTTATTAAGTATTCCTATGAAACATAAATAATTTACACACAGATATATGGTTTCAAATAATTAATAATAAACCTTAGTAGATGACTGAAAAGTTCTATTTGGCCCAAAGATGGGATCCTAACAGATATTACTAATCTAGATACAGAGTGGAACTGGGAATAATGGCAATGAAGGAAAGGAGTACTGCCCATTCACCAAAGCTCCAGGATTAGAGCCTCATCATCAGATGTGGTTTTGTATCATACACAGGACATTCATTTAGAGTTCTTACCCATCTACAGAGGTGCGGTCAGTGTATTTTACAACCCTAACCAACGAGGCAGTTGTTTATCAGTTACCCCTTATTTCATAAAGTAATCTTAATGTCTTAATTTGAAAAGTAATTTATTCTCATTAGTCTTTGAGAAGAGCCATTACAAGGGAGATGGATCATCCAGGTGGTCAGACATACCACCCATTATTAACCAAAATTCAAAAAAGTAATTTAACTTGAAAATGTCTAAAATTCAGTCAGGTGATATCAAAAGGAAATACCAATTCCTACTTGCAAATGGTTAAACAGACAATCCACATTTACCTACCCTTAGTACTAAAAGAAAATTAAAAAGCAATTAAATGTAATTTTAAACTGAACATACCTATTATTTTTAATAACTTTAGCAGGAGTTTTGGGTTTTTTTAAAATATCCTTTACAAGAGAAGACCGCCACTCTAACACATTAATGAATATTAAAAATAACAAAGGTCCCAGTACAGATCCCTGAGGGACACCATAGGGTATATTCTGGGTTTCAGAAAACTGGTATTAATTTAAATTTTATAGTTCTATTAAAAATATCCAACCATCTTGACTATTTTTTAACAAATACCATTGAATCCTCATAATTTCTATTTGCATTATCAAACTATTTCAGTTAATGCCATCTACATCTTCCTAATACTCCAGCGTTTCAGTACAAAAAACACAATGTTAAGTGTTGTCATGGTAAATTAGACTTTGCAATAACTGCAATTTGAATCATTTTCAATCGTTTCCACAAAATTTTCCAAGAAAGTCTATTGTGGAATTTGTAACACCTGATTTCTGTAGAATTTTATAGGCTAGCAAGAAAATGCTCTAAATCTTTTTATTTTTCAATACTATGTATTTACCTATCCCGTCCATCACCGGTACAGAAGGTCAATTTTTAAGAAGAGTAAAGCTGGTTTTCATTCTTTTAGACTGATTGCCTAACCAAAGCTAAAGAACCCAGTCTGCCCTATTATTTATCAATAGCAAAAGGAGATCTAATTTTGGTATGTGAATGAGAGTGAAGTTGCTCAATTGGATTAGAAAGTCTGATTTTTTATGTCTTTTCTTTAGTAATTTGCCTCTTTGACTTTTGATGTTGAAATTGCTATTATTCTTTTATTTCATTCTTTCCATTTGGATTTGTCAACCTGGATTTGCAATACAAATTCTTTTGCTGACCTTATTCTTAAAATACTTATTAACATGTGATTTTCTCTTCTTAGACAATACTTTCCCAAGGGAATTTGCACAAAGTGAAATGCAAATAGCCTCATTCAGGTTTTTAAGCTCTGTTTGCTGATTACATTTTTAACAACAACAACAACAACCTTTACTCTAAGCACACCTCTTGGATACTGTATTCATACTCATAAGGAGAACAGTCTACTTTCAGCTATTTAATCAAAGAACAAACTAAAGAACAAACTGTTTCTCTTCACACAATGACAAGTGCTCTGATTATGCATTAAAATCTGAGGGATCTGCATTAAGGTGTATACCACTCAAATGTCTCAAGCAAATTTTAAAAAAATGTTTTACAAAAGAGATAAGAGAACATGACCTTCATGTCTGGTCTGTGCTGAGGTCAAACCCAATTTTTTTCACCTTGATGGCTGTTTGCTTTGGTTTCTTTATTTAATGGCATATCAACCTTCATGGGTTAATTTATTCCAAAGACATTCTTGTAAAATGATAGTGGTACTATTCAAACCATAGTGAAAGGGATAAGAAGGTTCATACCTTTCATAGGAGTATTAAACAGAAAGTGAACGTAATAGCAAGACTCAAGTTTGAACTCATTTACTACAATAATGCAGTCCAGCACATTAACCACGACATGACAGAAATTCCTTTCTTATGAGATGGAAACCTCATCAAAGCTACACAATCCATGGATTGTTTAAACATTGATTTTAAAGGTACACTACTCTTACTTTCTATCTCAAATATTTTTTTTCTTTACAGTTCTAGATGAATATTCTCAATGCAGCTTTACTTTTCCATGACAAAACATGAATACATTGATAGTTATAAAATGTCTTGATTAAGTATTTGCATTGTGTAATTTTCCAAGTGATATCCATTTGAACAGATTCATTTTAATGGCTTGTCAACCCATCTGGGGTTATTTTATGCCTGGAGGTGAGAGGATTGTGTATATGTATATTTACATTTTTTATGTAGTTGTTTAAGAGTTTTTGTTTTGTTTTTTAATATTTCGTTAAAATAATCGAGGTCAGTTTTTTCATAATTACTTTATATGGAACTAATTTTTACATTTATTATTTTGGTATGTTTTCTCTCATGAAGAATAAAATGTCATCCATGTTGACATTTTCAAATAAGTCCTTCATATCGTTTGCATTGAAAAGAATATTGTCAAATGAGAGCTAAATCTCTGCATTCCATGACAAAATGTAGAACAGTGTAGAGTGTTTGAAAGGCTATACACAATGGTTGTTCCTCTGGTTTGAGTAAAAAAGAATGCATAAGCTGTGTGTGACTAATGCACAATCAGGATATAGTGACTTGTTTCTTTCTAGATTTTCTGAGCAGGTTTCTATTTTCGGAGCCAGGATTTTATCAAGAAGAGTTTATTGTGTATGTTGTTGTTTCAACATTGTTGCCATTTTGTATAGAAGAATTTGTTGATTTGAGGTTTGATGCTACTTAAACAGAGGTGCATTTTTTTATCCTTCCAAAACAGAAGAGATCTTACAAATAGGGATATTTTGTCAAGTAAAACTAATACTATCCTCCTATTGGAAATAATCAGGTTGAAAGATACAGTGATATTATGTGGAAGGCTATTAAGCTAACCAAAAAAAAAAATTAACGACTGTGATGATTGAAAATGGAAATTAGTACATCCTGATGCCTTGCGTTCTGTTAGAACTCTTTTTTCAACATCAATCAATGTTACATCAAGAGGCAGAATTAAGTGCACTCCTAACAATTTATTATAAAAAGCTCATTTCCTTCCAAACCAAAGATACCAGAATTTTATTATTTCTGGTGAAACATTATACAATCAAAATGGATATTATTAGCAACAGTATCACCCATAAATAAGTACACCCCTAACAATTTATTAGAAAAAGTTCATTTGCTTCTAAACCAAATATACCAGTTTTATTATTTCTAGTGAAACATTATACAATCAAAATGGATATTATCAGGTACAGCATTACCAATAAATAAGTACACTCCTAACAATATCTGAAAAAAAGTTATTTTTTCAATAAACCAAGGATATCAGACTTTTATTATTTTGAGTGGAACATTATACAATAAAAACTAATATTATTAGGTATTATTTATAACCAAACTTTCCAGCATTGAAACTTTGTCAGCCAAAAAAAAAAAAAAAAAAAAAAAAAAAATTCCAAATATATTCAAGGAATGTACTTCTTTTTTAACAGCTACTATCCATACTTTTGATTTAAAAGAAATGACTTTTTATAAACAATTGTCATTAGTGTATTGATTTATAGGTAATCATCATCAAGTCATGCTGATAAGACAGTGTTCCTTGACTCTCTCCTGTTATTCTTCTCTATCTGTCCTCGTGATAGCACCCAGTGTCAACACAGAGCTAATGGAAGTCCTTGCTGGTTGGCTAACACTGGTGTATGTGTGTTCATGTGTAGTAGTCAGTAAGAGAATGGTGTTTATTAGTCATTCTTACTTTTCAAGCAAATCCCAGCATGTCTTGCTTATCTTACTTGGATGATTCATGAGATGGGAGGTAAGTGGCTGTACATCTGCTGTTTTGTGGGATGATAGAACCAGGATCTGTTTAAAACAACACATAATATTCTTATGCAGTTCTCATATAGTTTTTTCTCCATGCATTTCATTAGAGTCCAAGTGGTGCATCCATACAGTAGTACTAACATAACTACAGTTTGGAAGAAATACCATTTTATTTTATCAGACTGATTGAATTTCCCAATGTTCAATAACATACCAATAACAGTCCATGCCTACTCCTTCACCACAGATGGGATACAACACAGGTATTTCCTTCTCTTCGACTGATTGCCATTCACCAATGAGCCAGGAGACCGGGGTTCAATCCCAAGTCGAGTCATACCAAAGACTCTAAAAATGGTATTTGATCCCTCCTTGCTAAACACTCAGCATTATAAGATATGGATCAAGGGTAAAGTGGAGCAATCCAGAGAAAGGAGTAGAACCCTCTCCTACACCTTGGTGAAGTAGCTATTGAAAAGGGAGATTACAGTCACCAACTAAAACTTACATGGGGTAAGAGGAGATGGACCAATACTTATCTTAATGGTATTAGTGCGAAGTGAAATGCAATCAGTCTTGTCCAGGATGCAAACTTGGCAAACTAAATAATTTTTTACAGCAATATGTGTTACACTACAAGCATCCCTATAGGTAATACTGTACAGTAGTTGTATGGCCACTTACTTTCCATCACACAAACCATTTATACTTGGCACTGGTGGAGAAGTACAAATAAATTCATAAGTGACATTATCTTATGAACTCCTACATACATCTATATTTTTCTTTACAAATATCACAGTCTATTTCTTCTTTTTTATCATTTAATAAAAACTTTAAAAACTAAAAATCCAAACTATGTTTAATTACCTTTATTGTGACACAGAACAATAGTTGTACAGCCACTTACCTCCCATCTCACAAACCATCCATGCTTGGCACTGCTAGATAAACAAGGATGAACTCATAAGTGATATTCTCTTATGAACTCCTACACATTGACATGCCTGTGTTGACCAAACCTCAAGAATTTATCTTAACAGTCTAGAGGACCTGCCAGGGACTATGGCCAATCGGGACAGATGGTGAGAAAGAGTCAAAGGAATCCCTGCTATAAACACAACTTGATGAGGATAATGATTGTGACACAAGTATTATACATTGGTCTTCAGGTTACAAAAACATTGAATTTCCAGTGGTTGGTTGGTTCTTTGGGTTTTATGGCATATCAACCTTTGTAGGTTATTTAATAGCAAATCCATTTTCATACAAATAATCAATTCTATTTCAAACAATTCAGTTTAGCATGAGTACACAGTTTAATTGTCAAAAACATTTCTACTGCAAGCTATTCAGTTTTGTCAAACAATTGTATTTCAAACAATTCAGTTTAGTATAAGTATAGTTTTTGTTCACACAGTTAAATGTCAAAACAGTTCCATTTCAAATAATTCAGTTTAGCATAAGTACAGTTTCAATGTCAAAATAGTTGTATTTCAAATAATTCAGTTTTACATAAGTACACAGTCTAGTTCTATTTGACCCATTGATAGGACTCTATAAGGTGCTAACACACCGAGCCAGAGTGGACCAGGGAGTGATGGCAATGAAGGGGTATTCTGCATTCCCCAAAGCTCCAGCATTACTGAAACCTCACCATCAGATTGTTTAGTGTCATATAACAGGACACTCGTTGGGAGCAGGGGTTTTACCCCTCTGCAGAGGTGTGGTTGGTGTATTCTACAGTGCCAGCCGACTGGGAAATACACAGAGTTAAATGTAAAGAGCGTTTTATTTCAGATAATTCAGTTTAGCATAAGTACACAGTTTAGATGTCAAAACAGTACTATTTCAAGCAATTCAGTTAGATGGCAAGGAAGGGGTATTCGATATTCGCCAAAGCTCCAGCTTTACTAGAACCTCAACATCAGATTGTTTTGTGTCATATCAGGACATTTGTTTGGGGGGGGTCTAACCCCTCTAGAGAGATGCAGCTGGTGTATTGTACAGCCCCAGCCAAATGGGCAAGAATTTCAAGTGTTATAAGATAATGTTTCCTCAGGCTTCCTGTTGTTGTGCTCTGCTAGATATCTTTCTATTAGAGCCTCATTTATTACTGGAGTATTTTTATATTGATTCAAAGTGACAACTGACAAGAACTAACTTTTGTTATTGCTGAGTAAAAATGATAGATTTCACCTTAATTTTGGATGCCTTTCCTTTGAAAGCTCATAATTTATTACGCTTAAGTGTTAAATGTCTATTCTCAGTTCAATGTTTCTAATTTCAAAACTATCAATAAATACCAACTCTTATTTTTGTAAAAGCATTCACTCCAGGGTTTCTAGTACTTGACTGCCCAATTTTTTTTTTTGTTCTTTTAAAACTCACTAGAGGACTATTGAATTTATGTTTGGATAATCATTCTTTCTTACCTCTTCACTTCATTTATTCATTAATTTAAAGATTGGATGCAAAGGTATTGAATTAATTAATCATAGGTAAAAATTCATAGTTATTCAAGTGTAAATTCTTTAATTTGGTAAAGAATTTTCATCTTATTTTATACACTAGGGTGAGTCAAAAAAATTTGCAATATTTTGCTTTTGCCATGGTCATGAAGGTGATGAATCATTTAGAATTGTGAGACATTAAGCTCGCCTGATACTCTCCAAGTGCTACTCCCAGATCTTCCTCAATGGTTTGGAGCATGGCATCAGATTCCATGGTTTTAAGCCTACCTAACCTTGCTTAAGTATTTAAGTTTCTTGCAGCTTGAATGAAATTTCTTCAATTGTCTGATTACTGTTCTGTGATCAACCGTACCTTCACTTTTTATACAACAAAAGTTTTTTGGTTGCTTCTGCAGCATCTTGGTCCGGTTTGAAGTCGTAAAGTATGAATTCCCAAATTAAACTATATTGCATATTCATATGTGCAGCTTTCAAATCACATATGAAGTGAAGCAATGCACAACATGTCAGTGCACCCACTATCACAATACTACCAACCACAGTGGTTACCTCACACAGCTTGAGCTGATTTGGTTACATTGTATACACATCACAATCTAACATTTACTAAAATATTTCAAAACTTTTGATTCATCCTTGTAAGTAGTAAAATTGTTGAATTTTACAGCATGTCAAAATTTGTTGGTTGCTTAATTCAGAAATTAGTCATTTTTGCAAGCAATTACATTGTTTCAAGTAACCATTCCTATTTTTTGATAATAATAATAATAATAATAATAATAATAATAATAATAATAATAATAAACAGTTAACAATTCTAGTTTCAAGTAAACTCTTAATAGAAATAATTTGCAAACAGTTATATGGCTTCAAATAACTTCCTATTCAATATTTTTCATCAATTATATATCTTCAATCAATTATTCACAAAACAAATAATTTGTACACAGTTATACTGTTTCAAGTATTCTTATCTATTACTAAAAATCTACAAGCAATTAAATGTAGTTTCTAATCATTTCTGGAGATCTAGGCAGTGTGCAGTACTCCTTCCTTGCCATTACTCTTAGGTTGGTTGAGTTTTATGGCATATCAACCTTTGTTGGTTATTTAATGCCAAATTCTATTGATGTGTATATTAAGTATATATGACTTGTAAGCAAGTACAATTAAATGCTAAACAGTTATATTTCTAACAATTCAATTTAATGCAAGTCATTTGTTTGCTCACAGTTTAAATGTTGAATAGTTCTATTTGACCCATAGACAGGACTCTTTCAGGTGTTACTACTGCAGGTTAAAGTGGACCAAGGAGCAATGGCAATGAATGGGTACTCCACACCCCCTAAAGCTCCAAGGCCTCACCACCACAAAAAATGTAAACATCAACATAATTCCCTAATTGCTAGGCGCAAAATAACCATTAACAGGTTGACATGGCATAAAAATCAATTAATATAGAACAACAAGTAGTATTTTTAAATTATTTAAACAAAACTACTTGTAAGAATTAATATTCTTCAAAATGTTTGGTCAATCTATTTTGGTATTTGTAAAAAAAAAAAGGAAAAACTTAGTTTTATACAACTATATAAATTCTCACCCTACATGTGTGTTGAAAATGTATTTATTATTAAAACTAAATTTTGGTGAACAGACAAGATGTTTGTTTTTTTAAAAAAAGATCATCCAAATAAAGATTTATAAATTTCTAGAAAATTCTGCAATCAAGTGTGCTATAGAAAATCACTTAGATTTTAAATCCACTTTATTTCAAAGAAGAAAACTTGTTATGACTATTTCTTAACAGGCAAAACTGAAATCTAATTGATTTTGTTTAATTCTTCGATCTATTCTTTTTTTTTGTCTATCTATAACTTGATAATGTGATAATCGTCATCATGCAATATAGTTCAGATGTTACATAATAGATATACACTCATTCCATTGCTTTTTAGATATTTTCAGTAAATAAATACAAACAACAAAAATAGTTGGAGGTGATCTAAACAATGGAAAGAAGTTTCACAGGCAATATACTTTCAATCAATTCATTATTATATACATTTACTACATACATATCATCTTCATCATGTTGCACTACTAGCACAGATTTCCCTGACTCTCTCGTGCATTTTGTCCCTATCGTTCATTGCTTCCAGTAGGTCACCTAGACTATAACCTGTACCCATACATAGCTGTTGTAGGTAAGTTCTTGTTAATCAGCCAACACTTGCATGTCCATGTGAAGGAGTCCATAAGAGAATGTCACTTATGAATTTGTTAATTAAAACATACACTATTTGATAAAAAATAAAATAAAATAAAAGATGAAAATGCTCAATACATACCCCAAAGTGCAGAGCAAATATAAGTAAAAAGTAAAGTTGGCAACCGTAGTCGAGGGTGACCAGAAGGCTCCCTTTTCAATAGCTAATACACCAAAGTGTAGGGTAGGGTGCTAAAATTGATGCAAATAACTCATGACTTTGTGTTTCACATGTCTGATCATCAAGTGAGATTTATCAGATCATGTGTGTGTGCGTGCATATGTAGACTTTCAACATTGTACCCTGAGGGGAACACTAAACTGCATCTGGTTCAATTTTAGACCTCTGGGGTGTATACAGCCACTCCTGTGTTGCTAGAGTGAACCTGGAGTGGTAATACCTGTTAGGGTATAAAATCTATGAGTCAAATAAATCATTTTGAAAGGATTTACTGCTTAGCTTTTTATTCAGTTTTTCTTTTTAGCAAACAGGAAGTCACAACTTCGATTTTCGGCAGTTTAACCATTGTCTAAAGTCTCTGTTAGTGCAATCTAAGTATGGATACTTTCAAATACATAAATGCTCTTGTGTTGTAGATTGTTGGATTGATTCTGTATTCAAGGAATTTTTTGGGGGGGGGTGACATCATGTGTTGATGGGAGGGTCATTGGTGCTGGTTTAAAATGTAAACATAGCAGCTGAAGATCATGTGACAGGATTTGCTGAAGCTGTAGGACTGTATCTATATCAGATGTAGTTTAAGACCCCCCCCCAAAGGGATTTTATTTAGTGTAAGGTGTCTATTCTTTATGAGCATTATTTTATATATATATATATATATAGTTGGCGACTGTAGTCTAGGGCAACTCGAAGGTTCCCTTTTCAATAGTTACTACATCAAGGCGTAGGGGAGGGCGTGACTCCTTTCCCTGAATTGCTCCACTTTACCCTTGATAAGTACCTTATAATGCTGAGTGTTAAGCAAGGAGGTATCAAGTACCATTTTTCTTTAAAGTCTTTGGTATGACTCGACCTGGGATTGAACCCCAGTCTCCCAGACCACTGGCAAACACTCTACCCACTAGGTCAATGAGCTGGTGTGTGTATATATATATATATATATATATATATATATATATATATATATATATATATATAACTCAAAAATAATACTTGCTGGCCTGTTGAAGAGATGTTTCAACAAATCTCATGATGAATGGAGCCATGAAACTCAGATTTGTGAGTTAATAATCGTATTTATTTTTTATTCTTTGATATTGATATATTTACTATTCCCTTTTGTGAGCACTTTTATTTCTGACTGAATTTACCACCGTTTTAGTTTCTATTAAATGGTGGGCATTCTAATTTCAATTCAATATTTAACTTTTAAGTTATACAAGGGTCATTCAATAAATAAAGTGAATTTTGCCAAAAGAATTGGCAATAGGAAGAACTGTTTACAGTTGCACCTTTTTTTAAGGAAATCAATAGTGATGGGCTTTTTTATATCTCAGAAGACTGTCAGCATGACCTTCTTTACTGACCATAGCATCAGAAACTTTTTCTTTTCTGTATTTCCACTCCATTGATTGTCTTTTCAACTCAGACTCGTAGAGGCTAAACTCATGTTTAGTCTATTTGTAAGCATTTTTTGACTAAAACATAATTTTCCATATACATCACACATTTTTCTGTAAATTTCACATGGTTTGTATTTTGTAGCAACCAAAATAATGATAACAAACCTCTCTATTCAAGCTCAGAGTAACTGTTTCATTTGATACCATTTTGAATAGCCTCAAAACAAAAATTTTGTGTGATCAAAATAATTTTTGCTATAAAACAATGCCAAACAATGTAGTGTTTACATTTATGGAAAAAATTCGCTTGAGAAAAAAGGATTTCCCTTATTTATTGAATAACCCTCATATAGTCAATATTTATAAATGTATATACCCACATATATATACATGCTCGTCAACATTTATGTAAATATATTTAAATATGTAAAGGTATGTATTGATTCTTTTAAAGATTCCATAACTATTGAAATGAGTCATGGATAATTTCCATTTTTTAAAAGCAAGCTGTAACTGCATTTCAAATTTCCAATGTTTTAAACACAACCGGATATTAAAGAGTGCCTTCATCAGTCATTCTTATTTCTGTAGTGAAAGGGTACACATCATAATTTATGATCCAATAGCCCTAAAATGGAGGAATTAAACATGAATATTCAAAATGTAATGTTGCCGGAGTTTATGAATAAAAGAAACAGCAAAGAAAATTTGTAGTGTTTATGGCCAAAGTGTCATGAGTGACTGCCAAGTATAAAACTGGTTTTCAAAGTTTCATTCTGGCAATACATCACTGAGAGGTGAACGCAGATGAGGACGCATGTCAGACTTCAGTCAAGATGTTTTAGGAGAATTGGTGGAATGCATGCCATGCTAAAGTACTCAAGAATTAGAACTTAACTTTAACACACTCTAATCAATAAACTGTTGCCACTTGAAAAAGATAGGAAAAGTGAGCAAATAGGGTATTTGGATTTCTCATATTCTGAGTGAGAAGAACAACAAGTCTTCTTTCAAGGTAGAGCAATGACCAGTTTCTCAAGAATATCATAACAGGTGACAAATTATGGGTCTTTTATGAGAATGTTCAATACAAAAGGAAATGGATTGACCAGAATGAATCTTTACAACCAACCCTAAAGACAGAGCTTTATATAGGAAAAGCTATTCTCTGTGTATGGTGGGATTGCCATGTTATTATTTATTTTGAGTTTTTAAACTACAATCAGACACTCAATACAGACTTATACTCTCAATAGCAGCAAAGTGTGCATGAAAAACTTCCAAGAAAACAACCCACACTCATCAATAAGAAAAATGTTGTCCATCTATATAATACGCAAGGCCACATTGAGCAAAAATCATGCAGGAAGAAATATCTGATTCAGGTTGATTCAACATATTCAGCAAACCATGTACCAAGTAAATTCCCTTTTTTTGGTTCTCTATAAAACGCTCAGAATGACAAAAAATTTTCCAAGATAATTAGATGAAAATGTCCATGGAAAAACTTTTGTGCTGGAAACCAGCTCAATTTTACTAGAATGGAATCAACAAGCTAAATACTGATAAATGGTAAGAAGTAATTCAAAATAATAGAAAATATACTAAAGATTTAAATTTATTCACAGTTAAATTATTCATGAATAAAATATATCTAACTAAAACAGAAATCATTTATAACTCAACACAATATATAGATGTTTGCATATAGTAAAAAAATGAATATATATATATATATATATAACATTAAAGTTATCAATTTATATGCTTGTAAATATATGAATGTATATATTTCAGAGACAGATGCATATCCTTTATATTGACTTGTATCAAGATGGATAATTGGTATGCCAATTATTTACAGTCTTCTTACTAAAGTAAGTGGTAGTTATGTGAAATTGGTTTTGCCAAAATAATTAATTGTCAACTCTATTCTTCATTAACAATCATGGCATACTAAAGACATTATTATCAAAATATTTTGATGATGAAACAGAATACATGGATGTATATATATATATATATATACACACACACACACAGCACATATATATAAATATATATATACGAGGTGCATATGATAAGTTTCCAGACTTTTTTCGTATGGGCATTTAAAATTGTCGTAGACTCTTGAAAATTCACTATGTTATTGCTATACATTTTATGAGATGACTGACCAATTTTTATGATTTCAGATTCAAATGAACAGCTACAGCAGCAATTGAAATACACCCTACTAAACCCTGATTGTCACAGATGGTGAAGTTCAAAAATGCAATCTGACACTTTAGAAGAACGATATGCAATAAAATTCTGTTTTAAACTTCGAAACGCATCAAATGCTTCAGACTGCTTTTTGACCATCTTGCATGAATCAAGCATTAGTTTTTGAGTGGCATAAGAGATTCAAGGAAAGCAGGGAGTCTGTGAGAGATGATGAGAGGTGTGGGAGAAGTAAGGAAGTCAATACACCAGAGTTGATTGCCCAAAACGTTAGTGTTAGGGTTACTATGTTGAGGTTTTAAGGGAGTTCAGGAAGAGATTCTGTCGGAAGAGGCCAGCACTCTTGAAATCGGGTCAGTGGCATTTCCACCAGAACAATGCACCAGTCCACAACTCCATCCTTGTCACAGAATATTTGACCAAGATGGGCATCAAGACAGTTCCTCAGCCTCCCAATAGTCCAAACCTTGCTCCCTGTGACTTTTGGCTATTCCCTAAGCTCAGAGGCTGTCGTCATGAGATAATTGAGGAGATGAAAGAGGCTGTGGCGAAGGTCATTGACATACTCACACAAGAGGACTTCCATCGGGTCTTCAAGAAGTTTTTGGAACGGTACAACAAGTGCATTGTAGCTGGAGGAGATTACTTTGAAGGGGACTAGAGTTTCATAAGTGTACTATCAATAAAAGTGCCCATACGAAAAAGTCTGGAAACTTATCGTATGCACCTCGTACACTAGTCCATTACCCTAGTGGGTAGAGTGTTTGCCAATGGCTTAGGAGACCTGGGTTCAATTTCAGGTCGCATCACACTAAAGACTCAAAAAATCGTACTTGGTGCCTCCTTGCTTAACACAGCCTTATAAAGTACGGATCATGGGTAAGTGGAACAATCCTGGAAAGGAGTAGCACCTTCCCTTACACCTCAGTGTAGTAGCTAATGAAAAGGGAGCCTTTGGCTCACCCTCAACAATATTTGCCAAATTACTTATATATACATATATATAAAGATATACACACACAGACATATACATACATGCATACAGACAGACACACACACACATATATATATATATATATATATATATATATATATATATAAGAGTTGTATCTGTTTTGGTTTGTACATGTCAACTTATAACTTAGAAGAGATATCATTGAACATTAAAATTATACATACACTTTGATATACTTATAAGAAAGAAAAGAGCAAAATTTAGTCGTTGATTTTTTTCTGGTTAAATAATATAAATCAATAATTAAAATCAATTGATTTGTGGAACTTTTTACAGTTATTCATAAATAAGAAGATAAAGCACCTGCAACTTTTCAATTCTTTATAAGGGCACCATTATTAAATATGACACTGATTCTATAGGTGAAATTTGAAAGTAATGTTTTTTCAAAAATTAATTTGTAATTTTGTACTTATTGTAAAAAAAAAATCCTTTAGTTTTTTGGGGAACACAAAAGACCATGAAAATGTTTCAAATGAAGGGGTACCCTTTTTAAAATACTATTTTAAATGTAAACCAAGAAAAGAAATTGTAAAACAAAAAATTGACATTTTTCCTTCTTAGCCTCTTTTTATTGTAAGGACACATTTTTGTATCATAGATACTTTTTATTGTACCTACAAACAATGTTTCAATTTTAGTGGGTAAAAAAGACAAAAAAAAAAATTAAACGAAAGTATTGTTTATTGATAACTCAAAAACTGATTTATTAGATGTATACTTTTCATATTTCTTTGAACAAAATACAAGAACCAATATTTCCAAATATACATATATAATTTTTAATCAGTCTAACTCAAAAACTTTAAATAAGAAATGAATAAATATAACTATTCATAGAATAAATGAATCTTTTCATTTGAAATAATACAGAAAATTTTTTGCTAAAAATAAGGACTCATTTTTAATTCTTAGCTTCCTTTTACAGCTACATTTTTATCGGGTAAAAATGAAAATGGATTTAATGAATACATTTTTTATCACTGTAACTCAATAGGCAATTAAGAACTGAATTCATATTTTTGTCATATTTAAAAAAAAAAAAAGTCTTTTGAAAAATAAAATTCTATTAATGTTTCAAATGACTCATAAGTTTAGGGTTACATTTTTTTAAATAACATTTCAAATATTAAAAAAAAAATTTCAAAAATAAAAGAATATTTTAAAATGTAAATTCTTACATTCTTTGATCATTGAATTTTAGAGGGTAAATAAAAAATTGAATAAAAACTATGCTACTTTTTTAAAAATTATTAACAAAAAATTGTTCTCTGAGCACTGACTGTAAAAAATAAAATCTATTGGACTCCCTACCCCCAAAAAATTCTTTTTAACCTTTCATCAGTACAGTGCAATATATTTTTATGCATCATTTTAAGTGAAAACTAAAAAAAAAAATTTCAATTCATGTAATAAAAGAATAATTATCATACGAATTAATAGGTGAAATGTTTCAACAACAAATAAGGACACAATTTCAAATTCTTAACTTACTCCTGTTCCACCTATCACCTCATTCATTGGTCTTCCTAAAATCCTTCAAGTCCAGTTATGGACCAGGTA